>CATIXX010000001.1:0-365000 GCA_949716465.1 Chalcosyrphus nemorum
TTCGTGGATCGTAATTTTTCTTATATCGCGCCAAGATGCTCCAATCGACAAAAGGTAATGCCATCCAAAAGAAAATTCCATGGGGATTCTAAATCTGCAATCAGTTTTGCGATGCGACGGATACTTTTTGAGAAAATGATATTTTTGTGCAGCCTTCAAAAACTTAAAATTTAAAAAAAAAAATTCTATTCGTGGATCGTAATTTTTCTTATATCGCGCCAAGATGCTCCAATCGACAAAAGGTAATGCCATCCAAAAGAAAATTCCATGGGGATTCTAAATCTGCAATCAGTTTTGCGATGCGACGGATACTTTTTGAGAAAATGATATTTTTGTGCAGCCTTCAAAAAATTAAAATTTCATAAAAAAAATCAATGCGTGGATCGTAATTTTTCTTTTATCTCGCCAAGATGCTCCAATCGACAAAAAGTAATGTTATCCGAAAGAAAATTTCATGAGGATTCTAAATCAATCCATTTTGCGATGCGACGGATACTTTTTGAGAAAATGATATTTTTGTGCAGCCGTCAAAACTTAAAATTTCATAAAGAAATTCAATGCGTGGATCGTAATTTTTCTTATATCGCGCCAAGATGCTCCAATCTACAAGTGGTAATATTATCCGAAAGAAAATTCCATGGGGATTCTAAATCTGCAATCAGTTTTGCGATACGACGGATACTTTTTGAGAAAATGATATTTTTGTGCAGCCTTCAAAAACTTAAAATTTAAAAAAAAAAAATTCTATTCGTGGATCGTAATTTTTCTTATATCGCGCCAAGATGCTCCAATCGACAAAAGGTAATGTTATCCAAAAGAAAATTCCATGGGGATTCTAAATCTGCAATCAGTTTTGCGATGCGACGGATACTTTTTGAGAAAATGATATTTTTGTGCAGCCTTCAAAAAATTAAAATTTCATAAAAAAAAATCAATGCGTGGATCGTAATTTTTCTTTTATCTCGCCACGATGCTCCAATCGACAAAAAGTAATGTTATCCGAAAGAAAATTTCATGAGGATTCCAAATCAATCCATTTTGGGTCATTCCACGATAAATCGCCGAGGCTATATGAAGAGGTCTGAACGACCCCCCTCCGATTTGGCTGAAAACTAGTATAAATACTCATTGAAGTGGTACAAGTCATAAGGCAAAAAAGTTTTGCAGAATTCGATATAGTTTGCGTGTAACGGAACTTCAAAAATTGGCAAAAAATCGAATTCTAAGCGTTCTTCTATATTTCAAAATATCATAACTTTGGTTCTGCTTATCAGAATTTGATAAAATATACCTTGTTGAATTCAGAAAAAGGTGAACTTTGAAAGAAAGAGAGTAATTTGTTTTCAAGGATGAAGGATATTCCAGAATATCCTTTTTACATATATCCTTGAATAACTCAAAAAATGGTATTTTTATTTTTTTTATTTTTTTATATATTATAGACTGATTCGTCCTCTATCTCCATTCCAAATTTCAAGTTGGGATCTCTATGGGTTCTTCCAAAATAATTTTTTATAGCCGGCTAAGTCAAAAAAACTAATGTTTAGTACGTTACTCTTTTTAAAATCATCACATACTCGTATAACCCGCGTACACATACATACATAACTGTTTTTTTAGAAAAAAAAACGTCACTGGGCTTGTTTTTCTTTTTTTCCTTCAATGACTAGTGTTTGTAACTACACATTTCCCATTTTCAGTATTTAAGAAGTTAGACTTTGACTATTTGTACTCACTTGATGACGTGAGCGTGAGACTAATTCCAGATTATACCGATTGATTGAAGTAATTCGAATCTGACTCAATTTTTTTTCTGGATGTTAGGCAAATTGCCAAGTTTGTGTCCAATTTTGGTAAAATCTTACCCATCCATAGTCATACTGGCCTGGCCACTAATCACAAGCACTGGGTTAGTGTGGAGTTAAATCCAGAGGATTGCTGCACGTTTTCCGCACACAAAAGTACTCATTATAAATTTAGATTACTCACAATTTAATATTACAATCAAATCGACATCAAGCTCACGACAGATTGACATCAAGTGAGTACAAATAGTTAAAGTCTAACTTCTTAAATACTGAAAATGGGAAATGTGTAGTTACAAACAGTGACGTTTTTTTTTTTTTAAAAAACAGCTATATATGTATGTGTGCTCGGGTTATATGTGATGATTTTAAGAGGAGTAACGCACTAAACCTTAGTTTTTTTTGACTTAGTCGGCTATAAAAAATTATTCTGGCCGAACCCATAGAGATCCCAACTTGAAATTTGGAATGGAGATAGAGGACGAATCACTCAATAATATATAAAAAAATAAAAAAAATAAAAATACCATTTTTTGAGTTATTCAAGGATATATGTAAAAAGGGTTTTTTTTGGAATATCCTTCGTCCTTGAAAACAATTTTTTCAATTTCTTTGAAAGTTCACCATTTTCTGAATTCAACAAGGTATATTTCATCAAATTCTGATAAGCAGAACCAAAGTTATGATATTTTGAAACATAGAAGAACGCTTAGAATTCGATTTTTTGCCAATTTTTGAAGTTCCGTTACACGCAAACTATATCGAATTCTTCAAAACTATTTTGCCTTATGACTTGTACCACTCCAATGAGTATTTGTACTACTTTTCAGCCAAATCGGAGGGGGGTCGTTCAGAACGTCGGTCGATCCTCCGTGGAATGACCCTTTTGCGATGCGACGGATACTTTTTGAGAAAATGATATTTTTGTGCAGCCGTCAATAACTTAAAATTTCTTTAAAAAAAATTTCAATGCGTGGATCGTAATTTTTTTTTTATCTCGCCAAGATGCTCCAATCGACAAAGGGTAATATTATCCGAAAGAAAATTTCATGAGGATTCCAAATCAATCCATTCGATCGTAATTTTTCTTTTATCTCGCCAAGATGCTCCAATCGACAAAAGGTAATGTTATCCGAAAGAAAATTTCATGAGGATTCCAAATCAATCCATTTTGCGATGCGACGGATACTTTTTGAGAAAATGATATTTTTGTGCAGCCTTCAAAAAATTAAAATTTCTTTAAAAAAAATTTCAATGCGTGGATCGTAATTTTTCTTATATCGCGCCAAGATGCTCCAATCGACAAAAAGGTAATGTTATCCGAAAAAAAATTTCAGGAGGATTCCAAATCAATCCATTTTGCTATGCGACGGATACTTTTTGAGAAAATGATATTTTTGTGCAGCCTTCAAAAACTTAAAATTTAAAAAAAAAAAAATTCTATTCGTGGATCGTAATTTTTCTTATATCGCGCCAAGATGCTCCAATCGAAAAAAGGTAATGCCATCCAAAAGAAAATTCCATGGGAATTCTAAATCTGCAATCAGTTTTGCGATGCGACGAATACTTTTTGAGAAAATGATATTTTTGTGCAGCCTTCAAAAACTTAAAATTTAAAAAAAAAAAAATTCTATTCGTGGATCGTAATTTTTCTTATATCGCGCCAAGATGCTCCAATCGACAAAAGGTAATGCCATCCAAAAGAAAATTCCATGGGGATTCTAAATCTGCCATCAGTTTTGCGATGCGACGGATACTTTTTGAGGAAATGATATTTTCGTGCAGCCTTCAAAAACTTAAAATTTCTGTAAAAAAATCAATGCGTGGATCGTAATTTTTCTTATATCGCGCCAAGATGCTCCAATCGACAAAAAGGTAATGTTATCCGAAAAAAAAATTCAGGAGGATTCCAAATCAATCCATTTTGCTATGCGACGGATACTTTTTGAGAAAATGATATTTTTGTGCAGCCTTCAAAAACTTAAAATTTCTTTAAAAAAATTTCAATGCGTGGATCGTAATTTTTCTTATATCGCGCCAAGATGCTCCAATCCACAAAAGGCAATGCCATCCAAAAGAAAATTTTATGGGGATTCTAAATCTGCAATCAGTTTTAAGATGCGACTGATACTTTTTGAGGAAATGATATTTTTGTGCAGCCTTCAAAAACTTAAAATTTAAAAAAAAAAATTCTATTCGTGGATCGTAATTTTTCTTATATCGCGCCAAGATGCTCCAATCGACAAAAGGTAATGCCATCCAAAAGAAAATTCCATGGGGATTCTAAATCTGCAATCAGTTTTGCGATGCGACGGATACTTTTTGAGAAAATGATATTTTTGTGCAGCCTTCAAAAACTTAAAATTTAAAAAAAAAAAATTCTATTCGTGGATCGTAATTTTTCTTATATCGCGCCAAGATGCTCCAATCGACAAAAGGTAATGCCATCCAAAAGAAAATTCCATGGGGATTCTAAATCTGCAATCAGTTTTGCGATGCGACGGATACTTTTTGAGAAAATGATATTTTTGTGCAGCCTTCAAAAACTTAAAATTTCTTTAAAAAAATTTCAATGCGTGGATCGTAATTTTTCTTATATCGCGCCAAGATGCTCCAATCCACAAAAGGCAATGCCATCCAAAAGAAAATTTTATGGGGATTCTAAATCTGCAATCAGTTTTAAGATGCGACGGATACTTTTTGAGGAAATGATATTTTTGTGCAGCCTTCAAAAAATTAAAATTTCATAAAAAAAAAATCAATGCGTGGATCGTAATTTTTCTTTTATCTCGCCAAGATGCTCCAATCGACAAAAAGTAATGTTATCCGAAAGAAAATTTCATGAGGATTCCAAATCAATCCATTTTGCGATGCGACGGATACTTTTTGAGAAAATGATATTTTTGTGCAGCCTTCAAAAACTCCATTCGATCGTAATTTTTCTTTTATCTCGCCAAGATGCTCCAATCGACAAAAGGTAATGTTATCCGAAAGAAAATTTCAGGAGGATTCCAAATCAATCCATTTTGCTATGCGACGGATACTTTTTGAGAAAATGATATTTTTGTGCAGCCTTCAAAAACTTCAAATTTCTTTAAAAGAAATTTCAATGCGTGGATCGTAATTTTTCTTTTATCTCGCCAAGATGCTCCAATCGACAAAAGGTAATGTTATCCAAAAGAAAATTCCATGAGGATTCCAAATCTGCAATCCGTTTTGCGATGCGACAGATACTTTTTGAGAAAATGATATTTTTGTGCAGCCTTCAAAAACTTAAAATTTCTGTAAAAAAACCAATGCGTGGATCGTAATTTTTCTTATATCGCGCCAAGATGCTCCAATCGACAAAAAGGTAATGTTATCCGAAAGAAAATGTCAGGAGGATTCCAAATCAATCCATTTTGCTATGCGACGGATACTTTTTGAGAAAATGATATTTTCGTGCAGCCTTCAAAAACTTAAAATTTCTTTAAAAGAAATTTCAATGCGTGGATCGTAATTTTTCTTTTATCTCGTCAAGATGCTCCAATCGACAAAAAGTAATGTTATCCGAAAGAAAATTTCATGAGGATTCCAAATCAATCCATTTTGCGATGCGACGGATACTTTTTGAGAAAATGATATTTTTGTGCAGCCGTCAAAAACTTAAAATTTCTTTAAAAAAAATTTCAATGCGTGGATCGTAATTTTTTTTTTATCTCGCCAAGATGCTCCAATCGACAAAGGGTAATATTATCCGAAAGAAAATTTCATGAGGATTCCAAATCAATCCATTCGATCGTAATTTTTCTTTTATCTCGCCAAGATGCTCCAATCGACAAAAGGTAATGTTATCCGAAAGAAAATTTCATGAGGATTCCAAATCAATCCATTTTGCGATGCGACGGATACTTTTTGAGAAAATGATATTTTTGTGCAGCCTTCAAAAAATTAAAATTTCTTTAAAAAAAATTTCAATGCGTGGAACGTAATTTTTCTTATATCGCGCCAAGATGCTCCAATCCACAAAAGGCAATGCCATCTAAAAGAGAATTCCATGGGGATTCTAAATCTGCCATCAGTTTTGCGATGCGACGGATACTTTTTGAGGAAATGATATTTTTGTGCAGCCTTCAAAAACTTAAAATTTCTGTTAAAAAAATCAATGCGTGGATCGTAATTTTTCTTATATCGCGCCAAGATGCTCCAATCGACAAAAAGGTAATGTTATCCGAAAAAAAATTTCAGGAGGATTCCAAATCAATCCATTTTGCTATGCGACGGATACTTTTTGAGAAAATGATATTTTTGTGCAACCTTCAAAAACTTAAAATTTAAAAAAAAAAATTCTATTCGTGGATCGTAATTTTTCTTATATCGCGCCAAGATGCTCCAATCGACAAAAGGTAATGCCATCCAAAAGAAAATTCCATGGGGATTCTAAATCTGCAATCAGTTTTGCGATGCGACGGATACTTTTTGAGAAAATTATATTTTTGTGCAGCCTTCAAAAACTTAAAATTTAAAAAAAAAAATCAATGCGTGGATCGTAATTTTTCTTTTATCTCGCCAAGATGCTCCAATCGACAAAAAGTAATGTTATCCGAAAGAAAATTTCATGAGGATTCCAAATCAATCCATTTTGCGATGCGACGGATACTTTTTGAGAAAATGATATTTTTGTGCAGCCTTCAAAAACTTTAAATTTCTTTAAAAAAAATTTCAACGCGTGAATCGTAATTTTTCTTTTATCTCGCCAAGATGCTCCAATCGACAAAAGGTAATGTTATCCGAAAGAAAATTCCATGAGGATTCCAAATCTGCAATCCGTTTTGCGATGCGACGAATACTTTTTGAGAAAATGATATTTTTGTGCAGCCTTCAAAAACTTAAAATTTCTGTAAAAAAACCAATGCGTGGATCGTAATTTTTCTTATATTGCGCCAAGATGCTCCAATCGACAAAAAGGTAATGTTATCCGAAAGAAAATGTCAGGAGGATTCCAAATCAATCCATTTTGCTATGCGACGGATACTTTTTGAGAAAATGATATTTTCGTGCAGCCTTCAAAAACTTAAAATTTCTTTAAAAGAAATTTCAATGCGTGGATCGTAATTTTTCTTTTATCTCGCCAAGATGCTCCAATCGACAAAAGGTAATGTTATCCGAAAGAAAATTTCATGAGGATTCCAAATCAATCCATTTTGCGATGCGACGGATACTTTTTGAGAAAATGATATTTTTGTGCAGCCGTCAAAAACTTAAAATTTCTTTAAAAAAAATTTCAATGCGTGGATCGTAATTTTTTTTTTATCTCGCCAAGATGCTCCAATCGACAAAGGGTAATATTATCCGAAAGAAAATTTCATGAGGATTCCAAATCAATCCATTCGATCGTAATTTTTCTTTTATCTCGCCAAGATGCTCCAATCGACAAAAGGTAATGTTATCCGAAAGAAAATTTCATGAGGATTCCAAATCTATCCATTTTGCGATGCGACGGATACTTTTTGAGAAAATGATATTTTTGTGCAGCCTTCAAAAACTCCATTCGATCGTAATTTTTCTTTTATCTCGCCAAGATGCTCCAATCGACAAAAGGTAATGTTATCCGAAAGAAAATTTCAGGAGGATTCCAAATCAATCCATTTTGCTATGCGACGGATACTTTTTGAGAAAATGATATTTTTGTGCAGCCTTCAAAAACTTAAAATTTCTTTAAAAGAAATTTCAATGCGTGGATCGTAATTTTTCTTTTATCTCGCCAAGATGCTCCAATCGACAAAAGGTAATGTTATCCAAAAGAAAATTCCATGAGGATTCCAAATCTGCAATCCGTTTTGCGATGCGACAGATACTTTTTGAGAAAATGATATTTTTGTGCAGCCTTCAAAAACTTAAAATTTCTGTAAAAAAACCAATGCGTGGATCGTAATTTTTCTTATATCGCGCCAAGATGCTCCAATCGACAAAAAGGTAATGTTATCCGAAAGAAAATGTCAGGAGGATTCCAAATCAATCCATTTTGCTATGCGACGGATACTTTTTGAGAAAATGATATTTTCGTGCAGCCTTCAAAAACTTAAAATTTCTTTAAAAGAAATTTCAATGCGTGGATCGTAATTTTTCTTTTATCTCGTCAAGATGCTCCAATCGACAAAAAGTAATGTTATCCGAAAGAAAATTTCATGAGGATTCCAAATCAATCCATTTTGCGATGCGACGGATACTTTTTGAGAAAATGATATTTTTGTGCAGCCGTCAAAAACTTAAAATTTCTTTAAAAAAAATTTCAATGCGTGGATCGTAATTTTTTTTTTATCTCGCCAAGATGCTCCAATCGACAAAGGGTAATATTATCCGAAAGAAAATTTCATGAGGATTCCAAATCAATCCATTTTGCGATGCGACGGATACTTTTTGAGAAAATGATATTTTTGTGCAGCCTTCAAAAAATTAAAATTTCTTTAAAAAAAATTTCAATGCGTGGAACGTAATTTTTCTTATATCGCGCCAAGATGCTCCAATCCACAAAAGGCAATGCCATCTAAAAGAGAATTCCATGGGGATTCTAAATCTGCCATCAGTTTTGCGATGCGACGGATACTTTTTGAGGAAATGATATTTTTGTGCAGCCTTCAAAAACTTAAAATTTCTGTTAAAAAAATCAATGCGTGGATCGTAATTTTTCTTATATCGCGCCAAGATGCTCCAATCGACAAAAAGGTAATGTTATCCGAAAAAAAATTTCAGGAGGATTCCAAGTCAATCCATTTTGCTATGCGACGGATACTTTTTGAGAAAATGATATTTTTGTGCAGCCTTCAAAAACTTAAAATTTAAAAAAAAAAATTCTATTCGTGGATCGTAATTTTTCTTATATCGCGCCAAGATGCTCCAATCGACAAAAGGTAATGCCATCCAAAAGAAAATTCCATGGGGATTCTAAATCTGCAATCAGTTTTGCGATGCGACGGATACTTTTTGAGAAAATTATATTTTTGTGCAGCCTTCAAAAACTTAAAATTTAAAAAAAAAAATCAATGCGTGGATCGTAATTTTTCTTTTATCTCGCCAAGATGCTCCAATCGACAAAAAGTAATGTTATCCGAAAGAAAATTTCATGAGGATTCCAAATCAATCCATTTTGCGATGCGACGGATACTTTTTGAGAAAATGATATTTTTGTGCAGCCTTCAAAAACTTTAAATTTCTTTAAAAAAAATTTCAACGCGTGAATCGTAATTTTTCTTTTATCTCGCCAAGATGCTCCAATCGACAAAAGGTAATGTTATCCGAAAGAAAATTCCATGAGGATTCCAAATCTGCAATCCGTTTTGCGATGCGACGAATACTTTTTGAGAAAATGATATTTTTGTGCAGCCTTCAAAAACTTAAAATTTCTGTAAAAAAACCAATGCGTGGATCGTAATTTTTCTTATATCGCGCCAAGATGCTCCAATCGACAAAAAGGTAATGTTATCCGAAAGAAAATGTCAGGAGGATTCCAAATCAATCCATTTTGCTATGCGACGGATACTTTTTGAGAAAATGATATTTTCGTGCAGCCTTCAAAAACTTAAAATTTCTTTAAAAGAAATTTCAATGCGTGGATCGTAATTTTTCTTTTATCTCGCCAAGATGCTCCAATCGACAAAAGGTAATGTTATCCGAAAGAAAATTTCATGAGGATTCCAAATCAATCCATTTTGCGATGCGACGGATACTTTTTGAGAAAATGATATTTTTGTGCAGCCGTCAAAAACTTAAAATTTCTTTAAAAAAAATTTCAATGCGTGGATCGTAATTTTTTTTTTATCTCGCCAAGATGCTCCAATCGACAAAGGGTAATATTATCCGAAAGAAAATTTCATGAGGATTCCAAATCAATCCATTCGATCGTAATTTTTCTTTTATCTCGCCAAGATGCTCCAATCGACAAAAGGTAATGTTATCCGAAAGAAAATTTCATGAGGATTCCAAATCTATCCATTTTGCGATGCGACGGATACTTTTTGAGAAAATGATATTTTTGTGCAGCCTTCAAAAACTCCATTCGATCGTAATTTTTCTTTTATCTCTCCAAGATGCTCCAATCGACAAAAGGTAATGTTATCCGAAAGAAAATTTCAGGAGGATTCCAAATCAATCCATTTTGCTATGCGACGGATACTTTTTGAGAAAATGATATTTTTGTGCAGCCTTCAAAAACTTAAAATTTCTTTAAAAGAAATTTCAATGCGTGGATCGTAATTTTTCTTTTATCTCGCCAAGATGCTCCAATCGACAAAAGGTAATGTTATCCAAAAGAAAATTCCATGAGGATTCCAAATCTGCAATCCGTTTTGCGATGCGACAGATACTTTTTGAGAAAATGATATTTTTGTGCAGCCTTCAAAAACTTAAAATTTCTGTAAAAAAACCAATGCGTGGATCGTAATTTTTCTTATATCGCGCCAAGATGCTCCAATCGACAAAAAGGTAATGTTATCCGAAAGAAAATGTCAGGAGGATTCCAAATCAATCCATTTTGCTATGCGACGGATACTTTTTGAGAAAATGATATTTTCGTGCAGCCTTCAAAAACTTAAAATTTCTTTAAAAGAAATTTCAATGCGTGGATCGTAATTTTTCTTTTATCTCGTCAAGATGCTCCAATCGACAAAAAGTAATGTTATCCGAAAGAAAATTTCATGAGGATTCCAAATCAATCCATTTTGCGATGCGACGGATACTTTTTGAGAAAATGATATTTTTGTGCAGCCGTCAAAAACTTAAAATTTCTTTAAAAAAAATTTCAATGCGTGGATCGTAATTTTTTTTTTATCTCGCCAAGATGCTCCAATCGACAAAGGGTAATATTATCCGAAAGAAAATTTCATGAGGATTCCAAATCAATCCATTCGATCGTAATTTTTCTTTTATCTCGCCAAGATGCTCCAATCGACAAAAGGTAATGTTATCCGAAAGAAAATTTCATGAGGATTCCAAATCAATCCATTTTGCGATGCGACGGATACTTTTTGAGAAAATGATATTTTTGTGCAGCCTTCAAAAAATTAAAATTTCTTTAAAAAAAATTTCAATGCGTGGAACGTAATTTTTCTTATATCGCGCCAAGATGCTCCAATCCACAAAAGGCAATGCCATCTAAAAGAGAATTCCATGGGGATTCTAAATCTGCCATCAGTTTTGCGATGCGACGGATACTTTTTGAGGAAATGATATTTTTGTGCAGCCTTCAAAAACTTAAAATTTCTGTTAAAAAAATCAATGCGTGGATCGTAATTTTTCTTATATCGCGCCAAGATGCTCCAATCGACAAAAAGGTAATGTTATCCGAAAAAAAATTTCAGGAGGATTCCAAATCAATCCATTTTGCTATGCGACGGATACTTTTTGAGAAAATGATATTTTTGTGCAGCCTTCAAAAACTTAAAATTTAAAAAAAAAAATTCTATTCGTGGATCGTAATTTTTCTTATATCGCGCCAAGATGCTCCAATCGACAAAAGGTAATGCCATCCAAAAGAAAATTCCATGGGGATTCTAAATCTGCAATCAGTTTTGCGATGCGACGGATACTTTTTGAGAAAATTATATTTTTGTGCAGCCTTCAAAAACTTAAAATTTAAAAAAAAAAATCAATGCGTGGATCGTAATTTTTCTTTTATCTCGCCAAGATGCTCCAATCGACAAAAAGTAATGTTATCCGAAAGAAAATTTCATGAGGATTCCAAATCAATCCATTTTGCGATGCGACGGATACTTTTTGAGAAAATGATATTTTTGTGCAGCCTTCAAAAACTTTAAATTTCTTTAAAAAAAATTTCAACGCGTGAATCGTAATTTTTCTTTTATCTCGCCAAGATGCTCCAATCGACAAAAGGCAATGCCATCCAAAAGAAAATTTTATGGGGATTCTAAATCTGCAATCAGTTTTAAGATGCGACGGATACTTTTTGAGGAAATGATATTTTTGTGCAGCCTTCAAAAACTTAAAATTTAAAAAAAAAAATTCTATTCGTGGATCGTAATTTTTCTTATATCGCGCCAAGATGCTCCAATCGACAAAAGGTAATGCCATCCAAAAGAAAATTCCATGGGGATTCTAAATCTGCAATCAGTTTTGCGATGCGACGGATACTTTTTGAGAAAATGATATTTTTGTGCAGCCTTCAAAAACTTAAAATTGAAAAAAAAAAAATTCTATTCGTGGATCGTAATTTTTCTTATATCGCGCCAAGATGCACCAATCGACAAAAGGTAATGCCATCCAAAAGAAAATTCCATGGGGATTCTAAATCTGCAATCAGTTTTGCGATGCGACGGATACTTTTTGAGAAAATGATATTTTTGTGCAGCCTTCAAAAACTTAAAATTTAAAAAAAACAAAATCTATTCGTGGATCGTAATTTTTCTTATATCGCGCCAAGATGCTCCAATCGACAAAAGGTAATGCCATCCAAAAGAAAATTCCATGGGGATTATAAATCTGCAATCAGTTTTGCGATGCGACGGATACTTTTTGAGAAAATGATATTTTTGTGCAGCCTTTAAAAAAATTAAAATTTCATAAAAAAAAAATCAATGCGTGGATCGTAATTTTTCTTTTATCTCGCCAAGATGCTCCAATCGACAAAAAGTAATGTTATCCGAAAGAAAATTTCATGAGGATTCCAAATCAATCCATTTTGCTATGCGACGGATACTTTTTGAGAAAATGATATTTTCGTGCAGCCTTCAAAAACTTAAAATTTCTTTAAAAGAAATTTCAATGCGTGGATCGTAATTTTTCTTTTATCTCGCCAAGATGCTCCAATCGACAAAAGGTAATGTTATCCGAAAGAAAATTTCATGAGGATTCCAAATCAATCCATTTTGCGATGCGACGGATACTTTTTGAGAAAATGATATTTTTGTGCAGCCGTCAAAAACTTAAAATTTCTTTAAAAAAAATTTCAATGCGTGGATCGTAATTTTTTTTTTATCTCGCCAAGATGCTCCAATCGACAAAGGGTAATATTATCCGAAAGAAAATTTCATGAGGATTCCAAATCAATCCATTCGATCGTAATTTTTCTTTTATCTCGCCAAGATGCTCCAATCGACAAAAGGTAATGTTATCCGAAAGAAAATTTCATGAGGATTCCAAATCTATCCATTTTGCGATGCGACGGATACTTTTTGAGAAAATGATATTTTTGTGCAGCCTTCAAAAACTCCATTCGATCGTAATTTTTCTTTTATCTCGCCAAGATGCTCCAATCGACAAAAGGTAATGTTATCCGAAAGAAAATTTCAGGAGGATTCCAAATCAATCCATTTTGCTATGCGACGGATACTTTTTGAGAAAATGATATTTTCGTGCAGCCTTCAAAAACTTAAAATTTCTTTAAAAGAAATTTCAATGCGTGGATCGTAATTTTTCTTTTATCTCGCCAAGATGCTCCAATCGACAAAAGGTAATGTTATCCGAAAGAAAATTTCATGAGGATTCCAAATCAATCCATTTTGCGATGCGACGGATACTTTTTGAGAAAATGATATTTTTGTGCAGCCGTCAAAAACTTAAAATTTCTTTAAAAAAAATTTCAATGCGTGGATCGTAATTTTTTTTTTATCTCGCCAAGATGCTCCAATCGACAAAGGGTAATATTATCCGAAAGAAAATTTCATGAGGATTCCAAATCAATCCATTCGATCGTAATTTTTCTTTTATCTCGCCAAGATGCTCCAATCGACAAAAGGTAATGTTATCCGAAAGAAAATTTCATGAGGATTCCAAATCTATCCATTTTGCGATGCGACGGATACTTTTTGAGAAAATGATATTTTTGTGCAGCCTTCAAAAACTCCATTCGATCGTAATTTTTCTTTTATCTCGCCAAGATGCTCCAATCGACAAAAGGTAATATTATCCGAAAGAAAATTTCATGAGGATTCCAAATCAATCCATTTTGCTATGCGACGGATACTTTTTGAGAAAATGATATTTTCGTGCAGCCTTCAAAAACTTAAAATTTCTTTAAAAGAAATTTCAATGCGTGGATCGTAATTTTTCTTTTATCTCGCCAAGATGCTCCAATCGACAAAAAGGTAATGTTATCCGAAAGAAAATGTCAGGAGGATTCCAAATCAATCCATTTTGCTATGCGACGGATACTTTTTGAGAAAATGATATTTTCGTGCAGCCTTCAAAAACTTAAAATTTCTTTAAAAGAAATTTCAATGCGTGGATCGTAATTTTTCTTTTATCTCGTCAAGATGCTCCAATCGACAAAAAGTAATGTTATCCGAAAGAAAATTTCATGAGGATTCCAAATCAATCCATTTTGCGATGCGACGGATACTTTTTGAGAAAATGATATTTTTGTGCAGCCGTCAAAAACTTAAAATTTCTTTAAAAAAAATTTCAATGCGTGGATCGTAATTTTTTTTTTATCTCGCCAAGATGCTCCAATCGACAAAGGGTAATATTATCCGAAAGAAAATTTCATGAGGATTCCAAATCAATCCATTCGATCGTAATTTTTCTTTTATCTCGCCAAGATGCTCCAATCGACAAAAGGTAATGTTATCCGAAAGAAAATTTCATGAGGATTCCAAATCAATCCATTTTGCGATGCGACGGATACTTTTTGAGAAAATGATATTTTTGTGCAGCCTTCAAAAAATTAAAATTTCTTTAAAAAAAATTTCAATGCGTGGAACGTAATTTTTCTTATATCGCGCCAAGATGCTCCAATCCACAAAAGGCAATGCCATCTAAAAGAGAATTCCATGGGGATTCTAAATCTGCCATCAGTTTTGCGATGCGACGGATACTTTTTGAGGAAATGATATTTTTGTGCAGCCTTCAAAAACTTAAAATTTCTGTTAAAAAAATCAATGCGTGGATCGTAATTTTTCTTATATCGCGCCAAGATGCTCCAATCGACAAAAAGGTAATGTTATCCGAAAAAAAATTTCAGGAGGATTCCAAATCAATCCATTTTGCTATGCGACGGATACTTTTTGAGAAAATGATATTTTTGTGCAGCCTTCAAAAACTTAAAATTTAAAAAAAAAAATTCTATTCGTGGATCGTAATTTTTCTTATATCGCGCCAAGATGCTCCAATCGACAAAAGGTAATGCCATCCAAAAGAAAATTCCATGGGGATTCTAAATCTGCAATCAGTTTTGCGATGCGACGGATACTTTTTGAGAAAATTATATTTTTGTGCAGCCTTCAAAAACTTAAAATTTAAAAAAAAAAATCAATGCGTGGATCGTAATTTTTCTTTTATCTCGCCAAGATGCTCCAATCGACAAAAAGTAATGTTATCCGAAAGAAAATTTCATGAGGATTCCAAATCAATCCATTTTGCGATGCGACGGATACTTTTTGAGAAAATGATATTTTTGTGCAGCCTTCAAAAACTTTAAATTTCTTTAAAAAAAATTTCAACGCGTGAATCGTAATTTTTCTTTTATCTCGCCAAGATGCTCCAATCGACAAAAGGCAATGCCATCCAAAAGAAAATTTTATGGGGATTCTAAATCTGCAATCAGTTTTAAGATGCGACGGATACTTTTTGAGGAAATGATATTTTTGTGCAGCCTTCAAAAACTTAAAATTTAAAAAAAAAAATTCTATTCGTGGATCGTAATTTTTCTTATATCGCGCCAAGATGCTCCAATCGACAAAAGGTAATGCCATCCAAAAGAAAATTCCATGGGGATTCTAAATCTGCAATCAGTTTTGCGATGCGACGGATACTTTTTGAGAAAATGATATTTTTGTGCAGCCTTCAAAAACTTAAAATTGAAAAAAAAAAAATTCTATTCGTGGATCGTAATTTTTCTTATATCGCGCCAAGATGCTCCAATCGACAAAAGGTAATGTTATCCGAAAGAAAATTTCATGAGGATTCCAAATCAATCCATTTTGCTATGCGACGGATACTTTTTGAGAAAATGATATTTTCGTGCAGCCTTCAAAAACTTAAAATTTCTTTAAAAGAAATTTCAATGCGTGGATCGTAATTTTTCTTTTATCTCGCCAAGATGCTCCAATCGACAAAAGGTAATGTTATCCGAAAGAAAATTTCATGAGGATTCCAAATCAATCCATTTTGCGATGCGACGGATACTTTTTGAGAAAATGATATTTTCGTGCAGCCTTCAAAAACTTAAAATTTCTTTAAAAGAAATTTCAATGCGTGGATCGTAATTTTTCTTTTATCTCGCCAAGATGCTCCAATCGACAAAAGGTAATGTTATCCGAAAGAAAATTTCATGAGGATTCCAAATCAATCCATTTTGCGATGCGACGGATACTTTTTGAGAAAATGATATTTTTGTGCAGCCGTCAAAAACTTAAAATTTCTTTAAAAAAAATTTCAATGCGTGGATCGTAATTTTTTTTTTATCTCGCCAAGATGCTCCAATCGACAAAGGGTAATATTATCCGAAAGAAAATTTCATGAGGATTCCAAATCAATCCATTCGATCGTAATTTTTCTTTTATCTCGCCAAGATGCTCCAATCGACAAAAGGTAATGTTATCCGAAAGAAAATTTCATGAGGATTCCAAATCTATCCATTTTGCGATGCGACGGATACTTTTTGAGAAAATGATATTTTTGTGCAGCCTTCAAAAACTCCATTCGATCGTAATTTTTCTTTTATCTCGCCAAGATGCTCCAATCGACAAAAGGTAATGTTATCCGAAAGAAAATTTCAGGAGGATTCCAAATCAATCCATTTTGCTATGCGACGGATACTTTTTGAGAAAATGATATTTTTGTGCAGCCTTCAAAAACTTAAAATTTCTTTAAAAGAAATTTCAATGCGTGGATCGTAATTTTTCTTTTATCTCGCCAAGATGCTCCAATCGACAAAAGGTAATGTTATCCAAAAGAAAATTCCATGAGGATTCCAAATCTGCAATCCGTTTTGCGATGCGACAGATACTTTTTGAGAAAATGATATTTTTGTGCAGCCTTCAAAAACTTAAAATTTCTGTAAAAAAACCAATGCGTGGATCGTAATTTTTCTTATATCGCGCCAAGATGCTCCAATCGACAAAAAGGTAATGTTATCCGAAAGAAAATGTCAGGAGGATTCCAAATCAATCCATTTTGCTATGCGACGGATACTTTTTGAGAAAATGATATTTTCGTGCAGCCTTCAAAAACTTAAAATTTCTTTAAAAGAAATTTCAATGCGTGGATCGTAATTTTTCTTTTATCTCGTCAAGATGCTCCAATCGACAAAAAGTAATGTTATCCGAAAGAAAATTTCATGAGGATTCCAAATCAATCCATTTTGCGATGCGACGGATACTTTTTGAGAAAATGATATTTTTGTGCAGCCGTCAAAAACTTAAAATTTCTTTAAAAAAAATTTCAATGCGTGGATCGTAATTTTTTTTTTATCTCGCCAAGATGCTCCAATCGACAAAGGGTAATATTATCCGAAAGAAAATTTCATGAGGATTCCAAATCAATCCATTCGATCGTAATTTTTCTTTTATCTCGCCAAGATGCTCCAATCGACAAAAGGTAATGTTATCCGAAAGAAAATTTCATGAGGATTCCAAATCAATCCATTTTGCGATGCGACGGATACTTTTTGAGAAAATGATATTTTTGTGCAGCCTTCAAAAAATTAAAATTTCTTTAAAAAAAATTTCAATGCGTGGAACGTAATTTTTCTTATATCGCGCCAAGATGCTCCAATCCACAAAAGGCAATGCCATCTAAAAGAGAATTCCATGGGGATTCTAAATCTGCCATCAGTTTTGCGATGCGACGGATACTTTTTGAGGAAATGATATTTTTGTGCAGCCTTCAAAAACTTAAAATTTCTGTTAAAAAAATCAATGCGTGGATCGTAATTTTTCTTATATCGCGCCAAGATGCTCCAATCGACAAAAAGGTAATGTTATCCGAAAAAAAATTTCAGGAGGATTCCAAGTCAATCCATTTTGCTATGCGACGGATACTTTTTGAGAAAATGATATTTTTGTGCAGCCTTCAAAAACTTAAAATTTAAAAAAAAAAATTCTATTCGTGGATCGTAATTTTTCTTATATCGCGCCAAGATGCTCCAATCGACAAAAGGTAATGCCATCCAAAAGAAAATTCCATGGGGATTCTAAATCTGCAATCAGTTTTGCGATGCGACGGATACTTTTTGAGAAAATTATATTTTTGTGCAGCCTTCAAAAACTTAAAATTTAAAAAAAAAAATCAATGCGTGGATCGTAATTTTTCTTTTATCTCGCCAAGATGCTCCAATCGACAAAAAGTAATGTTATCCGAAAGAAAATTTCATGAGGATTCCAAATCAATCCATTTTGCGATGCGACGGATACTTTTTGAGAAAATGATATTTTTGTGCAGCCTTCAAAAACTTTAAATTTCTTTAAAAAAAATTTCAACGCGTGAATCGTAATTTTTCTTTTATCTCGCCAAGATGCTCCAATCGACAAAAGGTAATGTTATCCGAAAGAAAATTCCATGAGGATTCCAAATCTGCAATCCGTTTTGCGATGCGACGAATACTTTTTGAGAAAATGATATTTTTGTGCAGCCTTCAAAAACTTAAAATTTCTGTAAAAAAACCAATGCGTGGATCGTAATTTTTCTTATATCGCGCCAAGATGCTCCAATCGACAAAAAGGTAATGTTATCCGAAAGAAAATGTCAGGAGGATTCCAAATCAATCCATTTTGCTATGCGACGGATACTTTTTGAGAAAATGATATTTTCGTGCAGCCTTCAAAAACTTAAAATTTCTTTAAAAGAAATTTCAATGCGTGGATCGTAATTTTTCTTTTATCTCGCCAAGATGCTCCAATCGACAAAAGGTAATGTTATCCGAAAGAAAATTTCATGAGGATTCCAAATCAATCCATTTTGCGATGCGACGGATACTTTTTGAGAAAATGATATTTTTGTGCAGCCGTCAAAAACTTAAAATTTCTTTAAAAAAAATTTCAATGCGTGGATCGTAATTTTTTTTTTATCTCGCCAAGATGCTCCAATCGACAAAGGGTAATATTATCCGAAAGAAAATTTCATGAGGATTCCAAATCAATCCATTCGATCGTAATTTTTCTTTTATCTCGCCAAGATGCTCCAATCGACAAAAGGTAATGTTATCCGAAAGAAAATTTCATGAGGATTCCAAATCTATCCATTTTGCGATGCGACGGATACTTTTTGAGAAAATGATATTTTTGTGCAGCCTTCAAAAACTCCATTCGATCGTAATTTTTCTTTTATCTCTCCAAGATGCTCCAATCGACAAAAGGTAATGTTATCCGAAAGAAAATTTCAGGAGGATTCCAAATCAATCCATTTTGCTATGCGACGGATACTTTTTGAGAAAATGATATTTTTGTGCAGCCTTCAAAAACTTAAAATTTCTTTAAAAGAAATTTCAATGCGTGGATCGTAATTTTTCTTTTATCTCGCCAAGATGCTCCAATCGACAAAAGGTAATGTTATCCAAAAGAAAATTCCATGAGGATTCCAAATCTGCAATCCGTTTTGCGATGCGACAGATACTTTTTGAGAAAATGATATTTTTGTGCAGCCTTCAAAAACTTAAAATTTCTGTAAAAAAACCAATGCGTGGATCGTAATTTTTCTTATATCGCGCCAAGATGCTCCAATCGACAAAAAGGTAATGTTATCCGAAAGAAAATGTCAGGAGGATTCCAAATCAATCCATTTTGCTATGCGACGGATACTTTTTGAGAAAATGATATTTTCGTGCAGCCTTCAAAAACTTAAAATTTCTTTAAAAGAAATTTCAATGCGTGGATCGTAATTTTTCTTTTATCTCGTCAAGATGCTCCAATCGACAAAAAGTAATGTTATCCGAAAGAAAATTTCATGAGGATTCCAAATCAATCCATTTTGCGATGCGACGGATACTTTTTGAGAAAATGATATTTTTGTGCAGCCGTCAAAAACTTAAAATTTCTTTAAAAAAAATTTCAATGCGTGGATCGTAATTTTTTTTTTATCTCGCCAAGATGCTCCAATCGACAAAGGGTAATATTATCCGAAAGAAAATTTCATGAGGATTCCAAATCAATCCATTCGATCGTAATTTTTCTTTTATCTCGCCAAGATGCTCCAATCGACAAAAGGTAATGTTATCCGAAAGAAAATTTCATGAGGATTCCAAATCAATCCATTTTGCGATGCGACGGATACTTTTTGAGAAAATGATATTTTTGTGCAGCCTTCAAAAAATTAAAATTTCTTTAAAAAAAATTTCAATGCGTGGAACGTAATTTTTCTTATATCGCGCCAAGATGCTCCAATCCACAAAAGGCAATGCCATCTAAAAGAGAATTCCATGGGGATTCTAAATCTGCCATCAGTTTTGCGATGCGACGGATACTTTTTGAGGAAATGATATTTTTGTGCAGCCTTCAAAAACTTAAAATTTCTGTTAAAAAAATCAATGCGTGGATCGTAATTTTTCTTATATCGCGCCAAGATGCTCCAATCGACAAAAAGGTAATGTTATCCGAAAAAAAATTTCAGGAGGATTCCAAATCAATCCATTTTGCTATGCGACGGATACTTTTTGAGAAAATGATATTTTTGTGCAGCCTTCAAAAACTTAAAATTTAAAAAAAAAAATTCTATTCGTGGATCGTAATTTTTCTTATATCGCGCCAAGATGCTCCAATCGACAAAAGGTAATGCCATCCAAAAGAAAATTCCATGGGGATTCTAAATCTGCAATCAGTTTTGCGATGCGACGGATACTTTTTGAGAAAATTATATTTTTGTGCAGCCTTCAAAAACTTAAAATTTAAAAAAAAAAATCAATGCGTGGATCGTAATTTTTCTTTTATCTCGCCAAGATGCTCCAATCGACAAAAAGTAATGTTATCCGAAAGAAAATTTCATGAGGATTCCAAATCAATCCATTTTGCGATGCGACGGATACTTTTTGAGAAAATGATATTTTTGTGCAGCCTTCAAAAACTTTAAATTTCTTTAAAAAAAATTTCAACGCGTGAATCGTAATTTTTCTTTTATCTCGCCAAGATGCTCCAATCGACAAAAGGCAATGCCATCCAAAAGAAAATTTTATGGGGATTCTAAATCTGCAATCAGTTTTAAGATGCGACGGATACTTTTTGAGGAAATGATATTTTTGTGCAGCCTTCAAAAACTTAAAATTTAAAAAAAAAAATTCTATTCGTGGATCGTAATTTTTCTTATATCGCGCCAAGATGCTCCAATCGACAAAAGGTAATGCCATCCAAAAGAAAATTCCATGGGGATTCTAAATCTGCAATCAGTTTTGCGATGCGACGGATACTTTTTGAGAAAATGATATTTTTGTGCAGCCTTCAAAAACTTAAAATTGAAAAAAAAAAAATTCTATTCGTGGATCGTAATTTTTCTTATATCGCGCCAAGATGCTCCAATCGACAAAAGGTAATGCCATCCAAAAGAAAATTCCATGGGGATTCTAAATCTGCAATCAGTTTTGCGATGCGACGGATACTTTTTGAGAAAATGATATTTTTGTGCAGCCTTCAAAAACTTAAAATTTAAAAAAAACAAAATCTATTCGTGGATCGTAATTTTTCTTATATCGCGCCAAGATGCTCCAATCGACAAAAGGTAATGCCATCCAAAAGAAAATTCCATGGGGATTATAAATCTGCAATCAGTTTTGCGATGCGACGGATACTTTTTGAGAAAATGATATTTTTGTGCAGCCTTTAAAAAAATTAAAATTTCATAAAAAAAAAATCAATGCGTGGATCGTAATTTTTCTTTTATCTCGCCAAGATGCTCCAATCGACAAAAAGTAATGTTATCCGAAAGAAAATTTCATGAGGATTCCAAATCAATCCATTTTGCGATGCGACGGATACTTTTTGAGAAAATGATATTTTTGTGCAGCCGTCAAAAACTTAAAATTTCTTTAAAAAAAATTTCAATGCGTGGATCGTAATTTTTCTTTTATCTCGCCAAGATGCTCCAATCGACAAAGGGTAATATTATCCGAAAGAAAATTTCATGAGGATTCCAAATCAATCCATTCGATCGTAATTTTTCTTTTATCTCGCCAAGATGCTCCAATCGACAAAAGGTAATGTTATCCGAAAGAAAATTTCAGGAGGATTCCAAATCAATCCATTTTGCTATGCGACGGATACTTTTTGAGAAAATGATATTTTTGTGCAGCCTTCAAAAGCTTAAAATTTCTTTAAAAGAAATTTCAATGCGTGGATCGTAATTTTTCTTTTATCTCGCCAAGATGCTCCAATCGACAAAAGGTAATGTTATCCAAAAGAAAATTCCATGAGGATTCCAAATCTGCAATCCCTTTTGCGATGCGACAGATACTTTTTGAGAAAATGATATTTTTGTGCAGCCTTCAAAAACTTAAAATTTCTGTAAAAAAACCAATGCGTGGATCGTAATTTTTCTTATATCGCGCCAAGATGCTCCAATCGACAAAAAGGTAATGTTATCCGAAAGAAAATGTCAGGAGGATTCCAAATCAATCCATTTTGCTATGCGACGGATACTTTTTGAGAAAATGATATTTTCGTGCAGCCTTCAAAAACTTAAAATTTCTTTAAAAGAAATTTCAATGCGTGGATCGTAATTTTTCTTTTATCTCGCCAAGATGCTCCAATCGACAAAAGGTAATGTTATCCAAAAGAAAATTCCATGGGGATTCTAAATCTGCAATCAGTTTTGCGATGCGACGGATACTTTTTGAGAAAATTATATTTTTGTGCAGCCTTCAAAAACTTAAAATTTAAAAAAAAAAATTCTATTCGTGGATCGTAATTTTTCTTATATCGCGCCAAGATGCTCCAATCGACAAAAGGTAATGTTATCCGAAAGAAAATTTCATGAGGATTCCAAATCAATCCATTTTGCGATGCGACGGATACTTTTTGAGAAAATGATATTTTTGTGCAGCCTTCAAAAACTTAAAATTTAAAAAAAAAAATTCTATTCGTGGATCGTAATTTTTCTTATATCGCGCCAAGATGCTCCAATCGACAAAAGGTAATGTTATCCGAAAGAAAATTTCATGAGGATTCCAAATCAATCCATTTTGCGATGCGACGGATACTTTTTGAGAAAATGATATTTTTGTGCAGCCTTCAAAAAATTAAAATTTCTTTAAAAAAAATTTCAATGCGTGGATCGTAATTTTTCTTATATCGCGCCAAGATGCTCTAATCCACAAAAGGCAATGCCATCCAAAAGAAAATTTCATGGGGATTCTAAATCTGCAATCAGTTTTAAGATGCGACGGATACTTTTTGAGGGAATGATATTTTTGTGCAGCCTTCAAAAACTTAAAATTTCTGTAAAAAAATCAATGCGTGGATCGTAATTTTTCTTATATCGCGCCAAGATGCTCCAATCGACAAAAAGGTAATGTTATCCGAAAGAAAATTTCAGGAGGATTCCAAATCAATCCATTTTGCTTTGCGACGGATACTTTTAGAGAAAATGATATTTTTGTGCAGCCTTCAAAAACTTAAAATTTCTTTAAAAGAAATTTCAATGCGTGGATCGTATTTTTTCTTTTATGTCGCCAAGATGCTCCAATCGACAAAAGGTAATGTTATCCAAAAGAAAATTCCATGTTTATTCTAAATCTGCAATCAGTTTTGCAATGCGACGGATACTTTTTGAGAAAATGATATTTTTGTGCAGCCTTCAAAAACTTAAAATTTAAAATAAAAAATTCTATTCGTGGATCGTAATTTTTCTTTTATCTCGCCAAGATGCTCCAATCGACAAAAGGTAATGCTATCCGAAAGAAAATTCCATGAGGATTCCAAATCTGCAATCCGTTTTGCGATGCGACGGATACTTTTTGAGAAAATGATATTTTTGTGCAGCCTTCACAAACTTAAAATTTCTTTAAAAGAAATTTCAATGCGTGGATCGTAATTTTTCTTTTATCTCGCCAAGATGCTCCAATCGACAAAAGGTAATGTTATCCAAAAGCAAATTCCATGGGAATTCTAAATCTGCAATCAGTTTTGCAATGCGACGGATACTTTTTGAGAAAATTATATTTTTGTGCAGCCTTTAAAAACTTAAAATTTCTTTAAAAAAAATTTCAATGCGTGGATCGTAATTTTTCTTTCATCTCGCCAAGATGCTCCAATCGACAGGAGCTAATGTTATCCGAAAGAAAATTACATGAGGATTCCAAATCTGCAATCCGTTTTGCGATGCGACGGATACTTTTTGAGAAAATGATATTTTTGTGCAGCCTTCAAAAACTTAAAATTTCTTTAAAAAAAATTTCAATGCGTGGATCGTAATTTTTTTTTTATCTCGAAAAGATGCTCCAATCGACAGAGGGTAATATTATCCGAAAGAAAATTTCATGAGGATTCCAAATCAATCCATTCGATCGTAATTTTTCTTTTATCTCGCCAAGATGCTCCAATCGACAAAAGGTAATGTTATCCGAAAGAAAATTTCATGAGGATTCCAAATCAATCCATTTTGCGATGCGACGGATACTTTTTGAGAAAATGATATTTTTGTGCAGCCTTCAAAAAATTAAAATTTCTTTAAAAAAAATTTCAATGCGTGGATCGTAATTTTTCTTATATCGCGCCAAGATGCTCCAATCCACAAAAGGCTATGCCATCTAAAAGAAAATTCCATGGGGATTCTAAATCTGCCATCAGTTTTGCGATGCGACGGATACTTTTTGAGGAAATGATATTTTTGTGCAGCCTTCAAAAACTTAAAATTTCTGTAAAAAAATCAATGCGTGGATCGTAATTTTTCTTATATCGCGCCAAGATGCTCCAATCGACAAAAAGGTAATGTTATCCGAAAAAAAATTTCAGGAGGATTCCAAATCAATCCATTTTGCTATGCGACGGATACTTTTTGAGAAAATGATATTTTTGTGCAGCCTTCAAAAACTTAAAATTTAAAAAAAAAAGTTCTCTTCGTGGATCGTAATTTTTCTTATATCGCGCCAAGATGCTCCAATCGACAAAAGGTAATGCCATCCAAAAGAAAATTCCATGGGGATTCTAAATCTGCAATCAGTTTTGCGATGCGACGAATACTTTTTGAGAAAATGATATTTTTGTGCAGCCTTCAAAAAATTAAAATTTCATAAAAAAAAAATCAATGCGTGGATCGTAATTTTTCTTTTATCTCGCCAAGATGCTCCAATCGACAAAAAGTAATGTTATCCGAAAGAAAATTTCATGAGGATTCCAAATCAATCCATTCTGCGATGCGACGGATACTTTTTGAGAAAATGATATTTTTGTGCAGCCGTCAAAAACTTAAAATTTCTTTAAAAAAAATTTCAATGCGTGGATCGTAATTTTTCTTTTATCTCGCCAAGATGCTCCAATCGACAAAGGGTAATATTATCCGAAAGAAAATTTCATGAGGATTCCAAATCAATCCATTCGATCGTAATTTTTCTTTTATCTCGCCAAGATGCTCCAATCGACAAAAGGTAATGTTATCCGAAAGAAAATTTCAGGAGGATTCCAAATCAATCCATTTTGCTATGCGACGGATACTTTTTGAGAAAATTATATTTTTGTGCAGCCTTCAAAAACTTAAAATTTCTTTAAAAGAAATTTCAATGCGTGGATCGTAATTTTTCTTTTATCTCGCCAAGATGCTCCAATCGACAAAAGGTAATGTTATCCAAAAGAAAATTCCATGAGGATTCCAAATCTGCAATCCCTTTTGCGATGCGACAGATACTTTTTGAGAAAATGATATTTTTGTGCAGCCTTCAAAAACTTAAAATTTCTGTAAAAAAACCAATGCGTGGATCGTAATTTTTCTTATATCGCGCCAAGATGCTCCAATCGACAAAAAGGTAATGTTATCCGAAAGAAAATGTCAGGAGGATTCCAAATCAATCTATTTTGCTATGCGACGGATACTTTTTGAGAAAATGATATTTTCGTGCCTTCAAAAACTTAAAATTTCTTTAAAAGAAATTTCAATGCGTGGATCGTAATTTTTCTTTTATCTCGCCAAGATGCTCCAATCGACAAAAGGTAATGTTATCCAAAAGAAAATTCCATGGGGATTCTAAATCTGCAATCAGTTTTGCGATGTGACGGATACTTTTTGAGAAAATTATATTTTTGTGCAGCCTTCAAAAACTTAAAATTTAAAAAAAAAAATTCTATTCGTGGATCGTAATTTTTCTTATATCGCGCCAAGATGCTCCAATCGACAAAAGGTAATGTTATCCGAAAGAAAATTTCATGAGGATTCCAAATCAATCCATTTTGCGATGCGACGGATACTTTTTGAGAAAATGATATTTTTGTGCAGCCTTCAAAAACTTAAAATTTAAAAAAAAAAATTCTATTCGTGGATCGTAATTTTTCTTATATCGCGCCAAGATGCTCCAATCGACAAAAGGTAATGTTATCCGAAAGAAAATTTCATGAGGATTCCAAATCAATCCATTTTGCGATGCGACGGATACTTTTTGAGAAAATGATATTTTTGTGCAGCCTTCAAAAAATTAAAATTTCTTTAAAAAAAATTTCAATGCGTGGATCGTAATTTTTCTTATATCGCGCCAAGATGCTCCAATCCACAAAAGGCAATGCCATCCAAAAGAAAATTTCATGGGGATTCTAAATCTGCAATCAGTTTTAAGATGCGACGGATACTTTTTGAGGGAATGATATTTTTGTGCAGCCTTCAAAAACTTAAAATTTCTGTAAAAAAATCAATGCGTGGATCGTAATTTTTCTTATATCGCGCCAAGATGCTCCAATCGACAAAAAGGTAATGTTATCCGAAAGAAAATTTCAGGAGGATTCCAAATCAATCCATTTTGCTTTGCGACGGATACTTTTAGAGAAAATGATATTTTTGTGCAGCCTTCAAAAACTTAAAATTTCTTTAAAAGAAATTTCAATGCGTGGATCGTATTTTTTCTTTTATGTCGCCAAGATGCTCCAATCGACAAAAGGTAATGTTATCCAAAAGAAAATTCCATGTTTATTCTAAATCTGCAATCAGTTTTGCAATGCGACGGATACTTTTTGAGAAAATGATATTTTTGTGCAGCCTTCAAAAACTTAAAATTTAAAATAAAAAATTCTATTCGTGGATCGTAATTTTTCTTTTATCTCGCCAAGATGCTCCAATCGACAAAAGGTAATGCTATCCGAAAGAAAATTCCATGAGGATTCCAAATCTGCAATCCGTTTTGCGATGCGACGGATACTTTTTGAGAAAATGATATTTTTGTGCAGCCTTCACAAACTTAAAATTTCTTTAAAAGAAATTTCAATGCGTGGATCGTAATTTTTCTTTTATCTCGCCAAGATGCTCCAATCGACAAAAGGTAATGTTATCCAAAAGGAAATTCCATGGGAATTCTAAATCTGCAATCAGTTTTGCAATGCGACGGATACTTTTTGAGCAAATTATATTTTTGTGCAGCCTTTAAAAACTTAAAATTTCTTTAAAAAAAATTTCAATGCGTGGATCGTAATTTTTCTTTCATCTCGCCAAGATGCTCCAATCGACAGGAGCTAATGTTATCCGAAAGAAAATTACATGAGGATTCCAAATCTGCAATCCGTTTTGCGATGCGACGGATACTTTTTGAGAAAATGATATTTTTGTGCAGCCTTCAAAAACTTAAAATTTCTTTAAAAAAAATTTCAATGCGTGGATCGTAATTTTTTTTTTATCTCGAAAAGATGCTCCAATCGACAAAGGGTAATATTATCCGAAAGAAAATTTCATGAGGATTCCAAATCAATCCATTCGATCGTAATTTTTCTTTTATCTCGCCAAGATGCTCCAATCGACAAAAGGTAATGTTATCCGAAAGAAAATTTCATGAGGATTCCAAATCAATCCATTTTGCGATGCGACGGATACTTTTTGAGAAAATGATATTTTTGTGCAGCCTTCAAAAAATTAAAATTTCTTTAAAAAAAATTTCAATGCGTGGATCGTAATTTTTCTTATATCGCGCCAAGATGCTCCAATCCACAAAAGGCTATGCCATCTAAAAGAAAATTCCATGGGGATTCTAAATCTGCCATCAGTTTTGCGATGCGACGGATACTTTTTGAGGAAATGATATTTTTGTGCAGCCTTCAAAAACTTAAAATTTCTGTAAAAAAATCAATGCGTGGATCGTAATTTTTCTTATATCGCGCCAAGATGCTCCAATCGACAAAAAGGTAATGTTATCCGAAAAAAAATTTCAGGAGGATTCCAAATCAATCCATTTTGCTATGCGACGGATACTTTTTGAGAAAATGATATTTTTGTGCAGCCTTCAAAAACTTAAAATTTAAAAAAAAAAGTTCTCTTCGTGGATCGTAATTTTTCTTATATCGCGCCAAGATGCTCCAATCGACAAAAGGTAATGCCATCCAAAAGAAAATTCCATGGGGATTCTAAATCTGCAATCAGTTTTGCGATGCGACGAATACTTTTTGAGAAAATGATATTTTTGTGCAGCCTTCAAAAAATTAAAATTTCATAAAAAAAAAATCAATGCGTGGATCGTAATTTTTCTTTTATCTCGCCAAGATGCTCCAATCGACAAAAAGTAATGTTATCCGAAAGAAAATTTCATGAGGATTCCAAATCAATCCATTCTGCGATGCGACGGATACTTTTTGAGAAAATGATATTTTTGTGCAGCCGTCAAAAACTTAAAATTTCTTTAAAAAAAATTTCAATGCGTGGATCGTAATTTTTCTTTTATCTCGCCAAGATGCTCCAATCGACAAAGGGTAATATTATCCGAAAGA
The DNA here is from genome assembly GCA_949716465.1 of Chalcosyrphus nemorum. NCBI lineage: Eukaryota > Metazoa > Arthropoda > Insecta > Diptera > Syrphidae > Chalcosyrphus > Chalcosyrphus nemorum. The sequence goes on from CATIXX010000001.1 coordinate 28,604, forward strand.
AAATTTCATGAGGATTCCAAATCAATCCATTCGATCGTAATTTTTCTTTTATCTCGCCAAGATGCTCCAATCGACAAAAGGTAATGTTATCCGAAAGAAAATTTCAGGAGGATTCCAAATCAATCCATTTTGCTATGCGACGGATACTTTTTGAGAAAATTATATTTTTGTGCAGCCTTCAAAAACTTAAAATTTCTTTAAAAGAAATTTCAATGCGTGGATCGTAATTTTTCTTTTATCTCGCCAAGATGCTCCAATCGACAAAAGGTAATGTTATCCAAAAGAAAATTCCATGAGGATTCCAAATCTGCAATCCCTTTTGCGATGCGACAGATACTTTTTGAGAAAATGATATTTTTGTGCAGCCTTCAAAAACTTAAAATTTCTGTAAAAAAACCAATGCGTGGATCGTAATTTTTCTTATATCGCGCCAAGATGCTCCAATCGACAAAAAGGTAATGTTATCCGAAAGAAAATGTCAGGAGGATTCCAAATCAATCTATTTTGCTATGCGACGGATACTTTTTGAGAAAATGATATTTTCGTGCCTTCAAAAACTTAAAATTTCTTTAAAAGAAATTTCAATGCGTGGATCGTAATTTTTCTTTTATCTCGCCAAGATGCTCCAATCGACAAAAGGTAATGTTATCCAAAAGAAAATTCCATGGGGATTCTAAATCTGCAATCAGTTTTGCGATGCGACGGATACTTTTTGAGAAAATTATATTTTTGTGCAGCCTTCAAAAACTTAAAATTTAAAAAAAAATTCTATTCGTGGATCGTAATTTTTCTTATATCGCGCCAAGATGCTCCAATCGACAAAAGGTAATGTTATCCGAAAGAAAATTTCATGAGGATTCCAAATCAATCCATTTTGCGATGCGACGGATACTTTTTGAGAAAATGATATTTTTGTGCAGCCTTCAAAAACTTAAAATTTCTTTAAAAGAAATTTCAATGCGTGGATCGTAATTTTTCTTTTATCTCGCCAAGATGCTCCAATCGACAAAAGGTAATGTTATCCAAAAGAAAGTTCCATGGGGATTCTAAATCTGCAATCAGTTTTGCGATGCGACGGATACTTTTTGAGAAAATGATATTTTTGTGCAGCCTTTAAAAACTTAAAATTTAAAAAAAAAAATTCTATTCGTGGATCGTAATTTTTCTTATATCGCGCCAAGATGCTCCAATCGACAAAAGGTAATGTTATCCGAAAGAAAATTTCATGAGGATTCCAAATCAATCCATTTTGCGATGCGACGGATACTTTTTGAGAAAATGATATTTTTGTGCAGCCTTCAAAAAATTAAAATTTCTTTAAAAAAAATTTCAATGCGTGGATCGTAATTTTTCTTATATCGCGCCAAGATGCTCCAATCCACAAAAGGCAATGCCATCCAAAAGAAAATTTCATGGGGATTCTCAATCTGCAATCAGTTTTAAGATGCGACGGATACTTTTTGAGGAAATGATATTTTTGTGCAGCCTTCAAAAACTTAAAATTTCTGTAAAAAAATCAATGCGTGGATCGTAATTTTTCTTATATCGCGCCAAGATGCTCCAATCGACAAAAAGGTAATGTTATCCGAAAGAAAATTTCAGGAGGATTCCAAATCAATCCATTTTGCTTTGCGACGGATACTTTTAGAGAAAATGATATTTTTGTGCAGCCTTCAAAAACTTAAAATTTCTTTAAAAGAAATTTCAATGCGTGGATCGTATTTTTTCTTTTATGTCGCCAAGATGCTCCAATCGACAAAAGGTAATGTTATCCAAAAGAAAATTCCATGTTTATTCTAAATCTGCAATCAGTTTTGCAATGCGACGGATACTTTTTGAGAAAATTATATTTTTGTGCAGCCTTCAAAAACTTAAAATTTCTTTTAAAAAAATTTCAATGCGTGGATCGTAATTTTTCTTTTATCTCGCCAAGATGCTCCCATCGACAGAAGCTAATGTTATCCGAAAGAAAATTCCATGAGGATTCCAAATCTGCAATCCGTTTTGCGATGCGACGGATACTTTTTGAGAAAATGATATTTTTGTGCAGCCTTCAAAAACTTAAAATTTAAAATAAAAAATTCTATTCGTGGATCGTAATTTTTCTTATATCGCGCCAAGATGCTCCAATCGACAAAAGGTAATGTTATCCGAAAGAAAATGTCAGGAGGATTCCAAATCAATCCATTTTGCTATGCGACGGATACTTTTTGAGAAAATGATATTTTTGTGCAGCCTTCAAAAACTTAAAATTTCTTTAAAAGAAATTTCAATGCGTGGATCGTAATTTTTCTTTTATCTCGCCAAGATGCTCCAATCGACAAAAGGTAATGTTATCCAAAAGGAAATTCCATGGGAATTCTAAATCTGCAATCAGTTTTGCAATGCGACGGATACTTTTTGAGAAAATTATATTTTTGTGCAGCCTTTAAAAACTTAAAATTTCTTTAAAAAAAATTTCAATGCGTGGATCGTAATTTTTCTTTTATCTCGCCAAGATGCTCCCATCGACAGAAGCTAATGTCATCCGAAAGAAAATTCCATGAGGATTCCAAATCTGCAATCCGTTTTGCGATGCGACGGATACTTTTTGAGAAAATGATATTTTTGTGCAGCCTTCAAAAACTTAAAATTTAAAATAAAAAATTCTATTCGTGGATCGTAATTTTTCTTATATCGCGCCAAGATGCTCCAATCGACAAAAGGTAATGTTATCCGAAAGAAAATTTCATGAGGATTCCAAATCAATCCATTTTGCTATGCGACGGATACTTTTTGAGAAAATGATATTTTTGTGCAGCCTTCAAAAACTTAAAATTTCTTTAAAAAAAATTTCAATGCGTGGATCGTAATTTTTCTTTTATCTCGCCAAGATGCTCCAATCGACAAAAGGTAATGTTGTCCGAAAGAAAATTTCATGAGGATTCCAAATCAATTAATTTTGCGATGCGATGGATACTTTTTGAGAAAATGATATTTTTGTGAAGCCTTCAAAAAATTAAAATTTCATAAAAAAAAATTCAATGCGTGGATCGTAAATTTTTTTTCATCTCGCCAAGATGCTCCAATCGACAAAAAGTAATGTTATCCGAAAGAAAATTTCATGAGGATTCCAAATCAATCCATTTTGCGATGCGACGGATACTTTTTGAGAAAACGATATTTTTGTGCAGCCGTCAAAACTTAAAATTTCATAAAGAAATTCAATGCGTGGATCTTAATTTTTCTTATATCGCGCCAAGATGCTCCAATCTACAAGTGGTAATGTTATCCGAAAGAAAATTCCATGGGGATTCTAAATCTGCAGTCAGTTTTGCGATACGACGGATACTTTTTGAGAAAATGATATTTTTGTGCAGCCTTCAAAAACTTAAAATTTAAAAAAAAAAATTCTATTCGTGGATCGTAATTTTTCTTATATCGCGCCAAGATGCTCCAATCGACAAAAGGTAATGCCATCCAAAAGAAAATTCCATAGGGATTCTAAATCTGCAATCAGTTTTGCGATGCGACGGATACTTTTTGAGAAAATGATATTTTTGTGCAGCCTTCAAAAAATTAAAATTTCATAAAAAAAAAATCAATGCGTGGATCGTAATTTTTCTTTTATCTCGCCAAGATGCTCCAATCGACAAAAAGTAATGTTATCCGAAAGAAAATTTCATGAGGATTCCAAATCAATCCATTTTGCGATGCGACGGATACTTTTTGAGAAAATGATATTTTTGTGCAGCCGTCAAAAACTTAAAATTTCTTTAAAAAAAATTTCAATGCGTGGATCGTAATTTTTCTTTTATCTCGCCAAGATGCTCCAATCGACAAAGGGTAATATTATCCGAAAGAAAATTTCATGAGGATTCCAAATCAATCCATTCGATCGTAATTTTTCTTTTATCTCGCCAAGATGCTCCAATCGACAAAAGGTAATGTTATCCGAAAGAAAATTTCATGAGGATTCCAAATCAATCCATTTTGCGATGCGACGGATACTTTTTGAGAAAATGATATTTTTGTGCCTTCAAAAAATTAAAATTTCTTTAAAAAAAATTTCAATGCGTGGATCGTAATTTTTCTTATATCGCGCCAAGATGCTCCAATCCACAAAAGGCAATGCCATCTAAAAGAAAGTTCCATGGGGATTCTAAATCTGCCATCAGTTTTGCGATGCGACGGATACTTTTTGAGGAAATTATATTTTTATGCAGCCTTCAAAAACTTAAAATTTCTGTAAAAAAATCAATGCGTGGATCGTAATTTTTCTTATATCGCGCCAAGATGCTCCAATCGACAAAAAGGTAATGTTATCCGAAAGAAAATTTCATGAGGATTCCAAATCAATCCATTTTGCTATGCGACGGATACTTTTTGAGAAAATGATATTTTTGTGCAGCCTTCAAAAACTTAAAATTTCTTTAAAAGAAATTTCAATGCGTGGATCGTAATTTTTCTTTTATCTCGCCAAGATGCTCCAATCGACAAAAGGTAATGTTATCCAAAAGGAAATTCCATGGGAATTCTAAATCTGCAATCAGTTTTGCAATGCGACGGATACTTTTTGAGAAAATTATATTTTTGTGCAGCCTTCAAAAACTTAAAATTTCTTTTAAAAAATTTCAATGCGTGGATCGTAATTTTTCTTTTATCTCGCCAAGATGCTCCCATCGACAGAAGCTATTGTTATCCGAAAGAAAATTTCATGAGGATTCCAAATCTGCAATCCGTTTTGCGATGCGACGGATACTTTTTGAGAAAATGATATTTTTGTGCAGCCTTCAAAAACTTAAAATTTCTTTAAAAAAAATTTCAATGCGTGGATCGTAATTTTTCTTTTATCTCGCCAAGATGCTCCAATCGACAAAAGGTAATGTTGTCCGAAAGAAAATTTCATGAGGATTCCAAATCAATTAATTTTGCGATGCGATGGATACTTTTTGAGAAAATGATATTTTTGTGAAGCCTTCAAAAAATTAAAATTTCATAAAAAAAAATTCAATGCGTGGATCGTAAATTTTTTTTCATCTCGCCAAGATGCTCCAATCGACAAAAAGTAATGTTATCCGAAAGAAAATTTCATGAGGATTCCAAATCAATCCATTTTGCGATGCGACGGATACTTTTTGAGAAAATGATATTTTTGTGCAGCCGTCAAAACTTAAAATTTCATAAAGAAATTCAATGCGTGGATCTTAATTTTTCTTATATCGCGCCAAGATGCTCCAATCTACAAGTGGTAATGTTATCCGAAAGAAAATTCCATGGGGATTCTAAATCTGCAGTCAGTTTTGCGATACGACGGATACTTTTTGAGAAAATGATATTTTTGTGCAGCCTTCAAAAACTTAAAATTTAAAAAAAAAAATTCTATTCGTGGATCGTAATTTTTCTTATATCGCGCCAAGATGCTCCAATCGACAAAAGGTAATGCCATCCAAAAGAAAATTCCATAGGGATTCTAAATCTGCAATCAGTTTTGCGATGCGACGGATACTTTTTGAGAAAATGATATTTTTGTGCAGCCTTCAAAAAATTAAAATTTCATAAAAAAAAAATCAATGCGTGGATCGTAATTTTTCTTTTATCTCGCCAAGATGCTCCAATCGACAAAAAGTAATGTTATCCGAAAGAAAATTTCATGAGGATTCCAAATCAATCCATTTTGCGATGCGACGGATACTTTTTGAGAAAATGATATTTTTGTGCAGCCGTCAAAAACTTAAAATTTCTTTAAAAAAAATTTCAATGCGTGGATCGTAATTTTTCTTTTATCTCGCCAAGATGCTCCAATCGACAAAGGGTAATATTATTCGAAAGAAAATTTCATGAGGATTCCAAATCAATCCATTCGATCGTAATTTTTCTTTTATCTCGCCAAGATGCTCCAATCGACAAAAGGTAATGTTATCCGAAAGAAAATTTCATGAGGATTCCAAATCAATCCATTTTGCGATGCGACGGATACTTTTTGAGAAAATGATATTTTTGTGCAGCCGTCAAAAACTTAAAATTTCTTTAAAAAAAATTTCAATGCGTGGATCGTAATTTTTCTTTTATCTCGCCAAGATGCTCCAATCGACAAAAAGGTAATGTTATCCGAAAGAAAATTTCATGAGGATTCCAAATCAATCCATTTTGCGATGCGACGGATACTTTTTGAGAAAATGATATTTTTGTGCCTTCAAAAAATTAAAATTTCTTTAAAAAAAATTTCAATGCGTGGATCGTAATTTTTCTTATATCGCGCCAAGATGCTCCAATCCACAAAAGGCAATGCCATCTAAAAGAAAGTTCCATGGGGATTCTAAATCTGCCATCAGTTTTGCGATGCGACGGATACTTTTTGAGGAAATTATATTTTTATGCAGCCTTCAAAAACTTAAAATTTCTGTAAAAAAATCAATGCGTGGATCGTAATTTTTCTTATATCGCGCCAAGATGCTCCAATCGACAAAAAGGTAATGTTATCCGAAAGAAAATTTCATGAGGATTCCAAATCAATCCATTTTGCTATGCGACGGATACTTTTTGAGAAAATGATATTTTTGTGCAGCCTTCAAAAACTTAAAATTTCTTTAAAAGAAATTTCAATGCGTGGATCGTAATTTTTCTTTTATCTCGCCAAGATGCTCCAATCGACAAAAGGTAATGTTATCCAAAAGGAAATTCCATGGGAATTCTAAATCTGCAATCAGTTTTGCAATGCGACGGATACTTTTTGAGAAAATTATATTTTTGTGCAGCCTTCAAAAACTTAAAATTTCTTTTAAAAAATTTCAATGCGTGGATCGTAATTTTTCTTTTATCTCGCCAAGATGCTCCCATCGACAGAAGCTATTGTTATCCGAAAGAAAATTTCATGAGGATTCCAAATCTGCAATCCGTTTTGCGATGCGACGGATACTTTTTGAGAAAATGATATTTTTGTGCAGCCTTCAAAAACTTAAAATTTCTTTAAAAAAAATTTCAATGCGTGGATCGTAATTTTTCTTTTATCTCGCCAAGATGCTCCAATCGACAAAAGGTAATGTTGTCCGAAAGAAAATTTCATGAGGATTCCAAATCAATTAATTTTGCGATGCGATGGATACTTTTTGAGAAAATGATATTTTTGTGAAGCCTTCAAAAAATTAAAATTTCATAAAAAAAAATTCAATGCGTGGATCGTAAATTTTTTTTCATCTCGCCAAGATGCTCCAATCGACAAAAAGTAATGTTATCCGAAAGAAAATTTCATGAGGATTCCAAATCAATCCATTTTGCGATGCGACGGATACTTTTTGAGAAAATGATATTTTTGTGCAGCCGTCAAAACTTAAAATTTCATAAAGAAATTCAATGCGTGGATCTTAATTTTTCTTATATCGCGCCAAGATGCTCCAATCTACAAGTGGTAATGTTATCCGAAAGAAAATTCCATGGGGATTCTAAATCTGCAGTCAGTTTTGCAATGCGACGGATACTTTTTGAGCAAATTATATTTTTGTGCAGCCTTTAAAAACTTAAAATTTCTTTAAAAAAAATTTCAATGCGTGGATCGTAATTTTTCTTTCATCTCGCCAAGATGCTCCAATCGACAGGAGCTAATGTTATCCGAAAGAAAATTACATGAGGATTCCAAATCTGCAATCCGTTTTGCGATGCGACGGATACTTTTTGAGAAAATGATATTTTTGTGCAGCCTTCAAAAACTTAAAATTTCTTTAAAAAAAATTTCAATGCGTGGATCGTAATTTTTTTTTTATCTCGAAAAGATGCTCCAATCGACAAAGGGTAATATTATCCGAAAGAAAATTTCATGAGGATTCCAAATCAATCCATTCGATCGTAATTTTTCTTTTATCTCGCCAAGATGCTCCAATCGACAAAAGGTAATGTTATCCGAAAGAAAATTTCATGAGGATTCCAAATCAATCCATTTTGCGATGCGACGGATACTTTTTGAGAAAATGATATTTTTGTGCAGCCTTCAAAAAATTAAAATTTCTTTAAAAAAAATTTCAATGCGTGGATCGTAATTTTTCTTATATCGCGCCAAGATGCTCCAATCCACAAAAGGCTATGCCATCTAAAAGAAAATTCCATGGGGATTCTAAATCTGCCATCAGTTTTGCGATGCGACGGATACTTTTTGAGGAAATGATATTTTTGTGCAGCCTTCAAAAACTTAAAATTTCTGTAAAAAAATCAATGCGTGGATCGTAATTTTTCTTATATCGCGCCAAGATGCTCCAATCGACAAAAAGGTAATGTTATCCGAAAAAAAATTTCAGGAGGATTCCAAATCAATCCATTTTGCTATGCGACGGATACTTTTTGAGAAAATGATATTTTTGTGCAGCCTTCAAAAACTTAAAATTTAAAAAAAAAAGTTCTCTTCGTGGATCGTAATTTTTCTTATATCGCGCCAAGATGCTCCAATCGACAAAAGGTAATGCCATCCAAAAGAAAATTCCATGGGGATTCTAAATCTGCAATCAGTTTTGCGATGCGACGAATACTTTTTGAGAAAATGATATTTTTGTGCAGCCTTCAAAAAATTAAAATTTCATAAAAAAAAAATCAATGCGTGGATCGTAATTTTTCTTTTATCTCGCCAAGATGCTCCAATCGACAAAAAGTAATGTTATCCGAAAGAAAATTTCATGAGGATTCCAAATCAATCCATTCTGCGATGCGACGGATACTTTTTGAGAAAATGATATTTTTGTGCAGCCGTCAAAAACTTAAAATTTCTTTAAAAAAAATTTCAATGCGTGGATCGTAATTTTTCTTTTATCTCGCCAAGATGCTCCAATCGACAAAGGGTAATATTATCCGAAAGAAAATTTCATGAGGATTCCAAATCAATCCATTCGATCGTAATTTTTCTTTTATCTCGCCAAGATGCTCCAATCGACAAAAGGTAATGTTATCCGAAAGAAAATTTCAGGAGGATTCCAAATCAATCCATTTTGCTATGCGACGGATACTTTTTGAGAAAATTATATTTTTGTGCAGCCTTCAAAAACTTAAAATTTCTTTAAAAGAAATTTCAATGCGTGGATCGTAATTTTTCTTTTATCTCGCCAAGATGCTCCAATCGACAAAAGGTAATGTTATCCAAAAGAAAATTCCATGAGGATTCCAAATCTGCAATCCCTTTTGCGATGCGACAGATACTTTTTGAGAAAATGATATTTTTGTGCAGCCTTCAAAAACTTAAAATTTCTGTAAAAAAACCAATGCGTGGATCGTAATTTTTCTTATATCGCGCCAAGATGCTCCAATCGACAAAAAGGTAATGTTATCCGAAAGAAAATGTCAGGAGGATTCCAAATCAATCTATTTTGCTATGCGACGGATACTTTTTGAGAAAATGATATTTTCGTGCCTTCAAAAACTTAAAATTTCTTTAAAAGAAATTTCAATGCGTGGATCGTAATTTTTCTTTTATCTCGCCAAGATGCTCCAATCGACAAAAGGTAATGTTATCCAAAAGAAAATTCCATGGGGATTCTAAATCTGCAATCAGTTTTGCGATGCGACGGATACTTTTTGAGAAAATTATATTTTTGTGCAGCCTTCAAAAACTTAAAATTTAAAAAAAAATTCTATTCGTGGATCGTAATTTTTCTTATATCGCGCCAAGATGCTCCAATCGACAAAAGGTAATGTTATCCGAAAGAAAATTTCATGAGGATTCCAAATCAATCCATTTTGCGATGCGACGGATACTTTTTGAGAAAATGATATTTTTGTGCAGCCTTCAAAAACTTAAAATTTCTTTAAAAGAAATTTCAATGCGTGGATCGTAATTTTTCTTTTATCTCGCCAAGATGCTCCAATCGACAAAAGGTAATGTTATCCAAAAGAAAGTTCCATGGGGATTCTAAATCTGCAATCAGTTTTGCGATGCGACGGATACTTTTTGAGAAAATGATATTTTTGTGCAGCCTTTAAAAACTTAAAATTTAAAAAAAAAAATTCTATTCGTGGATCGTAATTTTTCTTATATCGCGCCAAGATGCTCCAATCGACAAAAGGTAATGTTATCCGAAAGAAAATTTCATGAGGATTCCAAATCAATCCATTTTGCGATGCGACGGATACTTTTTGAGAAAATGATATTTTTGTGCAGCCTTCAAAAAATTAAAATTTCTTTAAAAAAAATTTCAATGCGTGGATCGTAATTTTTCTTATATCGCGCCAAGATGCTCCAATCCACAAAAGGCAATGCCATCCAAAAGAAAATTTCATGGGGATTCTCAATCTGCAATCAGTTTTAAGATGCGACGGATACTTTTTGAGGAAATGATATTTTTGTGCAGCCTTCAAAAACTTAAAATTTCTGTAAAAAAATCAATGCGTGGATCGTAATTTTTCTTATATCGCGCCAAGATGCTCCAATCGACAAAAAGGTAATGTTATCCGAAAGAAAATTTCAGGAGGATTCCAAATCAATCCATTTTGCTTTGCGACGGATACTTTTAGAGAAAATGATATTTTTGTGCAGCCTTCAAAAACTTAAAATTTCTTTAAAAGAAATTTCAATGCGTGGATCGTATTTTTTCTTTTATGTCGCCAAGATGCTCCAATCGACAAAAGGTAATGTTATCCAAAAGAAAATTCCATGTTTATTCTAAATCTGCAATCAGTTTTGCAATGCGACGGATACTTTTTGAGAAAATTATATTTTTGTGCAGCCTTCAAAAACTTAAAATTTCTTTTAAAAAAATTTCAATGCGTGGATCGTAATTTTTCTTTTATCTCGCCAAGATGCTCCCATCGACAGAAGCTAATGTTATCCGAAAGAAAATTCCATGAGGATTCCAAATCTGCAATCCGTTTTGCGATGCGACGGATACTTTTTGAGAAAATGATATTTTTGTGCAGCCTTCAAAAACTTAAAATTTAAAATAAAAAATTCTATTCGTGGATCGTAATTTTTCTTATATCGCGCCAAGATGCTCCAATCGACAAAAGGTAATGTTATCCGAAAGAAAATTTCATGAGGATTCCAAATCAATCCATTTTGCTATGCGACGGATACTTTTTGAGAAAATGATATTTTTGTGCAGCCTTCAAAAACTTAAAATTTCTTTAAAAGAAATTTCAATGCGTGGATCGTAATTTTTCTTTTATCTCGCCAAGATGCTCCAATCGACAAAAGGTAATGTTATCCAAAAGGAAATTCCATGGGAATTCTAAATCTGCAATCAGTTTTGCAATGCGACGGATACTTTTTGAGAAAATTATATTTTTGTGCAGCCTTTAAAAACTTAAAATTTCTTTAAAAAAAATTTCAATGCGTGGATCGTAATTTTTCTTTTATCTCGCCAAGATGCTCCCATCGACAGAAGCTAATGTTATCCGAAAGAAAATTCCATGAGGATTCCAAATCTGCAATCCGTTTTGCGATGCGACGGATACTTTTTGAGAAAATGATATTTTTGTGCAGCCTTCAAAAACTTAAAATTTAAAATAAAAAATTCTATTCGTGGATCGTAATTTTTCTTATATCGCGCCAAGATGCTCCAATCGACAAAAGGTAATGTTATCCGAAAGAAAATTTCATGAGGATTCCAAATCAATCCATTTTGCTATGCGACGGATACTTTTTGAGAAAATGATATTTTTGTGCAGCCTTCAAAAACTTAAAATTTCTTTAAAAAAAATTTCAATGCGTGGATCGTAATTTTTCTTTTATCTCGCCAAGATGCTCCAATCGACAAAAGGTAATGTTGTCCGAAAGAAAATTTCATGAGGATTCCAAATCAATTAATTTTGCGATGCGATGGATACTTTTTGAGAAAATGATATTTTTGTGAAGCCTTCAAAAAATTAAAATTTCATAAAAAAAAATTCAATGCGTGGATCGTAAATTTTTTTTCATCTCGCCAAGATGCTCCAATCGACAAAAAGTAATGTTATCCGAAAGAAAATTTCATGAGGATTCCAAATCAATCCATTTTGCGATGCGACGGATACTTTTTGAGAAAATGATATTTTTGTGCAGCCGTCAAAACTTAAAATTTCATAAAGAAATTCAATGCGTGGATCTTAATTTTTCTTATATCGCGCCAAGATGCTCCAATCTACAAGTGGTAATGTTATCCGAAAGAAAATTCCATGGGGATTCTAAATCTGCAGTCAGTTTTGCGATACGACGGATACTTTTTGAGAAAATGATATTTTTGTGCAGCCTTCAAAAACTTAAAATTTAAAAAAAAAAATTCTATTCGTGGATCGTAATTTTTCTTATATCGCGCCAAGATGCTCCAATCGACAAAAGGTAATGCCATCCAAAAGAAAATTCCATAGGGATTCTAAATCTGCAATCAGTTTTGCGATGCGACGGATACTTTTTGAGAAAATGATATTTTTGTGCAGCCTTCAAAAAATTAAAATTTCATAAAAAAAAAATCAATGCGTGGATCGTAATTTTTCTTTTATCTCGCCAAGATGCTCCAATCGACAAAAAGTAATGTTATCCGAAAGAAAATTTCATGAGGATTCCAAATCAATCCATTTTGCGATGCGACGGATACTTTTTGAGAAAATGATATTTTTGTGCAGCCGTCAAAAACTTAAAATTTCTTTAAAAAAAATTTCAATGCGTGGATCGTAATTTTTCTTTTATCTCGCCAAGATGCTCCAATCGACAAAGGGTAATATTATCCGAAAGAAAATTTCATGAGGATTCCAAATCAATCCATTCGATCGTAATTTTTCTTTTATCTCGCCAAGATGCTCCAATCGACAAAAGGTAATGTTATCCGAAAGAAAATTTCATGAGGATTCCAAATCAATCCATTTTGCGATGCGACGGATACTTTTTGAGAAAATGATATTTTTGTGCCTTCAAAAAATTAAAATTTCTTTAAAAAAAATTTCAATGCGTGGATCGTAATTTTTCTTATATCGCGCCAAGATGCTCCAATCCACAAAAGGCAATGCCATCTAAAAGAAAGTTCCATGGGGATTCTAAATCTGCCATCAGTTTTGCGATGCGACGGATACTTTTTGAGGAAATTATATTTTTATGCAGCCTTCAAAAACTTAAAATTTCTGTAAAAAAATCAATGCGTGGATCGTAATTTTTCTTATATCGCGCCAAGATGCTCCAATCGACAAAAAGGTAATGTTATCCGAAAGAAAATTTCATGAGGATTCCAAATCAATCCATTTTGCTATGCGACGGATACTTTTTGAGAAAATGATATTTTTGTGCAGCCTTCAAAAACTTAAAATTTCTTTAAAAGAAATTTCAATGCGTGGATCGTAATTTTTCTTTTATCTCGCCAAGATGCTCCAATCGACAAAAGGTAATGTTATCCAAAAGGAAATTCCATGGGAATTCTAAATCTGCAATCAGTTTTGCAATGCGACGGATACTTTTTGAGAAAATTATATTTTTGTGCAGCCTTCAAAAACTTAAAATTTCTTTTAAAAAATTTCAATGCGTGGATCGTAATTTTTCTTTTATCTCGCCAAGATGCTCCCATCGACAGAAGCTATTGTTATCCGAAAGAAAATTTCATGAGGATTCCAAATCTGCAATCCGTTTTGCGATGCGACGGATACTTTTTGAGAAAATGATATTTTTGTGCAGCCTTCAAAAACTTAAAATTTCTTTAAAAAAAATTTCAATGCGTGGATCGTAATTTTTCTTTTATCTCGCCAAGATGCTCCAATCGACAAAAGGTAATGTTGTCCGAAAGAAAATTTCATGAGGATTCCAAATCAATTAATTTTGCGATGCGATGGATACTTTTTGAGAAAATGATATTTTTGTGAAGCCTTCAAAAAATTAAAATTTCATAAAAAAAAATTCAATGCGTGGATCGTAAATTTTTTTTCATCTCGCCAAGATGCTCCAATCGACAAAAAGTAATGTTATCCGAAAGAAAATTTCATGAGGATTCCAAATCAATCCATTTTGCGATGCGACGGATACTTTTTGAGAAAATGATATTTTTGTGCAGCCGTCAAAACTTAAAATTTCATAAAGAAATTCAATGCGTGGATCTTAATTTTTCTTATATCGCGCCAAGATGCTCCAATCTACAAGTGGTAATGTTATCCGAAAGAAAATTCCATGGGGATTCTAAATCTGCAGTCAGTTTTGCGATACGACGGATACTTTTTGAGAAAATGATATTTTTGTGCAGCCTTCAAAAACTTAAAATTTAAAAAAAAAAATTCTATTCGTGGATCGTAATTTTTCTTATATCGCGCCAAGATGCTCCAATCGACAAAAGGTAATGCCATCCAAAAGAAAATTCCATAGGGATTCTAAATCTGCAATCAGTTTTGCGATGCGACGGATACTTTTTGAGAAAATGATATTTTTGTGCAGCCTTCAAAAAATTAAAATTTCATAAAAAAAAAATCAATGCGTGGATCGTAATTTTTCTTTTATCTCGCCAAGATGCTCCAATCGACAAAAAGTAATGTTATCCGAAAGAAAATTTCATGAGGATTCCAAATCAATCCATTTTGCGATGCGACGGATACTTTTTGAGAAAATGATATTTTTGTGCAGCCGTCAAAAACTTAAAATTTCTTTAAAAAAAATTTCAATGCGTGGATCGTAATTTTTCTTTTATCTCGCCAAGATGCTCCAATCGACAAAGGGTAATATTATTCGAAAGAAAATTTCATGAGGATTCCAAATCAATCCATTCGATCGTAATTTTTCTTTTATCTCGCCAAGATGCTCCAATCGACAAAAGGTAATGTTATCCGAAAGAAAATTTCATGAGGATTCCAAATCAATCCATTTTGCGATGCGACGGATACTTTTTGAGAAAATGATATTTTTGTGCAGCCGTCAAAAACTTAAAATTTCTTTAAAAAAAATTTCAATGCGTGGATCGTAATTTTTCTTTTATCTCGCCAAGATGCTCCAATCGACAAAAAGGTAATGTTATCCGAAAGAAAATTTCATGAGGATTCCAAATCAATCCATTTTGCGATGCGACGGATACTTTTTGAGAAAATGATATTTTTGTGCCTTCAAAAAATTAAAATTTCTTTAAAAAAAATTTCAATGCGTGGATCGTAATTTTTCTTATATCGCGCCAAGATGCTCCAATCCACAAAAGGCAATGCCATCTAAAAGAAAGTTCCATGGGGATTCTAAATCTGCCATCAGTTTTGCGATGCGACGGATACTTTTTGAGGAAATTATATTTTTATGCAGCCTTCAAAAACTTAAAATTTCTGTAAAAAAATCAATGCGTGGATCGTAATTTTTCTTATATCGCGCCAAGATGCTCCAATCGACAAAAAGGTAATGTTATCCGAAAGAAAATTTCATGAGGATTCCAAATCAATCCATTTTGCTATGCGACGGATACTTTTTGAGAAAATGATATTTTTGTGCAGCCTTCAAAAACTTAAAATTTCTTTAAAAGAAATTTCAATGCGTGGATCGTAATTTTTCTTTTATCTCGCCAAGATGCTCCAATCGACAAAAGGTAATGTTATCCAAAAGGAAATTCCATGGGAATTCTAAATCTGCAATCAGTTTTGCAATGCGACGGATACTTTTTGAGAAAATTATATTTTTGTGCAGCCTTCAAAAACTTAAAATTTCTTTTAAAAAATTTCAATGCGTGGATCGTAATTTTTCTTTTATCTCGCCAAGATGCTCCCATCGACAGAAGCTATTGTTATCCGAAAGAAAATTTCATGAGGATTCCAAATCTGCAATCCGTTTTGCGATGCGACGGATACTTTTTGAGAAAATGATATTTTTGTGCAGCCTTCAAAAACTTAAAATTTCTTTAAAAAAAATTTCAATGCGTGGATCGTAATTTTTCTTTTATCTCGCCAAGATGCTCCAATCGACAAAAGGTAATGTTGTCCGAAAGAAAATTTCATGAGGATTCCAAATCAATTAATTTTGCGATGCGATGGATACTTTTTGAGAAAATGATATTTTTGTGCAGCCTTCAAAAAATTAAAATTTCATAAAAAAAAATTCAATGCGTGGATCGTAAATTTTTTTTCATCTCGCCAAGATGCTCCAATCGACAAAAAGTAATGTTATCCGAAAGAAAATTTCATGAGGATTCCAAATCAATCCATTTTGCGATGCGACGGATACTTTTTGAGAAAATGATATTTTTGTGCAGCCGTCAAAACTTAAAATTTCATAAAGAAATTCAATGCGTGGATCTTAATTTTTCTTATATCGCGCCAAGATGCTCCAATCTACAAGTGGTAATGTTATCCGAAAGAAAATTCCATGGGGATTCTAAATCTGCAGTCAGTTTTGCGATACGACGGATACTTTTTGAGAAAATGATATTTTTGTGCAGCCTTCAAAAACTTAAAATTTAAAAAAAAAAATTCTATTCGTGGATCGTAATTTTTCTTATATCGCGCCAAGATGCTCCAATCGACAAAAGGTAATGCCATCCAAAAGAAAATTCCATAGGGATTCTAAATCTGCAATCAGTTTTGCGATGCGACGGATACTTTTTGAGAAAATGATATTTTTGTGCAGCCTTCAAAAAATTAAAATTTCATAAAAAAAAAATCAATGCGTGGATCGTAATTTTTCTTTTATCTCGCCAAGATGCTCCAATCGACAAAAAGTAATGTTATCCGAAAGAAAATTTCATGAGGATTCCAAATCAATCCATTTTGCGATGCGACGGATACTTTTTGAGAAAATGATATTTTTGTGCAGCCGTCAAAAACTTAAAATTTCTTTAAAAAAAATTTCAATGCGTGGATCGTAATTTTTCTTTTATCTCGCCAAGATGCTCCAATCGACAAAGGGTAATATTATCCGAAAGAAAATTTCATGAGGATTCCAAATCAATCCATTCGATCGTAATTTTTCTTTTATCTCGCCAAGATGCTCCAATCGACAAAAGGTAATGTTATCCGAAAGAAAATTTCATGAGGATTCCAAATCAATCCATTTTGCGATGCGACGGATACTTTTTGAGAAAATGATATTTTTGTGCCTTCAAAAAATTAAAATTTCTTTAAAAAAAATTTCAATGCGTGGATCGTAATTTTTCTTATATCGCGCCAAGATGCTCCAATCCACAAAAGGCAATGCCATCTAAAAGAAAGTTCCATGGGGATTCTAAATCTGCCATCAGTTTTGCGATGCGACGGATACTTTTTGAGGAAATTATATTTTTATGCAGCCTTCAAAAACTTAAAATTTCTGTAAAAAAATCAATGCGTGGATCGTAATTTTTCTTATATCGCGCCAAGATGCTCCAATCGACAAAAAGGTAATGTTATCCGAAAGAAAATTTCAGGAGGATTCCAAATCAATCCATTTTGCTATGCGACGGATACTTTTTGAGAAAATGATATTTTTGTGCAGCCGTCAAAAACTTAAAATTTCTTTAAAAGAAATTTCAATGCGTGGATCGTAATTTTTCTTTTATCTCGCCAAGATTCTCCAATCGACAGAAGCTAATGTTATCCGAAAGAAAATTCCATGAGGATTCCAAATCTGCAATCCGTTTTGCGATGCGACGGATACTTTTTGAGAAAATGATATTTTTGTGCAGCCTTCAAAAACTTAAAATTAAAAAAAAAAAATCTATTCGTTGATCGTAATTTTTCTTATATCGCGCCAAGATGCTCCAATCGACAAAAGGTAATTTTATCCGAAAGAAAATTTCATGAGGATTCCAAATCAATCCATTTTGCGATGCGACGGATACTTTTTGAGAAAATGATATTTTTGTGCAGCCTTCAAAAACTTAAAATTTCTTTAAAAAAAATTTCAATGCGTGGATCGTAATTTTTCTTTTATCTCGCCAAGATGCTCCAATCGACAAAAGGTAATGTTATCCGAAAGAAAATTTCATGAGGATTCCAAATCAATCCATTTTGCGATGCGATGGATACTTTTTGAGAAAATGATATTTTTGTGCAGCCTTCAAAAAATTAAAATTTCATAAAAAAAAATTCAATGCGTGGATCGTAAATTTTTTTTATCTCGCCAAGATGCTCCAATCGACAAAAGCTAATGTTATCCGAAAGAAAATTTCATGAGGATTCCAAATCAATCCAATTTGCGATGCGACGGATACTTTTTGAGAAAATGATATTTTTGTGCAGCCGTCAAAACTTAAAATTTCACAAAGAATTTCAATGCGTGGATCGTAATTTTTCTTATATCGCGCCAAGATGCTCCAATCGACAAAAGGTAATTTTATCCGAAAGAAAATTTCATGAGGATTCCAAATCAATCCATTTTGCGATGCGACGGATACTTTTTGAGAAAATGATATTTTTCTGCAGCCTTCAAAAACTTAAAATTTCTTTAAAAAAAATTTCAATGCGTGGATCGTAATTTTTCTTTTATCTCGCCAAGATGCTCCAATCGACAAAAAGTAATGTTATCCGAAAGAAAATTTCATGAGGATTCCAAATCAATCCATTCGATCGTAATTTTTCTTTTATCTCGCCAAGATGCTCCAATCGACAAAAGGTAATGTTATCCGAAAGAAAATTTCATGAGGATTCCAAATCAATCCATTTTGCGATGCGACGGATACTTTTTGAGAAAATGATATTTTTGTGCAGCCTTCAAAAAATTAAAATTTCTTTAAAAAAAATTTCAATGCGTGGATCGTAATTTTTCTTATATCGCGCCAAGGTGCTCCAATCCACAAAAGGCAATGCCATCTAAAAGAAAATTCCATGGGGATTCTAAATCTGCCATCAGTTTTGCGATGCGACGGATACTTTTTGAGGAAATGATATTTGTGTGCAGCCTTCAAAAACTTAAAATTTCTTTAAAAAAAATTTCAATGCGTGGATCGTAATTTTTCTTTTATCTCGCCAAGATGCTCCAATCGACAGAAGCTTGTGATATCCAAAAGAAAATTCCATGAGGATTCCAAATCTGCAATCCGTTTTGCGATGCGACGGATACTTTTTGAGAAAATGATATTTTTGTGCAGCTTTCAAAAACTTAAAATTTAAAAAAAAAAATATCTATTCGTGGATCGTAATTTTTCTTATATCGCGCCAAGATGCTCCAATCGACAAAAGGTAATTTTATCCGAAAGAAAATTTCATGAGGATTCCAAATCAATCCATTTTGCGATGCGACGGATACTTTTTGAGAAAATGATATTTTTGTGCAGCCTTCAAAAACTTAAAATTTCTTTAAAAAAAATTTCAATGCGTGGATCGTAATTTTTCTTTTATCTCGCCAATTTGCTCCAATCGACAAAAGGTAATGTTATCCGAAAGAAAATTTCATGAGGATTCCAAATCAATCCATTTTGCGATGCGATGGATACTTTTTGAGAAAATGATATTTCTGTGCAGCCTTCAAAAAATTAAAATTTCATAAAAAAAAATTCAATGCGTGGATCGTAAATTTTCTTTTATCTCGCCAAGATGCTCCAATCGACAAAAAGTAATGTTATCCGAAAGAAAATTTCATGAGGATTCCAAATCAATCCATTTTGCGATGCGACGGATACTTTTTGAGAAAATGATATTTTTGTGCAGCCGTCAAAACTTAAAATTTCACAAAGAAATTCAATGCGTGGATCGTAATTTTTCTTATATCGCGCCAAGATGCTCCAATCGACAAAAGGTAATTTTATCCGAAAGAAAATTTCATGAGGATTCCAAATCAATCCATTTTGCGATGCAACGGATACTTTTTGAGAAAATGATATTTTTGTGCAGCCGTCAAAAACTTAAAATTTCTTTAAAAGAAATTTCAATGCGTGGATCGTAATTTTTCTTTTATCTCGCCAAGATGCTCCAATCGACAAAAGGTAATGTTTTCCAAAAGAAAATTCCATGCTTATTCTAAATCTGCAATCAGTTTTGCAATGCGACGGATACTTTTTGAGAAAATTATATTTTTGTGCAGCCTTCAAAATCTTAAAATTTCTTTAAAAAAAATTTCAATGCGTGGATCGTAATTTTTCTTTTATCTCGCCAAGATGCTCCAATCGACAGAAGCTAGTGATATCCAAAAGAAAATTCCATGAGGATTCCAAATCTGCAATCCGTTTTGCGATGCGACGGATACTTTTTGAGAAAATGATATTTTTGTGCAGCCTTCAAAAACTTAAAATTTAAAAAAAAAAATTTCTATTCGTGGATCGTAATTTTTCTTATATCGCGCCAAGATGCTCCAATCGACAAAAGGTAATTTTATGCGAAAGAAAATTTCATGAGGATTCCAAATCAATCCATTTTGCGATGCGACGGATACTTTTTAAGAAAATTATATTTTTGTGCAGCCTTCAAAAACTTAAAATTTCTTTAAAAAAAATTTCAATGCGTGGATCGTAATTTTTCTTTTATCTCGCCAATTTGCTCCAATCGACAAAAGGTAATGTTATCCGAAAGAAAATTTCATGAGGATTCCAAATCAATCCATTTTGCGATGCGATGGATACTTTTTGAGAAAATGATATTTTTGTGCAGCCTTCAAAAAATTAAAATTTCATAAAAAAAAATTCAATGCGTGGATCGTAAATTTTCTTTTATCTCGCCAAGATGCTCCAATCGACAAAAAGTAATGTTATCCGAAAGAAAATTACATGAGGATTCCAAATCAATCCATTTTGCGATGCGACGGATACTTTTTGAGAAAATGATATTTTTGTGCAGCCGTCAAAACTTAAAATTTCACAAAGAAATTCAATGCGTGGATCGTAATTTTTCTTATATCGCGCCAAGATGCTCCAATCGACAAAAGGTAATTTTATCCGAAAGAAAATTTCATGAGGATTCCAAATCAATCCATTTTGCGATGCGACGGATACTTTTTGAGAAAATGATATTTTTGTGCAGCCTTCAAAAACTTAAAATTTCTTTAAAAAAAATTTCAATGCGTGGATCGTAATTTTTCTTTTATCTCGCCAAGATGCTCCAATCGACAGAAGCTAATGTTATCCAAAAGAAAATTCCATGAGGATTCCAAATCTGCAATCCGTTTTGCGATGCGACGGATACTTTTTGAGAAAATGTTTTTTTTGTGCAGCCTTCAAAAACTTAAAATTTAAAAAAAAAAATTCTATTCGTGGATCGTAATTTTTCTTATATCGCGCCAAGATGCTCCAATCGACAAAAGGTAGTTTTATCCGAAAGAAAATTTCATGAGGATTCCAAATCAATCCATTTTGCGATGCGACGGATACTTTTTGAGAAAATGATATTTTTGTGCAGCCTTCAAAAACTTAAAATTTCTTTAAAAAAAATTTCAATGCGTGGATCGTAATTTTTCTTTTATCTCGCCAATTTGCTCCAATCGACAAAAGGTAATGTTATCCGAAAGAAAATTTCATGAGGATTCCAAATCAATCCATTTTGCGATGCGATGGATACTTTTTGAGAAAATGATATTTTTGTGCAGCCTTCAAAAAATTAAAATTTCATAAAAAAAAATTCAATGCGTGGATCGTAAATTTCCTTTTATCTCGCCAAGATGCTCCAATCGACAAAAAGTAATGTTATCCGAAAGAAAATTTCATGAGGATTCCAAATCAATCCATTTTGAAATGCGACGGATACTTTTTGAGAAAATGATATTTTTGTGCAGCCGTCAAAACTTAAAATTTCACAAAGAAATTCAATGCGTGGATCGTAATTTTTCTTATATCGCACCAAGATGCTCCAATCGACAAAAGGTAATTTTATCCGAAAGAAAATTTCATGAGGATTCCAAATCAATCCATTTTGCTATGCGACGGATACTTTTTGAGAAAATGATATTTTTGTGCAGCCTTCAAAAACTTAAAATTTCTTTAAAAAAAATTTCAATGCGTGGATCGTAATTTTTCTTTTATCTCGCCAAGATGCTCCAATCGACAAAAAGTAATGTTATCCGAAAGAAAATTTCATGAGGATTCCAAATCAATCCATTTTGCGATGCGACGGATACTTTTTGAGAAAATGATATTTTTGTGCAGCCGTCAAAAACTTAAAATTTCTTTAAAAAAAATTTCAATGCGTGGATCGTAATTTTTCTTTTATCTCGCCAAGATGCTCCAATCGACAAAGGGTAATATTATCCGAAAGAAAATTTCATGAGGATTCGAAATCAATCCATTCGATCGTAATTTTTCTTTTATCTCGCCAAGATGCTCCAATCGACAAAAGGTAATGTTATCCGAAAGAAAATTTCATGAGGATTCCAAATCAATCCATTTTGCGATGCGACGGATACTTTTTGAGAAAATGATATTTTTGTGCAGCCTTCAAAAAATTAAAATTTCTTTAAAAAAAATTTCAATGCGTGGATCGTAATTTTTCTTATATCGCGCCAAAATGCTCCAATCCACAAAAGGCAATGCCATCTAAAAGAAAATTCCATGGGGATTCTAAATCTGCCATCAGTTTTGCGATGCGACGGATACTTTTTGAGGAAATGATATTTGTGTGCAGCCTTCAAAAACTTAAAATTTCTGTAAAAAAATCAATGCGTGGATCGTAATTTTTCTTATATCGCGCCAAGATGCTCCAATCGACATAAAGGTAATGTTATCCGAAAGAAAATTTCATGAGGATTCCAAATCAATCCATTTTGCTATGCGACGGATACTTTTTGAGAAAATGATATTTTTGTGCAGCCGTCAAAAACTTAAAATTTCTTTAAAAGAAATTTCAATGCGTGGATCGTAATTTTTCTTTTATCTCGCCAAGATGCTCCAATCGACAAAAGGTAATGTTATCCAAAAGAAAATTCCATGCTAATTCTAAATCTGCAATCAGTTTTGCAATGCTACGGATACTTTTTGAGAAAATTATATTTTTGTGCAGCCTTCAAAAACTTAAAATTTCTTTAAAAAAAATTTCAATGCGTGGATCGAATTTTTTCTTTTATCTCGCCAATTTGCTCCAATCGACAAAAGGTAATGTTATCCAAAAGAAAATTCCATGAGGATTCCAAATCTGCAATCCGTTTTGCGATGCGACGGATACTTTTTGAGAAAATGATATTTTTGTGCAGCCTTCAAAAACTTAAAATTTCTTTAAAAAAAATTTCAATGCGTGGATCGTAATTTTTCTTTTATCTCGCCAAGATGCTCCAATCGACAAAAGGTAACGTTATCCGAAAGAAAATTTCATGAGGATTCCAAATCAATCCATTTTGCGATGCGACGGATACTTTTTGAGAAAATGATATTTTTGTGCAGCCTTCAAAAACTTAAAATTTAAAAAAAAAAATTCTATTCGTGGATCGTAAATTTTCTTTTATCTCGCCAAGATGCTCCAATCGACAAAAAGTAATGTTATCCGAAAGAAAATTTCATGAGGATTCCAAATCAATCCATTTTGCGATGCGACGGATACTTTTTGAGAAAATGATATTTTTGTGCAGCCGTCAAAACTTAAAATTTCACAAAGAAATTCAATGCGTGGATCGTAATTTTTCTTATATCGCGCCGAGATGCTCCAATCTACAAGTGGTAATGTTATCAAAAGAAAATTCTATGGGGATTCTAAATCTGCAATCAGTTTTGCGATACGACGGATACTTTTTGAGAAAATGATATTTTTGTGCAGCCTTCAAAAACTTAAAATTTAAAAAAAAAAATTCTATTCGTGGATCGTAATTTTTCTTATACCGCGCCAAGATGCTCCAATCGAAAAAAAGCTAATGTTATCCAAAAGAAAATTCCATGGGGATTCTAAATCTGCAATCAGTTTTGCGATGCGACGGTTACTTTTTGAGAAAATGATATTTTTGTGCAGCCTTCAAAAAATTAAAATTTCATAAAAAAAAATCAATGCGTGGATCGTAATTTTTCTTTTATCTCGCCAAGATGCTCCAATCGACAAAAAGTAATGTTATCCGAAAGAACATTTCATGACGATTCCAAATCAATCCATTCGATTGTAATTTTTCTTTTATCTCGCCAAGATGCTCCAATCGACAAAAGGTAATGTTATCCAAAAGAAAATTCCATGGGGATTCTAAATCTGCAATCAGTTTTGCGATGCGACGGATACTTTTTGAGAAAATGATATTTTTGTGCAGCCTTCAAAAACTTAAAATTTCTTTAAAAAAAATTTCAATGCGTGGATCGTAATTTTTCTTTTATCTCGCCAAGATGCTCCAATCGACAAAAAGGTAATGTTATCCGAAAGAAAATTTCAGGAGGATTCCAAATCGTAATCGTGGATCGTAATTTTTCTTTTATCTCGCCAAGATGCTCCAATCGACAAAAGGTAATGCCATCCAAAGGAAAATTCCATGGGGATTCTAAATCTGCAATCAGTTTTGGGATGCGACAAATACTTTTTGAGGAAATGATATTTTTGTGCAGCCTTCAAAAACTTAAAATTTCATAAAAAAAAAATTCAATGCGTGGATCGTAATTGTTCTTTTATCTCGCCAAGATGCTCCATCGACAAAAGGTAATGTTATCCGAAAGAAAATTTCATGAGGATTCCAAATCAATCCATTTTGCGATGTGCGACGGATACTTTTTGAGAAAATGATATTTTTGTGCAGCCTTCAAAAACTTAAAATTTCTTTAAAAAAAATTTCAATGCGTGGATCGTAATTTTTCTTTTATCTCGCCAAGATGCTCCAATCGACAAAAGGTAATATTATCCGAAAGAAAATTTCATGAGGATTCCAAATCAATCCATTTTGCGATGCGACGGATACTTTTTGAGAAAATGATAATTTTGTGCAGCCTTCAAAAACTTAAAATTTCTTTCTTTAAAAAAAATTTCAATGCGTGGATCGTAATTTTTCTTTTATCTCGCCAAGATGCTCCAATCGACAAAAGGTAATATTATCCAAAAGAAAATTCCATGGGGATTCCAAATCAATCCATTCGATTGTAATTTTTCTTTTATCTCGCCAAGATGCTCCAATCGACAAAAGGTAATATTATCCGAAAGAAAATTTCATGAGGATTCCAAATCAATCCATTTTGCGATGCGACGGATACTTTTTGAGAAAATGATATTTTTGTGCAGCCTTCAAAAACTTAAAATTTCTTTCTTTAAAAAAAATTTCAATGCGTGGATCGTAATTTTTCTTTTATCTCGCCAAGATGCTCCAATCGAAAAAAGGTAATATTATCCGAAAGAAAATTTCATGAGGATTCCAAATCAATCCATTTTGCGATGCGACGGATACTTTTTGAGAAAATGATATTTTTGTGCAGCCTTCAAAAACTTAAAATTTCTTTAAAAAAAATTTCAATGCGTGGATCGTAATTTTTCTTTTATCTCGCCAAGATGCTCCAATCGACAAAAGGTAATGTTATCCGAAAGAAAATTTTATGAGGATTCCAAATCAATCCATTTTGCGATGCGATGGATACTTTTTGAGAAAATGATATTTTTGTGCAGCCTTCAAAAACTTAAAATTTCTTTAAAAAAAATTTCAATGCGCCAAGATGCTCCAATCTACAAGTGGTAATGTTATCCGAAAGAAAATTTCATGGGGATTCTAAATCTGCAATCAATTTTGCGATACGACGGATACTTTTTGAGAAAATGATATTTTTGTGCAGCCTTCAAAAACTTAAAATTTAAAAAAAAAATTCTATTCGTGGATCGTAATTTTTCTTATATCGCGCCAAGATGCTCCAATCGACAAAAGGTAATGTTATCCGAAAGAAAATTTCCTGAGGATTCCAAATCAATCCATTTTGCGATGCGACGGATACTTTTTGAGAAAATGATATTTTTGTGCAGCCTTCAAAAACTTAAAAATTCTTAAAAAAAAATTCAATGCGTGTATTGTAATTTTTCTTTTATCTCGCCAAGATGCTCCAATCGACAAAAGGTAATGTTATCCGAAAGAAAATTTTTAAATGAGGATTCCAAATCAATCCATTTTGCGATGCGACGGATACTTTTTGAGAAAATGATATTTTTGTGCAGCCTTCAAAAACTTAAAATTTCTTTAAAAAAAATTTCAATGCGTGGATCGTAATTTTTCTTTTATCTCGCCAAGATCCTCCAATCGACAAAAAGGTAATGTTATCCGAAAGAAAATTCCATGAGGATTCCAAATCTGCAATCCGTTTTGCGATGCGAGGGATACTTTTTGAGAAAATGATATTTTTGTGCAGCCTTCAAAAACTTAAAATTTCTGTAAAAAAAACCAATGCGTGGATCGTAATTTTTCTTATATCGCGCCAAGATGCTCCAATCGACAAAAAGGTAATGTTATCCAAAGGAAAATTCCATGGGGATTCTAAATCTGCAATCAGTTTTGGGATTCGACAGATACTTTTTGAGGAAATGATATTTTTGTGCAGCCTTCAAAAACTTAAAATTTCATAAAAAAAAAATTCAATGCGTGGATCGTAATTGTTCTTTTATCTCGCCAAGATGCTCCATCGACAAAAGGTAATGTTATCCGAAAGAAAATTTCATGAGGATTCCAAATCGATCCATTTTGCGATGCGACGGATACTTTTTGAGAAAATGATATTTATGTGCAGCCTTCAAAAGCTTAAAATTTCTTTAAAAAAAATTTCAATGCGTGGATCGTAATTTTTCTTTTATCTCGCCAAGATGCTCCAATCGACAAAAGGTAATATTATCCGAAAGAAAATTTCATGAGGATTCCAAATCAATCCATTTTGCGATGCGACGGATACTTTTTGAGAAAATGATATTTTTGTGCAGCCTTCAAAAACTTAAAATTTCTTTCTTTAAAAAAAATTTCAATGCGTGGATCGTAATTTTTCTTTTATCTCGCCAAGATGCTCCAATCGAAAAAAGGTAATATTATCCGAAAGAAAATTTCATGAGGATTCCAAATCAATCCATTTTGCGATGCGACGGATACTTTTTGAGAAAATGATATTTTTGTGCAGCCTTCAAAAACTTAAAATTTCTTTAAAAAAAATTTCAATGCGTGGATCGTAATTTTTCTTTTATCTCGCCAAGATGCTCCAATCGACAAAAGGTAATGTTATCCGAAAGAAAATTTCATGAGGATTCCAAATCAATCCATTTTGCGATGCGATGGATACTTTTTGAGAAAATGATATTTTTGTGCAGCCTACAAAAACTTAAAATTTCTTTAAAAAAAATTTCAATGCGCCAAGATGCTCCAATCTACAAGTGGTAATGTTATCCGAAAGAAAATTCCATGGGGATTCTAAATCTGCAATCAATTTTGCGATACGACGGATACTTTTTGAGAAAATGATATTTTTGTGCAGCCTTCAAAAACTTAAAATTTAAAAAAAAAATTCTATTCGTGGATCGTAATTTTTCTTATATCGCGCCAAGATGCTCCAATCGACAAAAGGTAATGTTATCCGAAAGAAAATTTCCTGAGGATTCCAAATCAATCCATTTTGCGATGCGACGGATACTTTTTGAGAAAATGATATTTTTGTGCAGCCTTTAAAAACTTAAAAATTCTTAAAAAAAAATTCAATGCGTGTATTGTAATTTTTCTTTTATCTCGCCAAGATGCTCCAATCGACAAAAGGTAATGTTATCCGAAAGAAAATTTCATGAGGATTCCAAATCAATCCATTTTGCGATGCGACGGATACTTTTTGAGAAAATGATATTTTTGTGCAGCCTTCAAAAACTTAAAATTTCTTTAAAAAAAATTTCAATGCGTGGATCGTAATTTTTCTTTTATCTCGCCAAGATGCTCCAATCGACAGAAGCTAATGTTATCCGAAAGAAAATTCCATGAGGATTCCAAATCTGCAATCCGTTTTGCGATGCGACGGATACTTTTTGAGAAAATGATATTTTTGTGCAGCCTTCAAAAACTTAAAAATTCTTAAAAAAAAATTCAATGCGTGTATCGTAATTTTTCTTTTATCTCGCCAAGATGCTCCAATCGACAAAAGGTAATGTTATCCGAAAGAACATTTCATGACGATTCCAAATCTGCAATCCGTTTTGCGATGCGACGGATACTTTTTGAGAAAATGATATTTTTGTGCAGCCTTCAAAAACTTAAAAATTCTTAAAAAAAAATTCAATGCGTGTATCGTAATTTTTCTTTTATCTCGCCAAGATGCTCCAATCGACAAAAGGTAATGTTATCCGAAAGAAAATTCCATGAGGATTCCAAATCAATCCATTTTGCGATGCGACGGATACTTTTTGAGAAAATGATATTTTTGTGCAGCCTTCAAAAACTTAAAAATTCTTAAAAAAAAATTCAATGCGTGTATCGTAATTTTTCTTTTATCTCGCCAAGATGCTCCAATCGACAAAAGGTAATGTTATCCGAAAGAAAATTCCATGAGGATTCCAAATCTGCAATCCGTTTTGCGATGCGACGGATACTTTTTGAGAAAATGATATTTATGTGCAGCCTTCAAAAACTTAAAATTTCTTTAAAAAAAATTTCAATGCGTGGATCGTAATTTTTCTTTTATCTCGCCAAGATGCTCCAATCGACAAAAGGTAATATTATCCGAAAGAAAATTTCATGAGGATTCCAAATCAATCCATTTTGCGATGCGACGGATACTTTTTGAGAAAATGATATTTTTGTGCAGCCTTCAAAAACTTAAAATTTCTTTCTTTAAAAAAAATTTCAATGCGTGGATCGTAATTTTTCTTTTATCTCGCCAAGATGCTCCAATCGAAAAAAGGTAATATTATCCGAAAGAAAATTTCATGAGGATTCCAAATCAATCCATTTTGCGATGCGACGGATACTTTTTGAGAAAATGATATTTTTGTGCAGCCTTCAAAAACTTAAAATTTCTTTAAAAAAAATTTCAATGCGTGGATCGTAATTTTTCTTTTATCTCGCCAAGATGCTCCAATCGACAAAAGGTAATGTTATCCGAAAGAAAATTTCATGAGGATTCCAAATCAATCCATTTTGCGATGCGATGGATACTTTTTGAGAAAATGATATTTTTGTGCAGCCTACAAAAACTTAAAATTTCTTTAAAAAAAATTTCAATGCGCCAAGATGCTCCAATCTACAAGTGGTAATGTTATCCGAAAGAAAATTCCATGGGGATTCTAAATCTGCAATCAATTTTGCGATACGACGGATACTTTTTGAGAAAATGATATTTTTGTGCAGCCTTCAAAAACTTAAAATTTAAAAAAAAAATTCTATTCGTGGATCGTAATTTTTCTTATATCGCGCCAAGATGCTCCAATCGACAAAAGGTAATGTTATCCGAAAGAAAATTTCCTGAGGATTCCAAATCAATCCATTTTGCGATGCGACGGATACTTTTTGAGAAAATGATATTTTTGTGCAGCCTTTAAAAACTTAAAAATTCTTAAAAAAAATTCAATGCGTGTATTGTAATTTTTCTTTTATCTCGCCAAGATGCTCCAATCGACAAAAGGTAATGTTATCCGAAAGAAAATTTCATGAGGATTCCAAATCAATCCATTTTGCGATGCGACGGATACTTTTTGAGAAAATGATATTTTTGTGAAGCCTTCAAAAACTTAAAATTTCTTTAAAAAAAATTTCAATGCGTGGATCGTAATTTTTCTTTTATCTCGCCAAGATGCTCCAATCGACAAAAGGTAATGTTATCCAAAAGAAAATTCCATGGGGATTCTAAATCTGCAATCAGTTTTGCGATGCGACGGATACTTTTTGAGAAAATAATATTTTTGTGCAGCCTTCAAAAACTTAAAATTTCTTTAAAAAAAATTTCAATGCGTGGATCGTAATTTTTCTTTTATCTCGCCAAGATGCTCCAATCGACAGAAGCTAATGTTATCCGAACGAAAATTCCATGAGGATTCCAAATCTGCAATCCGTTTTGCGATGCGACGGATACTTTTTGAGAAAATGATATTTTTGTGCAGCCTTCAAAAAATTAAAATTTAATAAAAAAAATTCTATTCGTGGATCGTAATTTTTCTTATATCGCGCCAAGGTGCTCCAATCGACAAAAGGTAATATTTTCCAAAAGAAAATTCCATGGGGATTCTAAATCTGCAATCAGTCTTGGGATGCGACGGATACTTTTTGAGGAAATGATATTTTTGTGCAGCCTTCAAAAACTTAAAATTTCATAAAAAAAAAATTCAATGCGTGGATCGTAATTTTTCTTTTATCTCGCCAAGATGCTCCATCGACAAAAGGTAATGTTATCCGAAAGAAAATTTCATGAGGATTCCAAATCAATCCATTTTGCGATGCGACGGATACTTTTTGAGAAAATGATATTTTTGTGCAGCCTTCAAAAACTTAAAATTTCTTTAAAAAATTTCAATGCGCGGATCGTAATTTTTCTTTTATCTCGCCAAGATGCTCCAATCGACAAAAGGTAATATTATCCGAAAGAAAATTTCATGAGGATTAAATATCAATCCATTTTGCGATGCGACGGATACTTTTTGAGAAAATGATATTTTTGTGCAGCCTTCAAAAACTTAAAATTTCTTAAAAAAAAATTTCAATCGTAATGGATCGTAATTTTTCTTTTACCTCGCCAAGATGCTCCAATCGACAAAAGGTAATGTTATCCGAAAGAAAATTTCATGAGGATTCCAAATCAATCCATTTTGCGATGCGACGGATACTTTTTGAGAAAATGATATTTTTGTGCAGCCTTCAAAAACTTAAAAATTCTTAAAAAAAAATTCAATGCGTGTATCGTAATTTTTCTTTTATCTCGCCAAGATGCTCCAATCGACAAAAGGTAATGTTATCCGAAAGAACATTTCATGACGATTCCAAATCTGCAATCCGTTTTGCGATGCGACGGATACTTTTTGAGAAAATGATATTTTTGTGCAGCCTTCAAAAACTTAAAAATTCTTAAAAAAAAATTCAATGCGTGTATCGTAATTTTTCTTTTATCTCGCCAAGATGCTCCAATCGACAAAAGGTAATGTTATCCGAAAGAAAATTCCATGAGGATTCCAAATCAATCCATTTTGCGATGCGACGGATACTTTTTGAGAAAATGATATTTTTGTGCAGCCTTCAAAAACTTAAAAATTCTTAAAAAAAAATTCAATGCGTGTATCGTAATTTTTCTTTTATCTCGCCAAGATGCTCCAATCGACAAAAGGTAATGTTATCCGAAAGAAAATTCCATGAGGATTCCAAATCTGCAATCCGTTTTGCGATGCGACGGATACTTTTTGAGAAAATGATATTTATGTGCAGCCTTCAAAAACTTAAAATTTCTTTAAAAAAAATTTCAATGCGTGGATCGTAATTTTTCTTTTATCTCGCCAAGATGCTCCAATCGACAAAAGGTAATATTATCCGAAAGAAAATTTCATGAGGATTCCAAATCAATCCATTTTGCGATGCGACGGATACTTTTTGAGAAAATGATATTTTTGTGCAGCCTTCAAAAACTTAAAATTTCTTTCTTTAAAAAAAATTTCAATGCGTGGATCGTAATTTTTCTTTTATCTCGCCAAGATGCTCCAATCGAAAAAAGGTAATATTATCCGAAAGAAAATTTCATGAGGATTCCAAATCAATCCATTTTGCGATGCGACGGATACTTTTTGAGAAAATGATATTTTTGTGCAGCCTTCAAAAACTTAAAATTTCTTTAAAAAAAATTTCAATGCGTGGATCGTAATTTTTCTTTTATCTCGCCAAGATGCTCCAATCGACAAAAGGTAATGTTATCCGAAAGAAAATTTCATGAGGATTCCAAATCAATCCATTTTGCGATGCGATGGATACTTTTTGAGAAAATGATATTTTTGTGCAGCCTACAAAAACTTAAAATTTCTTTAAAAAAAATTTCAATGCGCCAAGATGCTCCAATCTACAAGTGGTAATGTTATCCGAAAGAAAATTCCATGGGGATTCTAAATCTGCAATCAATTTTGCGATACGACGGATACTTTTTGAGAAAATGATATTTTTGTGCAGCCTTCAAAAACTTAAAATTTAAAAAAAAAATTCTATTCGTGGATCGTAATTTTTCTTATATCGCGCCAAGATGCTCCAATCGACAAAAGGTAATGTTATCCGAAAGAAAATTTCCTGAGGATTCCAAATCAATCCATTTTGCGATGCGACGGATACTTTTTGAGAAAATGATATTTTTGTGCAGCCTTTAAAAACTTAAAAATTCTTAAAAAAAAATTCAATGCGTGTATTGTAATTTTTCTTTTATCTCGCCAAGATGCTCCAATCGACAAAAGGTAATGTTATCCGAAAGAAAATTTCATGAGGATTCCAAATCAATCCATTTTGCGATGCGACGGATACTTTTTGAGAAAATGATATTTTTGTGCAGCCTTCAAAAACTTAAAATTTCTTTAAAAAAAATTTCAATGCGTGGATCGTAATTTTTCTTTTATCTCGCCAAGATGCTCCAATCGACAAAAGGTAATGTTATCCAAAAGAAAATTCCATGGGGATTCTAAATCTGCAATCAGTTTTGCGATGCGACGGATACTTTTTGAGAAAATAATATTTTTGTGCAGCCTTCAAAAACTTAAAATTTCTTTAAAAAAAATTTCAATGCGTGGATCGTAATTTTTCTTTTATCTCGCCAAGATGCTCCAATCGACAGAAGCTAATGTTATCCGAACGAAAATTCCATGAGGATTCCAAATCTGCAATCCGTTTTGCGATGCGACGGATACTTTTTGAGAAAATGATATTTTTGTGCAGCCTTCAAAAAATTAAAATTTAATAAAAAAAATTCTATTCGTGGATCGTAATTTTTCTTATATCGCGCCAAGGTGCTCCAATCGACAAAAGGTAATATTTTCCAAAAGAAAATTCCATGGGGATTCTAAATCTGCAATCAGTCTTGGGATGCGACGGATACTTTTTGAGGAAATGATATTTTTGTGCAGCCTTCAAAAACTTAAAATTTCATAAAAAAAAAATTCAATGCGTGGATCGTAATTTTTCTTTTATCTCGCCAAGATGCTCCATCGACAAAAGGTAATGTTATCCGAAAGAAAATTTCATGAGGATTCCAAATCAATCCATTTTGCGATGCGACGGATACTTTTTGAGAAAATGATATTTTTGTGCAGCCTTCAAAAACTTAAAATTTCTTTAAAAAATTTCAATGCGCGGATCGTAATTTTTCTTTTATCTCGCCAAGATGCTCCAATCGACAAAAGGTAATATTATCCGAAAGAAAATTTCATGAGGATTAAATATCAATCCATTTTGCGATGCGACGGATACTTTTTGAGAAAATGATATTTTTGTGCAGCCTTCAAAAACTTAAAATTTCTTAAAAAAAAATTTCAATCGTAATGGATCGTAATTTTTCTTTTACCTCGCCAAGATGCTCCAATCGACAAAAGGTAATGTTATCCGAAAGAAAATTTCATGAGGATTCCAAATCAATCCATTTTGCGATGCGATGGATACTTTTTGAGAAAATGATATTTTTGTGCAGCCTTCAAAAACTTAAAATTTCTTTAAAAAAAATTTCAATGCGTGGATTGTAATTTTTCTTTTATCTCGCCAAGATGCTCCAATCGACAAAAGGTAATATTATCCGAAAGAAAATTTCATGAGGATTCCAAATCAATCCATTTTGCGATGCGACGGATACTTTTTGAGAAAATGATATTTCTGTGCAGCCTTCAAAAACTTAAAATTTAAAAAAAAAAAATTCTATTCGTGGATCGTAATTTTTCTTATATCGCGCCAAGATGCTCCAATCGAAAAAAGGTAATGCCATCCAAAAGAAAATTCCATGGGGATTCTAAATCTGCAATCATCTTTGCGATGCGACGGATACTTTTTGAGAAAATGATATTTTTGTGCAGCCTTCAAAAAATTAAAATTTCATAAAAAAAATTCAATGCGTGGATCGTAAATTTTCTTTTATCTCGCCAAGATGCTCCAATCGACAAAAGGTAATGTTATCCGAAAGAAAATTTCATGAGGATTCCAAATCAATCCATTTTGTGATGCGACGGATACTTTTTGAGAAAATGATATTTTTGTGCAGCCGTCAAAACTTAAAATTTCATAAAGAAATTCAATGCGTGGATCGTAATTTTTCTTATATCGCGCCAAGATGCTCCAATCTACAAGTGGTAATGTTATCCGAAAGAAAATTCCATGGGGATTCTCAATCTGCAATCAGTTTTGCGATACGACGGATACTTTTTGAGAAAATGATATTTTTGTGCAGCCTTTAAAAACTTAAAAATTCTTAAAAAAAAATTCAATGCGTGTATTGTAATTTTTCTTTTATCTCGCCAAGATGCTCCAATCGACAAAAGGTAATGTTATCCGAAAGAAAATTTCATGAGGATTCCAAATCAATCCATTTTGCGATGCGACGGATACTTTTTGAGAAAATGATATTTTTGTGCAGCCTTCAAAAACTTAAAATTTCTTTAAAAAAAATTTCAATGCGTGGATCGTAATTTTTCTTTTATCTCGCCAAGATGCTCCAATCGACAAAAGGTAATGTTATCCAAAAGAAAATTCCATGGGGATTCTAAATCTGCAATCAGTTTTGCGATGCGACGGATACTTTTTGAGAAAATAATATTTTTGTGCAGCCTTCAAAAACTTAAAATTTCTTTAAAAAAAATTTCAATGCGTGGATCGTAATTTTTCTTTTATCTCGCCAAGATGCTCCAATCGACAGAAGCTAATGTTATCCGAACGAAAATTCCATGAGGATTCCAAATCTGCAATCCGTTTTGCGATGCGACGGATACTTTTTGAGAAAATGATATTTTTGTGCAGCCTTCAAAAAATTAAAATTTAATAAAAAAAATTCTATTCGTGGATCGTAATTTTTCTTATATCGCGCCAAGGTGCTCCAATCGACAAAAGGTAATATTTTCCAAAAGAAAATTCCATGGGGATTCTAAATCTGCAATCAGTCTTGGGATGCGACGGATACTTTTTGAGGAAATGATATTTTTGTGCAGCCTTCAAAAACTTAAAATTTCATAAAAAAAAAATTCAATGCGTGGATCGTAATTTTTCTTTTATCTCGCCAAGATGCTCCATCGACAAAAGGTAATGTTATCCGAAAGAAAATTTCATGAGGATTCCAAATCAATCCATTTTGCGATGCGACGGATACTTTTTGAGAAAATGATATTTTTGTGCAGCCTTCAAAAACTTAAAATTTCTTTAAAAAAATTTCAATGCGCGGATCGTAATTTTTCTTTTATCTCGCCAAGATGCTCCAATCGACAAAAGGTAATATTATCCGAAAGAAAATTTCATGAGGATTAAATATCAATCCATTTTGCGATGCGACGGATACTTTTTGAGAAAATGATATTTTTGTGCAGCCTTCAAAAACTTAAAATTTCTTAAAAAAAAATTTCAATGCGTGGATCGTAATTTTTCTTTTACCTCGCCAAGATGCTCCAATCGACGAAAGGTAATGTTATCCGAAAGAAAATTTCATGAGGATTCCAAATCAATCCATTTTGCGATGCGATGGATACTTTTTGAGAAAATGATATTTTTGTGCAGCCTTCAAAAACTTAAAATTTCTTTAAAAAAAATTTCAATGCGTGGATTGTAATTTTTCTTTTATCTCGCCAAGATGCTCCAATCGACAAAAGGTAATGTTATCCGAAAGAAAATTTCATGAGGATTCCAAATCAATCCATTTTGCGATGCGACGGATACTTTTTGAGAAAATGATATTTTTGTGCAGCCTTCAAAAACTTAAAATTTCTTTAAAAAAAATTTCAATGCGTGGATCGTAATTTTTCTTTTATCTCGCCAAGATGCTCCAATCGACAAAAGGTAATGTTATCCGAAAGAAAATTCCATGGGGATTCTAAATCTGCAATCAGTTTTGCGATACGACGGATACTTTTTGAGAAAATGATATTTTTGTGCAGCCTTTAAAAACTTAAAAATTCTTAAAAAAAAATTCAATGCGTGTATTGTAATTTTTCTTTTATCGCGCCAAGATGCTCCAATCGACAAAAGGTAATGTTATCCGAAAGAAAATTTCCTGAGGATTCCAAATCAATCCATTTTGCGATGCGACGGATACTTTTTGAGAAAATGATATTTTTGTGCAGCCTTTAAAAACTTAAAAATTCTTAAAAAAAAATTCAATGCGTGTATTGTAATTTTTCTTTTATCTCGCCAAGATGCTCCAATCGACAAAAGGTAATGTTATCCGAAAGAAAATTTCATGAGGATTCCAAATCAATCCATTTTGCGATGCGACGGATACTTTTTGAGAAAATGATATTTTTGTGCAGCCTTCAAAAACTTAAAATTTCTTTAAAAAAAATTTCAATGCGTGGATCGTAATTTTTCTTTTATCTCGCCAAGATGCTCCAATCGACAGAAGCTAATGTTATCCGAAAGAAAATTCCATGAGGATTCCAAATCTGCAATCCGTTTTGCGATGCGACGGATACTTTTTGAGAAAATGATATTTTTGTGCAGCCTTCAAAAACTTAAAAATTCTTAAAAAAAAATTCAATGCGTGTATCGTAATTTTTCTTTTATCTCGCCAAGATGCTCCAATCGACAAAAGGTAATGTTATCCGAAAGAACATTTCATGACGATTCCAAATCTGCAATCCGTTTTGCGATGCGACGGATACTTTTTGAGAAAATGATATTTTTGTGCAGCCTTCAAAAACTTAAAAATTCTTAAAAAAAAATTCAATGCGTGTATCGTAATTTTTCTTTTATCTCGCCAAGATGCTCCAATCGACAAAAGGTAATGTTATCCGAAAGAAAATTCCATGAGGATTCCAAATCAATCCATTTTGCGATGCGACGGATACTTTTTGAGAAAATGATATTTTTGTGCAGCCTTCAAAAACTTAAAAATTCTTAAAAAAAAATTCAATGCGTGTATCGTAATTTTTCTTTTATCTCGCCAAGATGCTCCAATCGACAAAAGGTAATGTTATCCGAAAGAAAATTCCATGAGGATTCCAAATCTGCAATCCGTTTTGCGATGCGACGGATACTTTTTGAGAAAATGATATTTATGTGCAGCCTTCAAAAACTTAAAATTTCTTTAAAAAAAATTTCAATGCGTGGATCGTAATTTTTCTTTTATCTCGCCAAGATGCTCCAATCGACAAAAGGTAATATTATCCGAAAGAAAATTTCATGAGGATTCCAAATCAATCCATTTTGCGATGCGACGGATACTTTTTGAGAAAATGATATTTTTGTGCAGCCTTCAAAAACTTAAAATTTCTTTCTTTAAAAAAAATTTCAATGCGTGGATCGTAATTTTTCTTTTATCTCGCCAAGATGCTCCAATCGAAAAAAGGTAATATTATCCGAAAGAAAATTTCATGAGGATTCCAAATCAATCCATTTTGCGATGCGACGGATACTTTTTGAGAAAATGATATTTTTGTGCAGCCTTCAAAAACTTAAAATTTCTTTAAAAAAAATTTCAATGCGTGGATCGTAATTTTTCTTTTATCTCGCCAAGATGCTCCAATCGACAAAAGGTAATGTTATCCGAAAGAAAATTTCATGAGGATTCCAAATCAATCCATTTTGCGATGCGATGGATACTTTTTGAGAAAATGATATTTTTGTGCAGCCTACAAAAACTTAAAATTTCTTTAAAAAAAATTTCAATGCGCCAAGATGCTCCAATCTACAAGTGGTAATGTTATCCGAAAGAAAATTCCATGGGGATTCTAAATCTGCAATCAATTTTGCGATACGACGGATACTTTTTGAGAAAATGATATTTTTGTGCAGCCTTCAAAAACTTAAAATTTAAAAAAAAAATTCTATTCGTGGATCGTAATTTTTCTTATATCGCGCCAAGATGCTCCAATCGACAAAAGGTAATGTTATCCGAAAGAAAATTTCCTGAGGATTCCAAATCAATCCATTTTGCGATGCGACGGATACTTTTTGAGAAAATGATATTTTTGTGCAGCCTTTAAAAACTTAAAAATTCTTAAAAAAAAATTCAATGCGTGTATTGTAATTTTTCTTTTATCTCGCCAAGATGCTCCAATCGACAAAAGGTAATGTTATCCGAAAGAAAATTTCATGAGGATTCCAAATCAATCCATTTTGCGATGCGACGGATACTTTTTGAGAAAATGATATTTTTGTGCAGCCTTCAAAAACTTAAAATTTCTTTAAAAAAAATTTCAATGCGTGGATCGTAATTTTTCTTTTATCTCGCCAAGATGCTCCAATCGACAAAAGGTAATGTTATCCAAAAGAAAATTCCATGGGGATTCTAAATCTGCAATCAGTTTTGCGATGCGACGGATACTTTTTGAGAAAATAATATTTTTGTGCAGCCTTCAAAAACTTAAAATTTCTTTAAAAAAAATTTCAATGCGTGGATCGTAATTTTTCTTTTATCTCGCCAAGATGCTCCAATCGACAGAAGCTAATGTTATCCGAACGAAAATTCCATGAGGATTCCAAATCTGCAATCCGTTTTGCGATGCGACGGATACTTTTTGAGAAAATGATATTTTTGTGCAGCCTTCAAAAAATTAAAATTTAATAAAAAAAATTCTATTCGTGGATCGTAATTTTTCTTATATCGCGCCAAGGTGCTCCAATCGACAAAAGGTAATATTTTCCAAAAGAAAATTCCATGGGGATTCTAAATCTGCAATCAGTCTTGGGATGCGACGGATACTTTTTGAGGAAATGATATTTTTGTGCAGCCTTCAAAAACTTAAAATTTCATAAAAAAAAAATTCAATGCGTGGATCGTAATTTTTCTTTTATCTCGCCAAGATGCTCCATCGACAAAAGGTAATGTTATCCGAAAGAAAATTTCATGAGGATTCCAAATCAATCCATTTTGCGATGCGACGGATACTTTTTGAGAAAATGATATTTTTGTGCAGCCTTCAAAAACTTAAAATTTCTTTAAAAAAATTTCAATGCGCGGATCGTAATTTTTCTTTTATCTCGCCAAGATGCTCCAATCGACAAAAGGTAATATTATCCGAAAGAAAATTTCATGAGGATTAAATATCAATCCATTTTGCGATGCGACGGATACTTTTTGAGAAAATGATATTTTTGTGCAGCCTTCAAAAACTTAAAATTTCTTAAAAAAAAATTTCAATCGTAATGGATCGTAATTTTTCTTTTACCTCGCCAAGATGCTCCAATCGACAAAAGGTAATGTTATCCGAAAGAAAATTTCATGAGGATTCCAAATCAATCCATTTTGCGATGCGATGGATACTTTTTGAGAAAATGATATTTTTGTGCAGCCTTCAAAAACTTAAAATTTCTTTAAAAAAAATTTCAATGCGTGGATTGTAATTTTTCTTTTATCTCGCCAAGATGCTCCAATCGACAAAAGGTAATATTATCCGAAAGAAAATTTCATGAGGATTCCAAATCAATCCATTTTGCGATGCGACGGATACTTTTTGAGAAAATGATATTTCTGTGCAGCCTTCAAAAACTTAAAATTTAAAAAAAAAAAATTCTATTCGTGGATCGTAATTTTTCTTATATCGCGCCAAGATGCTCCAATCGAAAAAAGGTAATGCCATCCAAAAGAAAATTCCATGGGGATTCTAAATCTGCAATCATCTTTGCGATGCAACGGATACTTTTTGAGAAAATGATATTTTTGTGCAGCCTTCAAAAAATTAAAATTTCATAAAAAAAATTCAATGCGTGGATCGTAAATTTTCTTTTATCTCGCCAAGATGCTCCAATCGACAAAAGGTAATGTTATCCGAAAGAAAATTTCATGAGGATTCCAAATCAATCCATTTTGTGATGCGACGGATACTTTTTGAGAAAATGATATTTTTGTGCAGCCGTCAAAACTTAAAATTTCATAAAGAAATTCAATGCGTGGATCGTAATTTTTCTTATATCGCGCCAAGATGCTCCAATCTACAAGTGGTAATGTTATCCGAAAGAAAATTCCATGGGGATTCTAAATCTGCAATCAGTTTTGCGATACGACGGATACTTTTTGAGAAAATGATATTTTTGTGCAGCCTTTAAAAACTTAAAAATTCTTAAAAAAAAATTCAATGCGTGTATTGTAATTTTTCTTTTATCTCGCCAAGATGCTCCAATCGACAAAAGGTAATGTTATCCGAAAGAAAATTTCATGAGGATTCCAAATCAATCCATTTTGCGATGCGACGGATACTTTTTGAGAAAATGATATTTTTGTGCAGCCTTCAAAAACTTAAAATTTCTTTAAAAAAAATTTCAATGCGTGGATCGTAATTTTTCTTTTATCTCGCCAAGATGCTCCAATCGACAAAAGGTAATGTTATCCAAAAGAAAATTCCATGGGGATTCTAAATCTGCAATCAGTTTTGCGATGCGACGGATACTTTTTGAGAAAATAATATTTTTGTGCAGCCTTCAAAAACTTAAAATTTCTTTAAAAAAAATTTCAATGCGTGGATCGTAATTTTTCTTTTATCTCGCCAAGATGCTCCAATCGACAGAAGCTAATGTTATCCGAACGAAAATTCCATGAGGATTCCAAATCTGCAATCCGTTTTGCGATGCGACGGATACTTTTTGAGAAAATGATATTTTTGTGCAGCCTTCAAAAAATTAAAATTTAATAAAAAAAATTCTATTCGTGGATCGTAATTTTTCTTATATCGCGCCAAGGTGCTCCAATCGACAAAAGGTAATATTTTCCAAAAGAAAATTCCATGGGGATTCTAAATCTGCAATCAGTCTTGGGATGCGACGGATACTTTTTGAGGAAATGATATTTTTGTGCAGCCTTCAAAAACTTAAAATTTCATAAAAAAAAAATTCAATGCGTGGATCGTAATTTTTCTTTTATCTCGCCAAGATGCTCCATCGACAAAAGGTAATGTTATCCGAAAGAAAATTTCATGAGGATTCCAAATCAATCCATTTTGCGATGCGACGGATACTTTTTGAGAAAATGATATTTTTGTGCAGCCTTCAAAAACTTAAAATTTCTTTAAAAAAATTTCAATGCGCGGATCGTAATTTTTCTTTTATCTCGCCAAGATGCTCCAATCGACAAAAGGTAATATTATCCGAAAGAAAATTTCATGAGGATTAAATATCAATCCATTTTGCGATGCGACGGATACTTTTTGAGAAAATGATATTTTTGTGCAGCCTTCAAAAACTTAAAATTTCTTAAAAAAAAATTTCAATGCGTGGATCGTAATTTTTCTTTTACCTCGCCAAGATGCTCCAATCGACGAAAGGTAATGTTATCCGAAAGAAAATTTCATGAGGATTCCAAATCAATCCATTTTGCGATGCGATGGATACTTTTTGAGAAAATGATATTTTTGTGCAGCCTTCAAAAACTTAAAATTTCTTTAAAAAAAATTTCAATGCGTGGATTGTAATTTTTCTTTTATCTCGCCAAGATGCTCCAATCGACAAAAGGTAATATTATCCGAAAGAAAATTTCATGAGGATTCCAAATCAATCC
The DNA here is from genome assembly GCA_949716465.1 of Chalcosyrphus nemorum. Lineage (NCBI taxonomy): Eukaryota > Metazoa > Arthropoda > Insecta > Diptera > Syrphidae > Chalcosyrphus > Chalcosyrphus nemorum. The sequence goes on from CATIXX010000001.1 coordinate 69,880, forward strand.
ATTTTGCGATGCGACAGATACTTTTTGAGAAAATGATATTTTTGTGCAGCCTTCAAAAACTTAAAATTTCTTTAAAAAAAATTTCAATGCGTGGATCGTAATTTTTCTTTTATCGCGCCAAGATGCTCCAATCGACAAAAGGTAATGTTATCCGAAAGAAAATTTCATGAGGATTCCAAATCAATCCATTTTGCGATGCGATGGATACTTTTTGAGAAAATGATATTTTTGTGCAGCCTTCAAAAAATTAAAATTTCATAAAAAAAATTCAATGCGTGGATCGTAAATTTTCTTTTATCTCGCCAAGATGCTCCAATCGACAAAAGGTAATGTTATCCGAAAGAAAATTTCATGAGGATTCCAAATCAATCCATTTTGTGATGCGACGGATACTTTTTGAGAAAATGATATTTTTGTGCAGCCGTCAAAACTTAAAATTTCATAAAGAAATTCAATGCGTGGATCGTAATTTTTCTTATATCGCGCCAAGATGCTCCAATCTACAAGTGGTAATGTTATCCGAAAGAAAATTCCATGGGGATTCTAAATCTGCAATCAGTTTTGCGATACGACGGATACTTTTTGAGAAAATGATATTTTTGTGCAGCCTTCAAAAACTTAAAATTAAAAAAAAAAAATTATTCGTGGATCGTAATTTTTCTTATATCGCGCCAAGATGCTCCAATCGACAAAAGGTAATGCCATCCAAAAGAAAATTCCATGGCGATTCTAAATCTGCAGTCAGTTTTGCGATGCGACGGATACTTTTTGAGAAAATGATATTTTTGTGCAGCCTTCAAAAAATTAAAATTTTATAAAAAAAAATCAATGCGTGGATCGTAATTTTTCTTTTATCTCGCCAAGATGCTCCAATCGACAAAAAGTAATGTTATCCGAAAGAAAATTTCATGAGGATTCCAAATCAATCCATTTTGTGATGCGACGGATACTTTTTGAGAAAATGATATTTTTGTGCAGCCGTCAAAAACTTAAAATTTCTTTAAAAAAAATTTCAATGCGTGGATCGTAATTTTTCTTTTATCTCGCCAAGATGCTCCAATCGACAAAAGGTAATATTATCCGAAAGAAAATTTCATGAGGATTTCTCGCCAAGATGCTCCAATCGACAAAAGGTAATGTTATCCGAAAGAAAATTTCATGAGGATACCAAATCAATCCATTTTGCGATGCGACGGATACTTTTTGAGAAAATGATATTTTTGTGCAGCCTTCAAAAAATTAAAATTTCTTTAAAAAAAATTTCAATGCGTGGATCGTAATTTTTCTTATATCGCGCCAAGATGCTCCAATCCACAAAAGGCAATGCCATCTAAAAGAAAATTCCATGGGGATTCTAAATCTGCCATCAGTTTTGCGATGCGACGGATACTTTTTGAGGAAATGATATTTTTGTGCAGCCTTCAAAAACTTAAAATTTCTGTAAAAAAATCAATGCGTGGATCGTAATTTTTCTTATATCGCGCCAAGATGCTCCAATCGACAAAAAGGTAATGTTATCCGAAAGAAAATTTCAGGAGGATTGCAAATCAATCCATTTTGCTCTGCGACGGATACTTTTTGAGAAAATGATATTTTTGTGCAGCCTTCAAAAACTTAAAATTTCTTTAAAAGAAATTTCAATGCGTGGATCGTAATTTTTCTTTTATCTCGCCAAGATGCTCCAATCGACAGAAGCTAATGTTATCCAAAAGAAAATTCCATGAGGATTCCAAATCAATCCATTTTGCGATGCGACGGATACTTTTTGAGAAAATGATATTTTTGTGCAGCCTTCAAAAACTTAAAATTTCTGTAAAAAAAACCAATGCGTGGATCGTAATTTTTCTTATATCGCGCCAAGATGCTCCAATCGACAAAAAGTAATGTTATCCGAAAGAACATTTCATGACGATTCCAAATCAAACCATTCGATTGTAATTTTTCTTTTATCTAGCCAAGATGCTCCAATCGACAGAAGCTAATGTAATCCGAAAGAAAATTCCATGAGGATTCCAAATCTGCAATCCGTTTTGCGATGCGACGGATACTTTTTGAGAAAATGATATTTTTGTGCAGCCTTCAAAAACTTAAAATTTCATAAAAAAAAATTCAATGCGTGGATCGTAATTTTTCTTTTATCTCGCCAAGATGCTCCAATCGACAAAAGCTAATGTTATCCGAAAGAAAATTCCATGAGGATTCCAAATCTGCAATCCGTTTTGCGATGCGACGGATACTTTTTGAGAAAATGATATTTTTGTGCAGCCTTCAAAAAATTAAAATTTCATAAAAAAAATTCTATTCGTGGATCGTAATTTTTCTTATATCGCGCCAAGGTGCTCCAATCGACAAAAGGTAATATTTTCCAAAAGAAAATTCCATGGGGATTCTAAATCTGCAATCAGTCTTGGGATGCGACGGATACTTTTTGAGGAAATGATATTTTTGTGCAGCCTTCAAAAACTTAAAATTTCATAAAAAAAAATTCAATGCGTGGATCGTAATTTTTCTTTTATCTCGCCAAGATGCTCCATCGACAAAAGGTAATGTTATCCGAAAGAAAATTTCATGAGGATTCCAAATCAATCCATTTTGCGATGCGACGGATACTTTTTGAGAAAATGATATTTTTGTGCAGCCTTCAAAAACTTAAAATTTCTTTAAAAAAATTTCAATGCGCGGATCGTAATTTTTCTTTTATCTCGCCAAGATGCTCCAATCGACAAAAGGTAATATTATCCGAAAGAAAATTTCATGAGGATTAAAAATCAATCCATTTTGCGATGCGACGGATACTTTTTGAGAAAATGATATTTTTGTGCAGCCTTCAAAAACTTAAAATTTCTTTAAAAAAAATTTCAATGCGTGGATCGTAATTTTTCTTTTACCTCGCCAAGATGCTCCAATCGACAAAAGGTAATGTTATCCGAAAGAAAATTTCATGAGGATTCCAAATCAATCCATTTTGCGATGCGATGGATACTTTTTGAGAAAATGATATTTTTGTGCAGCCTTCAAAAACTTAAAATTTCTTTAAAAAAAATTTCAATGCGTGGATTGTAATTTTTCTTTTATCTCGCCAAGATGCTCCAATCGACAAAAGGTAATATTATCCGAAAGAAAATTTCATGAGGATTCCAAATCAATCCATTTTGCGATGCGACGGATACTTTTTGAGAAAATGATATTTTTGTGCAGCCTTCAAAAACTTAAAATTTCTTTAAAAAAAATTTCAATGCGTGGATCGTAATTTTTCTTTTATCGCGCCAAGATGCTCCAATCGACAAAAGGTAATGTTATCCGAAAGAAAATTTCATGAGGATTCCAAATCAATCCATTTTGCGATGCGATGGATACTTTTTGAGAAAATGATATTTTTGTGCAGCCTTCAAAAAATTAAAATTTCATAAAAAAAATTCAATGCGTGGATCGTAAATTTTCTTTTATCTCGCCAAGATGCTCCAATCGACAAAAAGTAATGTTATCCGAAAGAAAATTCCATGGGGATTCTAAATCTGCAATCAGTTTTGCGATACGACGGATACTTTTTGAGAAAATGATATTTTTGTGCAGCCTTCAAAAACTTAAAATTTAAAAAAAAAAATTATTCGTGGATCGTAATTTTTCTTATATCGCGCCAAGATGCTCCAATCGACAAAAGGTAATGCCATCCAAAAGAAAATTCCATGGCGATTCTAAATCTGCAATCAGTTTTGCGATGCGACGGATACTTTTTGAGAAAATGATATTTTTGTGCAGCCTTCAAAAAATTAAAATTTTATAAAAAAAAATCAATGCGTGGATCGTAATTTTTCTTTTATCTCGCCAAGATGCTCCAATCGACAAAAAGTAATGTTATCCGAAAGAAAATTTCATGAGGATTCCAAATCAATCCATTTTGCGATGCGACGGATACTTTTTGAGAAAATGATATTTTTGTGCAGCCGTCAAAAACTTAAAATTTCTTTAAAAAAAATTTCAATGCGTGGATCGTAATTTTTCTTTTATCTCGTCAAGATGCTTCAATCGACAAAAGGTAATATTATCCGAAAGAAAATTTCATGAGGTTTCCAAATCAATCCATTCGATCGTAATTTTTCTTTTATCTCGCCAAGATGCTCCAATCGACAAAAGGTAATGTTATCCGAAAGAAAATTTCATGAGGATTCCAAATCAATCCATTTTGCGATGCGACGGATACTTTTTGAGAAAATGATATTTTTGTGCAGCCTTCAAAAAATTAAAATTTCTTTAAAAAAAATTTCAATGCGTGGATCGTAATTTTTCTTATATCGCGCCAAGATGCTCCAATCCACAAAAGGCAATGCCATCTAAAAGAAAATTCCATGGGGATTCTAAATCTGCCATCAGTTTTGCGATGCGACGGATACTTTTTGAGGAAATGATATTTTTGTGCAGCCTTCAAAAACTTAAAATTTCTGTAAAAAAATCAATGCGTGGATCGTAATTTTTCTTATATCGCGCCAAGATGCTCCAATCGACAAAAAGGTAATGTTATCCGAAAGAAAATTTCAGGAGGATTGCAAATCAATCCATTTTGCTATGCGACGGATACTTTTTGAGAAAATGATATTTTTGTGCAGCCTTCAAAAACTTAAAATTTCTTTAAAAGAAATTTCAATGCGTGGATCGTAATTTTTCTTTTATCTCGCCAAGATGCTCCAATCGACAAAAGGTAATGTTATCCAAAAGAAAATTTCATGCTAATTCTAATCCTGCAATCAGTTTTGCAATGCGACGGATACTTTTTGAGAAAATTATATTTTTGTGCAGCCTTCAAAAACTTAAAATTTAAAAAAAAAAATTCTATTCATGGATTGTAATTTTTCTTATATCGCGCCAAGATGCTCCAATCGACAAAAGGTAATTTTATCCGAAAGAAAATTTCATGAGGATTCCAAATCAATCCATTTTGCTATGCGACGGATACTTTTTGAGAAAATGATATTTTTGTGCAGCCTTCAAAAACTTAAAATTTCTTTAAAAGAAATTTCAATGCGTGGATCGTAATTTTTCTTTTATCTCGCCAAGATGCTCCAATCGACGAAAGGTAATGTTATTCAAAAGAAAATTCCATGTTAATTCTAAATCTGCAATCAGTTTTGCAATGCGACGGATACTTTTTGAGAAAATTATATTTTTGTGCAGCCTTCAAAAACTTAAAATTTCTTTAAAAAAAATTTCAATGCGTGGATCGTAATTTTTCTTTTATCTCGCCAAGATGCTCCAAACGACAAAAGGTAATGTTATCCGAAAGAAAATTTCATGAGGATTCCAAATCAATCCATTTTGCGATGCGACGGATACTTCTTGAGAAAATGATATTTTTGTGCAGCCGTCAAAACTTAAAATTTCATAAAGAAATTCAATGCGTGGATCGTAATTTTTCTTATATCGCGCCAAGATGCTCCAATCTACAAGTGGTAATGTTATCCGAAAGAAAATTCCATGGGGATTCTAAATCTGCAATCAGTTTTGCGATACGACGGATACTTTTTGAGAAAATGATATTTTTGTGCAGCCTTCAAAAACTTAAAATTTAAAAAAAAAAAATTATTCGTGGATCGTAATTTTTCTTATATCGCGCCAAGATGCTCCAATCGACAAAAGGTAATGCCATCCAAAAGAAAATTCCATGGCGATTCTAAATCTGCAATCAGTTTTGCGATGCGACGGATACTTTTTGAGAAAATGATATTTTTGTGCAGCCTTCAAAAAATTAAAATTTTATAAAAAAAAATCAATGCGTGGATCGTAATTTTTCTTTTATCTCGCCAAGATGCTCCAATCGACAAAAAGTAATGTTATCCGAAAGAAAATTTCATGAGGATTCCAAATCAATCCATTTTGCGATGCGACGGATACTTTTTGAGAAAATGATATTTTTGTGCAGCCGTCAAAAACTTAAAATTTCTTTAAAAAAAATTTCAATGCGTGGATCGTAATTTTTCTTTTATCTCGCCAAGATGCTTCAATCGACAAAAGGTAATATTATCCGAAAGAAAATTTCATGAGGATTCCAAATCAATCCATTCGATCGTAATTTTTCTTTTATCTCGCCAAGATGCTCCAATCGACAAAAGGTAATGTTATCCGAAAGAAAATTTCATGAGGATTCCAAATCAATCCATTTTGCGATGCGACGGATACTTTTTGAGAAAATGATATTTTTGTGCAGCCTTCAAAAAATTAAAATTTCTTTAAAAAAAATTTCAATGCGTGGATCGTAATTTTTCTTATATCGCGCCAAGATGCTCCAATCCACAAAAGGCAATGCCATCTAAAAGAAAATTCCATGGGGATTCTAAATCTGCCATCAGTTTTGCGATGCGACGGATACTTTTTGAGGAAATGATATTTTTGTGCAGCCTTCAAAAACTTAAAATTTCTGTAAAAAAATCAATGCGTGGATCGTAATTTTTCTTATATCGCGCCAAGATGCTCCAATCGACAAAAAGGTAATTTTATCCGAAAGAAAATTTCAGGAGGATTGCAAATCAATCCATTTTGCTATGCGACGGATACTTTTTGAGAAAATGATATTTTTGTGCAGCCTTCAAAAACTTAAAATTTCTTTAAAAGAAAATTCAATGCGTGGATCGTAATTTTTCTTTTATCTCGCCAAGATGCTCCAATCGACAAAAGGTAATGTTATCCAAAAGAAAATTCCATGTTAATTCTAAATCTGCAATCAGTTTTGCAATGCGACGGATACTTTTTGAGAAAATGATATTTTTGTGCAGCCGTCAAAAACTTAAAATTTCTTTAAAAAAAATTTCAATGCGTGGATCGTAATTTTTCTTTTATCTCGCCAAGATGCTTCAATCGACAAAAGGTAATATTATCCGAAAGAAAATTTCATGAGGTTTCCAAATCAATCCATTCGATCGTAATTTTTCTTTTATCTCGCCAAGATGCTCCAATCGACAAAAGGTAATGTTATCCGAAAGAAAATTTCATGAGGATTCCAAATCAATCCATTTTGCGATGCGACGGATACTTTTTGAGAAAATGATATTTTTGTGCAGCCTTCAAAAAATTAAAATTTCTTTAAAAAAAATTTCAATGCGTGGATCGTAATTTTTCTTATATCGCGCCAAGATGCTCCAATCCACAAAAGGTAATGTTATCCAAAAGAAAATTTCATGCTAATTCTAATCCTGCAATCAGTTTTGCAATGCGACGGATACTTTTTGAGAAAATTATATTTTTGTGCAGCCTTCAAAAACTTAAAATTTAAAAAAAAAAATTCTATTCATGGATTGTAATTTTTCTTATATCGCGCCAAGATGCTCCAATCGACAAAAGGTAATTTTATCCGAAAGAAAATTTCATGAGGATTCCAAATCAATCCATTTTGCTATGCGACGGATACTTTTTGAGAAAATGATATTTTTGTGCAGCCTTCAAAAACTTAAAATTTCTTTAAAAGAAATTTCAATGCGTGGATCGTAATTTTTCTTTTATCTCGCCAAGATGCTCCAATCGACGAAAGGTAATGTTATTCAAAAGAAAATTCCATGTTAATTCTAAATCTGCAATCAGTTTTGCAATGCGACGGATACTTTTTGAGAAAATTATATTTTTGTGCAGCCTTCAAAAACTTAAAATTTCTTTAAAAAAATCAATGCGTGGATCGTAATTTTTCTTATATCGCGCCAAGATGCTCCAATCGACAAAAAGGTAATGTTATCCGAAAGAAAATTTCAGGAGGATTGCAAATCAATCCATTTTGCTATGCGACGGATACTTTTTGAGAAAATGATATTTTTGTGCAGCCTTCAAAAACTTAAAATTTCTTTAAAAGAAATTTCAATGCGTGGATCGTAATTTTTCTTTTATCTCGCCAAGATGCTCCAATCGACAAAAGGTAATGTTATCCAAAAGAAAATTTCATGCTAATTCTAATCCTGCAATCAGTTTTGCAATGCGACGGATACTTTTTGAGAAAATTATATTTTTGTGCAGCCTTCAAAAACTTAAAATTTAAAAAAAAAAATTCTATTCATGGATTGTAATTTTTCTTATATCGCGCCAAGATGCTCCAATCGACAAAAGGTAATTTTATCCGAAAGAAAATTTCATGAGGATTCCAAATCAATCCATTTTGCTATGCGACGGATACTTTTTGAGAAAATGATATTTTTGTGCAGCCTTCAAAAACTTAAAATTTCTTTAAAAGAAATTTCAATGCGTGGATCGTAATTTTTCTTTTATCTCGCCAAGATGCTCCAATCGACGAAAGGTAATGTTATTCAAAAGAAAATTCCATGTTAATTCTAAATCTGCAATCAGTTTTGCAATGCGACGGATACTTTTTGAGAAAATTATATTTTTGTGCAGCCTTCAAAAACTTAAAATTTCTTTAAAAAAAATTTCAATGCGTGGATCGTAATTTTTCTTTTATCTCGCCAAGATGCTCCAAACGACAAAAGGTAATGTTATCCGAAAGAAAATTTCATGAGGATTCCAAATCAATCCATTTTGCGATGCGACGGATACTTCTTGAGAAAATGATATTTTTGTGCAGCCGTCAAAACTTAAAATTTCATAAAGAAATTCAATGCGTGGATCGTAATTTTTCTTATATCGCGCCAAGATGCTCCAATCTACAAGTGGTAATGTTATCCGAAAGAAAATTCCATGGGGATTCTAAATCTGCAATCAGTTTTGCGATACGACGGATACTTTTTGAGAAAATGATATTTTTGTGCAGCCTTCAAAAACTTAAAATTTAAAAAAAAAAAATTATTCGTGGATCGTAATTTTTCTTATATCGCGCCAAGATGCTCCAATCGACAAAAGGTAATGCCATCCAAAAGAAAATTTCATGGCGATTCTAAATCTGCAATCAGTTTTGCGATGCGACGGATACTTTTTGAGAAAATGATATTTTTGTGCAGCCTTCAAAAAATTAAAATTTTATAAAAAAAAATCAATGCGTGGATCGTAATTTTTCTTTTATCTCGCCAAGATGCTCCAATCGACAAAAAGTAATGTTATCCGAAAGAAAATTTCATGAGGATTCCAAATCAATCCATTTTGCGATGCGACGGATACTTTTTGAGAAAATGATATTTTTGTGCAGCCGTCAAAAACTTAAAATTTCTTTAAAAAAAATTTCAATGCGTGGATCGTAATTTTTCTTTTATCTCGCCAAGATGCTTCAATCGACAAAAGGTAATATTATCCGAAAGAAAATTTCATGAGGATTCCAAATCAATCCATTCGATCGTAATTTTTCTTTTATCTCGCCAAGATGCTCCAATCGACAAAAGGTAATGTTATCCGAAAGAAAATTTCATGAGGATTCCAAATCAATCCATTTTGCGATGCGACGGATACTTTTTGAGAAAATGATATTTTTGTGCAGCCTTCAAAAAATTAAAATTTCTTTAAAAAAAATTTCAATGCGTGGATCGTAATTTTTCTTATATCGCGCCAAGATGCTCCAATCCACAAAAGGCAATGCCATCTAAAAGAAAATTCCATGGGGATTCTAAATCTGCCATCAGTTTTGCGATGCGACGGATACTTTTTGAGGAAATGATATTTTTGTGCAGCCTTCAAAAACTTAAAATTTCTGTAAAAAAATCAATGCGTGGATCGTAATTTTTCTTATATCGCGCCAAGATGCTCCAATCGACAAAAAGGTAATTTTATCCGAAAGAAAATTTCAGGAGGATTGCAAATCAATCCATTTTGCTATGCGACGGATACTTTTTGAGAAAATGATATTTTTGTGCAGCCTTCAAAAACTTAAAATTTCTTTAAAAGAAAATTCAATGCGTGGATCGTAATTTTTCTTTTATCTCGCCAAGATGCTCCAATCGACAAAAGGTAATGTTATCCAAAAGAAAATTCCATGTTAATTCTAAATCTGCAATCAGTTTTGCAATGCGACGGATACTTCTTGAGAAAATGATATTTTTGTGCAGCCTTCAAAAACTTAAAATTTCTTTAAAAATAATTTCAATGCGTGGATCGTAATTTTTCTTTTATCTCGCCAAGATGCTCCAATCGACAAGTGGTAATGTTATCCGAAAGAAAATTCCATGGGGATTCTAAATCTGCAATCAGTTTTGCGATACGACGGATACTTTTTGAGAAAATGATATTTTTGTGCAGCCTTCAAAAACTTAAAATTTAAAAAAAAAAAATTATTCGTGGATCGTAATTTTTCTTATATCGCGCCAAGATGCTCCAATCGACAAAAGGTAATGCCATCCAAAAGAAAATTCCATGGCGATTCTAAATCTGCAATCAGTTTTGCGATGCGACGGATACTTTTTGAGAAAATGATATTTTTGTGCAGCCTTCAAAAACTTAAAATTTAAAAAAAAAAAATTATTCGTGGATCGTAATTTTTCTTATATCGCGCCAAGATGCTCCAATCGACAAAAGGTAATGCCATCCAAAAGAAAATTCCATGGCGATTCTAAATCTGCAATCAGTTTTGCGATGCGACGGATACTTTTTGAGAAAATGATATTTTTGTGCAGCCTTCAAAAAATTAAAATTTTATAAAAAAAAATCAATGCGTGGATCGTAATTTTTCTTTTATCTCGCCAAGATGCTCCAATCGACAAAAAGTAATGTTATCCGAAAGAAAATTTCATGAGGATTCCAAATCAATCCATTTTGCGATGCGACGGATACTTTTTGAGAAAATGATATTTTTGTGCAGCCGTCAAAAACTTAAAATTTCTTTAAAAAAAATTTCAATGCGTGGATCGTAATTTTTCTTTTATCTCGCCAAGATGCTTCAATCGACAAAAGGTAATATTATCCGAAAGAAAATTTCATGAGGATTCCAAATCAATCCATTCGATCGTAATTTTTCTTTTATCTCGCCAAGATGCTCCAATCGACAAAAGGTAATGTTATCCGAAAGAAAATTTCATGAGGATTCCAAATCAATCCATTTTGCGATGCGACGGATACTTTTTGAGAAAATGATATTTTTGTGCAGCCTTCAAAAAATTAAAATTTCTTTAAAAAAAATTTCAATGCGTGGATCGTAATTTTTCTTATATCGCGCCAAGATGCTCCAATCCACAAAAGGCAATGCCATCTAAAAGAAAATTCCATGGGGATTCTAAATCTGCCATCAGTTTTGCGATGCGACGGATACTTTTTGAGGAAATGATATTTTTGTGCAGCCTTCAAAAACTTAAAATTTCTGTAAAAAAATCAATGCGTGGATCGTAATTTTTCTTATATGGCGCCAAGATGCTCCAATCGACAAAAAGGTAATTTTATCCGAAAGAAAATTTCAGGAGGATTGCAAATCAATCCATTTTGCTATGCGACGGATACTTTTTGAGAAAATGATATTTTTGTGCAGCCTTCAAAAACTTAAAATTTCTTTAAAAGAAATTTCAATGCGTGGATCGTAATTTTTCTTTTATCTCGCCAAGATGCTCCAATCGACAAAAGGTAATGTTATCCAAAAGAAAATTCCATGTTAATTCTAAATCTGCAATCAGTTTTGCAATGCGACGGATACTTCTTGAGAAAATGATATTTTTGTGCAGCCTTCAAAAACTTAAAATTTCTTTAAAAATAATTTCAATGCGTGGATCGTAATTTTTCTTTTATCTCGCCAAGATGCTCCAATCGACAAAAGGTAATGTTATCCGAAAGAAAATTTCATGAGGATTCCAAATCAATCCATTTTGCGATGCGACGGATACTTTTTGAGAAAATTATATTTTTGTGCAGCCTTCAAAAACTTAAAATTTCTTTAAAAATAATTTCAATGCGTGGATCGTAATTTTTCTTTTATCTCGCCAAGATGCTCCAATCGACAAAAGGTAATGTTATCCGAAAGAAAATTTCATGAGGATTCCAAATCAATCCATTCGATCGTAATTTTTCTTTTATCTCGCCAAGATGCTCCAATCGACAAAAGGTAATGTTATCCGAAAGAAAATTTCATGAGGATTCCAAATCAATCCATTTTGCGATGCGACGGATACTTCTTGAGAAAATGATATTTTTGTGCAGCCGTCAAAACTTAAAATTTCTTTAAAAGAAATTTCAATGCGTGGATCGTAATTTTTCTTTTATCTCGCCAAGATGCTCCAATCGACAAAAGGTAATGCTATCCAAAAGAAAATTCCATGTTAATTCTAAATCTGCAATCAGTTTTGCAATGCGACGGATACTTTTTGAGAAAATGATATTTTTGTGCAGCCGTCAAAAACTTAAAATTTCTTTAAAAAAAATTTCAATGCGTGGATCGTAATTTTTCTTTTATCTCGCCAAGATGCTTCAATCGACAAAAGGTAATATTATCCGAAAGAAAATTTCATGAGGATTCCAAATCAATCCATTCGATCGTAATTTTTCTTTTATCTCGCCAAGATGCTCCAATCGACAAAAGGTAATGTTATCCGAAAGAAAATTTCATGAGGATTCCAAATCAATCCATTTTGCGATGCGATGGATACTTCTTGAGAAAATGATATTTTTGTGCAGCCGTCAAAACTTAAAATTTCATAAAGAAATTCAATGCGTGGATCGTAATTTTTCTTATATCGCGCCAAGATGCTCCAATCTACAAGTGGTAATGTTATCCGAAAGAAAATTCCATGGGGATTCTAAATCTGCAATCAGTTTTGCGATACGACGGATACTTTTTGAGAAAATGATATTTTTGTGCAGCCTTCAAAAACTTAAAATTTAAAAAAAAAAAATTATTCGTGGATCGTAATTTTTCTTATATCGCGCCAAGATGCTCCAATCGACAAAAGGTAATGCCATCCAAAAGAAAATTCCATGGCGATTCTAAATCTGCAATCAGTTTTGCGATGCGACGGATACTTTTTGAGAAAATGATATTTTTGTGCAGCCTTCAAAAAATTAAAATTTTATAAAAAAAAATCAATGCGTGGATCGTAATTTTTCTTTTATCTCGCCAAGATGCTCCAATCGACAAAAAGTAATGTTATCCGAAAGAAAATTTCATGAGGATTCCAAATCAATCCATTTTGCGATGCGACGGATACTTTTTGAGAAAATGATATTTTTGTGCAGCCGTCAAAAACTTAAAATTTCTTTAAAAAAAATTTCAATGCGTGGATCGTAATTTTTCTTTTATCTCGCCAAGATGCTTCAATCGACAAAAGGTAATATTATCCGAAAGAAAATTTCATGAGGATTCCAAATCAATCCATTCGATCGTAATTTTTCTTTTATCTCGCCAAGATGCTCCAATCGACAAAAGGTAATGTTATCCGAAAGAAAATTTCATGAGGATTCCAAATCAATCCATTTTGCGATGCGACGGATACTTTTTGAGAAAATTATATTTTTGTGCAGCCTTCAAAAAATTAAAATTTCTTTAAAAAAAATTTCAATGCGTGGATCGTAATTTTTCTTATATCGCGCCAAGATGCTCCAATCCACAAAAGGCAATGCCATCTAAAAGAAAATTCCATGGGGATTCTAAATCTGCCATCAGTTTTGCGATGCGACGGATACTTTTTGAGGAAATGATATTTTTGTGCAGCCTTCAAAAACTTAAAATTTCTGTAAAAAAATCAATGCGTGGATCGTAATTTTTCTTATATCGCGCCAAGATGCTCCAATCGACAAAAAGGTAATTTTATCCGAAAGAAAATTTCAGGAGGATTGCAAATCAATCCATTTTGCTATGCGACGGATACTTTTTGAGAAAATGATATTTTTGTGCAGCCTTCAAAAACTTAAAATTTCTTTAAAAGAAATTTCAATGCGTGGATCGTAATTTTTCTTTTATCTCGCCAAGATGCTCCAATCGACAAAAGGTAATGTTATCCAAAAGAAAATTTCATGCTAATTCTAATCCTGCAATCAGTTTTGCAATGCGACGGATACTTTTTGAGAAAATTATATTTTTGTGCAGCCTTCAAAAACTTAAAATTTAAAAAAAAAAATTCTATTCATGGATCGTAATTTTTCTTATATCGCGCCAAGATGCTCCAATCGACAAAAGGTAATTTTATCCGAAAGAAAATTTCATGAGGATTCCAAATTAATCCATTTTGCGATGCGACGGATACTTCTTGAGAAAATGATATTTTTGTGCAGCCTTCAAAAACTTAAAATTTAAAAAAAAAAATTCTATTCATGGATCGTAATTTTTCTTATATCGCGCCAAGATGCTCCAATCGACAAAAGGTAATTTTATCCGAAAGAAAATTTCATGATTATTCCAAATTAATCCATTTTGCGATGCGACGGATACTTCTTGAGAAAATGATATTTTTGTGCAGCCTTCAAAAACTTAAAATTTAAAAAAAAAAAATTCTATTCATGGATCGTAATTTTTCTTATATCGCGCCAAGATGCTCCAATCGACAAAAGGTAATGTTATCCGAAAGAAAATTTCATGAGGATTCCAAATCAATCCATTTTGCTATGCGACGGATACTTTTTGAGAAAATGATATTTTTGTGCAGCCTTCAAAAACTTAAAATTTCTTTAAAAGAAATTTCGATGCGTGGATCGTAATTTTTCTTTTATCTCGCCAAGATGCTCCAATCGACGAAAGGTAATGTTATCCAAAAGAAAATTCCATGTTAATTCTAAATCTGCAATCAGTTTTGCAATGCGACGGATACTTTTTGAGAAAATTATATTTTTGTGCAGCCTTCAAAAACTTAAAATTTCTTTAAAAAAAATTTCAATGCGTGGATCGTAATTTTTCTTTTATCTCGCCAAGATGCTCCAAACGACAAAAGGTAATGTTATCCGAAAGAAAATTTCATGAGGATTCCAAATCAATCCATTTTGCGATGCGACGGATACTTTTTGAGAAAATGATATTTTTGTGCAGCCTTCAAAAACTTAAAATTTCTTTAAAAAAAATTTCAATGCGTGGATCGTAATTTTTCTTATATCGCGCCAAGATGTTCCAATCGACAAAAGGTAATGTTATCCGAAAGAAAATTCGATGGGGATTCTAAATCTGCAATCAGTTTTGCGATGCGACGGACACTTTTTGAGAAAATGATATTTTTGTGCAGCCTTCAAAAACTTAAAATTTCTTAAAAAAAAATTCAATGCGTGGATCGTAATTTTTCTTTTATCACGCCAAGATGCTCCAATCGTTCCAATCGACAAAAGGTAATGCCATCCAAAAGAAAATTCTATGGGAATTATAAATCTGCGATCGGTTTTGCGATGCGGCGGATACTTTTTGAGATAATGATATTTTATTGAAGCCTTCAAAAACTTAAAATTTCTTTAAAAAAAATTTCAATGCCTGGATCGTAATTTTTCTTATATCGCGCCAAGATGCTCCAATCGACAAAAGGTAATGTTATCCGAAAGAAAATTTCATGAGGATTCCAAATCAATCCATTTTGCGATGCGACGGATACTTTTTGAGAAAATGATATTTTTGTTCAGCCTTCAAAAACTTAAAAATTCTTTAAAAACAAATTAAATGAGTGGATCGTAATTTCTCTTATATCGCGCCAAGATGTTCCAATCGACAAAAGGTAATGTTATCCGAAAGAAAATTCCATGAGGATTCCAAATCTGCAATCGGTTTTGCGATGCGACGGATACTTTTTGAGAAAATGATATTTTTGTGCAGCCTTCAAAAACTTAAAAATTCTTTAAAAAAAATTCAATGCGTGGATCGTAATTTTTCTTATATCGCGCCGAGATGCTCCAATCGACAAAAGGTAATATTATCCGTAGGAAAATTCCATGGGGATTCTAAATCTGCAATCCGTTTTGCGATGCGATGGATACTTTTTGAGAAAATGATTTTTTTGTGCAGCTTTCAAAAACTAAAAATTTCTTTAAAAAAAATTCAATGCGTGGATCGTAATTTTTCTTATATCGCGCCAAGATGATCCAATCGACAAAAGGTAATGTTATCCGAAAGAAAATTCCATTGGGATTCAAAATCTGCAATCAGTTTTTGCGATGCGATGGATACTTTTTGAGAAAATGATATTTTTGTGCAGCCTTCAAAAACTCAAAATTTCTCAAAAAAAAATTCCAGTGCGTGGATCGTAATTTTTCTTTTATCTCGACAAGATGCTCCAATCGACAAGAGGTAATATTATCCGAAAGAAAATTCCATGAGGATTCCAAATCTGCAATCCGTTTTGCGATGCGACGGATACTTTTTGAGAAAATGATATTTTTGTGCAGCCTCCAAAAACTAAAAATTTCTTTAAAAAAATTCAATGCGTGGATCGTAATTTTTCTTATATCGCGCTAAGATGCTCCAATCGACAAATGGTACTGTTATCCGAAAGAAAATTCCATGGGGATTCTAAATCTGCAATCAGTTTTGCGATGCGACGGATACTTTTTGAGATAATGATATTTTGTTGAAGCCTTCAAAAACTTAAAATTTCTTTAAAAAAATTTCAATGCGTGGATCGTAATTTTTCTTTTATCTCGCAAAGATGCTCCAATCGACAAAAGGTAATGTTATCCGAAAGAAAATTTCATGAGGATTCCAAATCAATCCATTTTGCGATGCGACGGATACTTTTTGAGAAAATGATATTTTTGTGCAGCCTTCAAAAACTTAAAATTTTTTTAAAAAAAATTTCAATGCGTGGATCGTAATTTTTCTTTTATCTCGCCAAGATGCTCCAATCGACAAAAGGTAATGTTATCCGAAAGAAAATTTCATGAGGATTCCAAATCAATCCATTTTGCGATGCGATGGATACTTTTGAGAAAATGATATTTTTGTGAAGCCTTCAAAAACTTAAAAATTCTAAAAAAAAAAATCAATGCGTGGATCGTAATTTTTCTTTTATCTCGCCAAGATGCTCCAATCGACAAAAGGTAATGTTATCCGAAAGAAAATTTCATGAGGTTTCCAAATCAATCCATTTTGCGATGCGATGGATACTTTTGAGAAAATGATATTTTTGTGCAGCCTTCAAAAACTTAAAAATTCTAAAAAAAAAAATCAATGCGTGGATCGTAATTTTTCTTTTATCTCGCCAAGATGCTCCAATCGACAAAAGGTAATGTTAACCGAAAGAAAATTTCATGAGGATTCCAAATCAATCCATTTTGCGATGCGACGGATACTTTTTGAGAAAATGATATTTTTGTGCAGCCTTCAAAAACTTAAAATTTCTTTAAAAAAAATTTCAATGCGTGGATCGTAATTTTTCTTTTATCTCGCCAAGATGCTCCAATCGACAAAAGGTAATGTTATCCGAAAGAAAATTTCATGAGGATTCCAAATCAATCCATTTTGCGATGCGACGGATACTTTTTGAGAAAATGATATCTTTGTGCAGCCTCCAAAAACTAAAAATTTCTTTAAAAAAATTCAATGCGTGGATCGTAATTTTTCTTATATCGCGCCAAGATGCTCCAATCGACAAAAGGTACTGTTATCCGAAAGAAAATTCCATGGGGATTCTAAATCTGCAATCCGTTTTGCGATGCGACGGACACTTTTTGAGATAATTATATTTTTGTGAATCCTTCAAAAACTAAAAATTAAAAAAAAAAAATTCTATTCGTGGATCGTAATTTTTCTTATATCGCGCCGAGATGCTCCAATCAACAAAAGGTAATATTATCCGTAAGAAAATTTCATGAGGATTCTAAATCTGCAATCCGTTTTACGATGCGATGGATACTTTTTGAGAAAATGATATTTTTGTGCAGCCTTCAAAAACTTAAAATTTCTTTAAAAAAATTTCAATGCGTGGATCGTAATTTTTCTTTTATCTCGCAAAGATGCTCCAATCGACAAGAGGTACTGTTATCCGAAAGAAAATTCCATGGGGATTCTAAATCTGCAATTAGTTTTGCGACGCGACGGATACTTTTTGAGAAAATGATATTTTTGTGCAGCCTTCAAAAACTTAAAATTTCTTTAAAAAAATTTCAATGCGTGGATCGTAATTTTTCTTTTATCTCGCAAAGATGCTCCAATCGACAAAAGGTAATGTTATCCGAAAGAAAATTTCATGAGGATTCCAAATCAATCCATTTTGCGATGCGACGGATACTTTTGAGAAAATGCTATTTTTGTGCAGCCTTCAAAAACTTAAAAATTCTAAAAAAAAAAATCAATGCGTGGATCGTAATTTTTCTTTTATCTCGCCAAGATGCTCCAATCGACAAAAGGTAATGTTATCCGAAAGAAAATTTCATGAGGTTTCCAAATCAATCCATTTTGCGATGCGATAGATACTTTTGAGAAAATGCTATTTTTGTGCAGCCTTCAAAAACTTAAAAATTCTAAAAAAAAAAATCAATGCGTGGATCGTAATTTTTCTTTTATCTCGCCAAGATGCTCCAATCGACAAAAGGTAATGTTAATCGAAAGAAAATTTCATGAGGATTCCAAATCAATCCATTTTGCGATGCGACGGATACTTTTTGAGAAAATGATATTTTTGTGCAGCCTTCAAAAACTTAAAATTTCTTTAAAAAAAATTTCAATGCGTGGATCGTAATTTTTCTTTTATCTCGCCAAGATGCTCCAATCGACAAAAGGTAATGTTATCCGAAAGAAAATTTCATGAGGATTCCAAATCAATCCATTTTGCGATGCGATGGATACTTTTTGAGAAAATGATATTTTTGTGCAGCCTTCAAAAACTTAAAATTTCTTTAAAAAAAATTCAATGCGTGGATCGTAATTTTTCTTATATCGCGCCGAGATGCTCCAATCGACAAAAGGTAATATCATCCGAAAGAGAATTCCACGAGGATTCTAAATCTGCAATCCGTTTTGCGATGCGATGGATACTTTTTGAGAAAATGATTTTTTTGTGCAGCTTTCAAAAACTAAAAATTTAAAAAAAAAATTCTATTCGTGGATCGTAATTTTTCTTATATCGCGCCAAGATGATCCAATCGACAAAAGGTAATGTTATTTGAAAGAAAATTCCATGGGGACTCAAAATCTGCAATCAGTTTTTGCGATGCGATGGATACTTTTTGAGAAAATGATATTTTTGTGCAGCCTTCAAAAACTCAAAATTTCTCAAGAAAAAATTTCAGTGCGTGGATCGTAATTTTTCTTTTATCTCGCCAAGATGCTCTAATCGACAAACGCTAATGTTATCCGAAAGAAAATTCCATGAGGATTCCAAATCAATCCATTTTGCGATGCGACGGATACTTTTTGAGAAAATGATATTTTTGTGCAGCCTTCAAAACCTAAAAATTAAAAAAAAAAAAATTCTATTCGTGGATCGTAATTTTTCTTATATCGCGCCAAGATGCTCCAATCGACAAAAGGTAATGTTATCCGAAAGAAAATTTCAGGAGGATTCCAAATAAATCCATTTTGCGATGCGACGGATACTTTTGAGAAAATGCTATTTTTGTGCAGCCTTCAAAAACTTAAAAATTCTAAAAAAAAAAATCAATGCGTGGATCGTAATTTTTCTTTTATCTCGCCAAGATGCTCCAATCGACAAAAGGTAATGTTAATCGAAAGAAAATTTCATGAGGATTCCAAATCAATCCATTTTGCGATGCGACGGATACTTTTTGAGAAAATGATATTTTTGTGCAGCCTTCAAAAACTTAAAATTTCTTTAAAAGAAATTCAATGCGTGGATCGTAATTTTTCTTATATCGCGCCGAGATGCTCCAATCGACAAAAGGTAATATTATCCGAAAGAAAATTCCATGGGGATTCTAAATCTGCAATCCGTTTTGCGATGCGACGGACACTTTTTGAGAAAATTATATTTTTGTGCAGCCTTCAAAAACTAAAAATTAAAAAAAAAAAAAATTCTATTCGTGGATCGTAATTTTTCTTATATCGCGCCAAGATGCTCCAATCGACAAAAGGTACTGTTATCCGAAAGAAAATTCCATGGGGATTCTAAATCTGCAATTAGTTTTGCGATGCGACGGATACTTTTTGAGAAAATGATATTTTTGTGAAGCCTTCAAAAACTTAAAATTTCTTTAAAAAAATTTCAATGCGTGGATCGTAATTTTTCTTTTATCTCGCAAAGATGCTCCAATCGACAAAAGGTAATGTTATCCGAAAGAAAATTTCATGAGGATTCCAAATCAATCCATTTTGCGATGCGACGGATACTTTTTGAGAAAATGATATTTTTGTGCAGCCTTCAAAACCTAAAAATTAAAAAAAAAAAAATTCTATTCGTGGATCGTAATTTTTCTTATATCGCGCCAAGATGCTCCAATCGACAAAAGGTAATGTTATCCGAAAGAAAATTTCAGGAGGATTCCAAATCAATCCATTTTGCGATGCGACGGATACTTTTTGAGAAAATGATATTTTTGTGCAGCCTTCAAAAACTTAAAATTTCTTTAAAAAAAATTTCAATGCGTGGATCGTAATTTTTCTTTTATCTCGCCAAGATGCTCCAATCGACAAAAGGTAATGTTATCCGAAAGAAAATTTCATGAGGATTCCAAATCAATCCATTTTGCGATGCGATGGATACTTTTTGAGAAAATGATATTTTTGTGCAGCCTTCAAAAACTTAAAATTTCTTTAAAAAAAATTCAATGCGTGGATCGTAATTTTTCTTATATCGCGCCGAGATGCTCCAATCGACAAAAGGTAATATTATCCGAAAGAGAATTCCACGAGGATTCTAAATCTGCAATCCGTTTTGCGATGCGATGGATACTTTTTGAGAAAATGATTTTTTTGTGCAGCTTTCAAAAACTAAAAATTTAAAAAAAAAATTCTATTCGTGGATCGTAATTTTTCTTATATCGCGCCAAGATGATCCAATCGACAAAAGGTAATGTTATTTGAAAGAAAATTCCATGGGGACTCAAAATCTGCAATCAGTTTTTGCGATGCGATGGATACTTTTTGAGAAAATGATATTTTTGTGCAGCCTTCAAAAACTCAAAATTTCTCAAGAAAAAATTTCAGTGCGTGGATCGTAATTTTTCTTTTATCTCGCCAAGATGCTCTAATCGACAAACGCTAATGTTATCCGAAAGAAAATTCCATGAGGATTCCAAATCAATCCATTTTGCGATGCGACGGATACTTTTTGAGAAAATGATATTTTTGTGCAGCCTTCAAAACCTAAAAATTAAAAAAAAAAAAATTCTATTCGTGGATCGTAATTTTTCTTATATCGCGCCAAGATGCTCCAATCGACAAAAGGTAATGTTATCCGAAAGAAAATTTCAGGAGGATTCCAAATCAATCCATTTTGCGATGCGACGGATACTTTTGAGAAAATGCTATTTTTGTGCAGCCTTCAAAAACTTAAAAATTCTAAAAAAAAAAATCAATGCGTGGATCGTAATTTTTCTTTTATCTCGCCAAGATGCTCCAATCGACAAAAGGTAATGTTAATCGAAAGAAAATTTCATGAGGATTCCAAATCAATCCATTTTGCGATGCGACGGATACTTTTTGAGAAAATGATATTTTTGTGCAGCCTTCAAAAACTTAAAATTTCTTTAAAAGAAATTCAATGCGTGGATCGTAATTTTTCTTATATCGCGCCGAGATGCTCCAATCGACAAAAGGTAATATTATCCGAAAGAAAATTCCATGGGGATTCTAAATCTGCAATCCGTTTTGCGATGCGACGGACACTTTTTGAGAAAATTATATTTTTGTGCAGCCTTCAAAAACTAAAAATTAAAAAAAAAAAAAATTCTATTCGTGGATCGTAATTTTTCTTATATCGCGCCAAGATGCTCCAATCGACAAAAGGTACTGTTATCCGAAAGAAAATTCCATGGGGATTCTAAATCTGCAATTAGTTTTGCGATGCGACGGATACTTTTTGAGAAAATGATATTTTTGTGAAGCCTTCAAAAACTTAAAATTTCTTTAAAAAAATTTCAATGCGTGGATCGTAATTTTTCTTTTATCTCGCAAAGATGCTCCAATCGACAAAAGGTAATGTTATCCGAAAGAAAATTTCATGAGGATTCCAAATCAATCCATTTTGCGATGCGACGGATACTTTTTGAGAAAATGATATTTTTGTGCAGCCTTCAAAACCTAAAAATTAAAAAAAAAAAATTCTATTCGTGGATCGTAATTTTTCTTATATCGCGCCAAGATGCTCCAATCGACAAAAGGTAATGTTATCCGAAAGAAAATTTCAGGAGGATTCCAAATCAATCCATTTTGCGATGCGACGGATACTTTTTGAGAAAATGATATTTTTGTGCAGCCTTCAAAAACTTAAAAATTCTTTAAAAAAATTTCAATGCGTGGATCGTAATTTTTCTTTTATCTCGCAAAGATGCTCCAATCGACAAAAGGTAATGTTATCCGAAAGAAAATTTCATGAGGATTCCAAATCAATCCATTTTGCGATGCGACGGATACTTTTTGAGAAAATGATATTTTTGTGCAGCCTTCAAAAACTTAAAATTTCTTTAAAAATAATTTCAATGCGTGGATCGTAATTTTTCTTTTATCTCGCCAAGATGCTCCAATCGACAAAAGGTAATGTTATCCGAAAGAAAATTTCATGAGGATTCCAAATCAATCCATTTTGCGATGCGATGGATACTTTTTGAGAAAATGATTTTTTTGTGCAGCTTTCAAAAATTTAAAATTTCTTTAAAAAAATTCAATGCGTGGATCGTAATTTTTCTTATATCGCGCCAAGATGATCCAATCGACAAAAGGTAATGTTATCCGAAAGAAAATTCCATGGGGATTCAAAATCTGCAATCAGTTTTTGCGATGCGATGGATACTTTTTGAGAAAATGATATTTTTGTGCAGCCTTCAAAAACTCAAAATTTCTCAAAAAAAAATTTCAGTGCGTGGATCGTAATTTTTCTTTTATCTCGCCAAGATGCTCTTATCGACAAGCGCTAATGTTATCCGAAAGAAAAATCGATGGGGATTCTAAATCTGCAATCAGTTTTGCGATGCGACGGATACTTTTTGAGAAAATGATATTTTTGTGCAGCCTTCAAAAACTTAAAATTTCTTTAAAAAAAATTTCAATGCATGGATCGTAATTTTTCTTTTATCTCGCCAAGATGCTCCAATCGACAAAAGGTAATGTTATCCGAAAGAAAATTTCATGAGGATTCCAAATCAATCCATTTTGCGATGCGATGGATACTTTTTGAGAAAATGATTTTTTTGTGCAGCTTTCAAAAACTTAAAATTTCTTTAAAAAAATTCAATGCGTGGATCGTAATTTTTCTTATATCGTGCCAAGATGATCCAATCGACAAAAGGTAATGTTATCCGAAAGAAAATTCCATGGGGATTCAAAATCTTCAATCAGTTTTTGCGATGCGATGGATACTTTTTGAGAAAATGATATTTTTGTGCAGCCTTCAAAAACTCAAAATTTCTCAAAAAAAAATTTCAGTGCGTGGATCGTAATTTTTCTTTTATCTCGATAAGATGCTCCAATCGACAAAAGCTAAAGCTATCCGAAAGAAAATTCCATGAGGATTCCAAATCTGCAATCCGTTTTGCGATGCGACGGATACTTTTTGAGAAAATGATATTTTTGTGCAGCCTTCAAAAACTAAAAATTAAAAACAAAAAATTCTATTCGTGGATCGTAATTTTTCTTATATCGCGCCAAGATGCTCCAATCGACGAAAGGTAATGTTATCCAAAAGAAAATTCCATGGGGATTTTAAATCTGCAATCAGTTTTGCGATGCGACGGATACCTTTTGAGAAAATGATATTTTTGTGCAGCCTTCAAAAACTTAAAATTTCTTTAAAAAAATTTCAATGCGTGGATCGTAATTTTTCTTTTATCTCGCAAAGATGCTCCAATCGACAAAAGGTAATGTTATCCGAAAGAAAATTTCATGAGGATTCCAAATCAATCCATTTTGCGATGCGACGGATACTTTTTGAGAAAATGATATTTTTGTGCAGCCTTCAAAAACTTAAAATTTTTTTAAAAAAAATTTCAATGCGTGGATCGTAATTTTTCTTTTATCTCGCCAAGATGCTCCAATCGACAAAAGGGAATGTTATCCGAAAGAAAATTTCATGAGGATTCCAAATCAATCCATTTTGCGATGCGATGGATACTTTTGAGAAAATGATATTTTTGTGCAGCCTTCAAAAACTTAAAAATTCTAAAAAAAAAAAATCAATGCGTGGATCGTAATTTTTCTTTTATCTCGCCAAGATGCTCCAATCGACAAAAGGTAATGTTATCCGAAAGAAAATTTCATGAGGTTTCCAAATCAATCCATTTTGCGATGCGATAGATACTTTTGAGAAAATGCTATTTTTGTGCAGCCTTCAAAAACTTAAAAATTCTAAAAAAAAAAATCAATGCGTGGATCGTAATTTTTCTTTTATCTCGCCAAGATGCTCCAATCGACAAAAGGTAATGTTAATCGAAAGAAAATTTCATGAGGATTGCAAATCAATCCATTTTGCGATGCGACGGATACTTTTTGAGAAAATGATATTTTTGTGCAGCCTTCAAAAACTTAAAATTTCTTTAAAAAAAATTTCAATGCGTGGATCGTAATTTTTCTTTTATCTCGCCAAGATGCTCCAATCGACAAAAGGTAATGTTATCCGAAAGAAAATTTCATGAGGATTCCAAATCAATCCATTTTGCGATGCGATGGATACTTTTTGAGAAAATGATATTTTTGTGCAGCCTTCAAAAACTTAAAATTTCTTTAAAAAAAATTCAATGCGTGGATCGTAATTTTTCTTATATCGCGCCGAGATGCTCCAATCGACAAAAGGTAATATTATCCGAAAGAGAATTCCATGAGGATTGAATGGAATGGAATGATATTTTTGTGCAGCCTTCAAAAACTCAAAATTTCTCAAGAAAAAATTTCAGTGCGTGGATCGTAATTTTTCTTTTATCTCTCTAATCGACAAACGCTAATGTTATCCGAAAGAAAATTCCATGAGGATTCCAAATCTGCAATCGGTTTTGCGATGCGACGGATACTTTTTGAGAAAATGATATTTTTGTGCAGCCTTCAAAAACTTAAAATTTCTTTAAAAGAAATTCAATGCGTGGATCGTTATTTCCTTATATCGCGCCGAGATGCTCCAATCGACAAAAGGTAATATTATCCGAAAGAAAATTCCATGGGGATTCTAAATCTGCAATCCGTTTTGCGATGCGACGGACACTTTTTGAGAAAATTATATTTTTGTGCAGCCTTCAAAAACTAAAAATTAAAAAAAAAAAAAATTCTATTCGTGGATCGTAATTTTTCTTATATCGCGCCAAGATGCTCCAATCGACAAAAGGTACTGTTATCCGAAAGAAAATTCCATGGGGATTCTAAATCTGCAATTAGTTTTGCGATGCGACGGATACTTTTTGAGAAAATGATATTTTTGTGCAGCCTTCAAAAACTTAAAATTTCTTTAAAAAAATTTCAATGCGAGGATCGTAATTTTTCTTTTATCTCGCAAAGATGCTCCAATCGACAAAAGGTAATGTTATCCGAAAGAAAATTTCATGAGGATTCCAAATCAATCCATTTTGCGATGCGACGGATACTTTTTGAGAAAATGATATTTTTGTGCAGCCTTCAAAACCTAAAAATTAAAAAAAAAAAAATTCTATTCGTGGATCGTAATTTTTCTTATATCGCGCCAAGATGCTCCAATCGACAAAAGGTAATGTTATCCGAAAGAAAATTTCAGGAGGATTCCAAATCAATCCATTTTGC
The DNA here is from genome assembly GCA_949716465.1 of Chalcosyrphus nemorum. Taxonomy (NCBI): domain Eukaryota; kingdom Metazoa; phylum Arthropoda; class Insecta; order Diptera; family Syrphidae; genus Chalcosyrphus; species Chalcosyrphus nemorum. The sequence goes on from CATIXX010000001.1 coordinate 95,522, forward strand.
GATGCGACGGATACTTTTTGAGAAAATGATATTTTTGTGCAGCCTTCAAAAACTTAAAATTTCTTTAAAAAAAATTTCAATGCGTGGATCGTAATTTTTCTTTTATCTCGCCAAGATGCTCCAATCGACAAAAGGTAATGTTATCCGAAAGAAAATTTCATGAGGATTCCAAATCAATCCATTTTGCGATGCGACGGATACTTTTTGAGAAAATGATATTTTTGTGCAGCCTTCAAAAACTTAAAAATTCTTAAAAAAAAATTCAATGCGTGGATCGTAGTTTCTCTTATATCGCGCCAAGATGTTCCAATCGACAAAAGGTAATGTTATCCGAAAGAAAATTCCAATTCAATCCATTTTGCTATGCGACAGATACTTTTTGAGAAAATGATATTTTTGTGCAGCCTTCAAAAAATTAAAATTTCTTTAAAAAAAATTTCAATGCGTGGATCGTAATTTTTCTTATATCGCGCCAAGATGATGCAATCCACAAAAGGCAATGCCATCCAAAAGAAAATTCCATAGGGATTCTAAATCTGCAATCAGTTTTGCGATGCGACGGATACTTTTTGAGAAAATGATTTTTTTGTGCAGCCTTCAAAAACTTAAAATTTCATAAAGAAATTCAATGCGTGGATCGTAATTTTTCTTATATCGCGCCAAGATGCTCCAATCGACAAAAGGTAATGTTATCCGAAAGAAAATTTCATGAGGATTCCAAATCAATCCATTTTGCTATGCGACGGATACTTTTTGAGAAAATGATATTTTTGTGCAGCCTTCAAAAACTTAAAATTTCTTTAAAAGAAATTTCAATGCGTGGATCGTGATTTTTCTTTTATCTCGCCAAGATGCTCCAATCGACGAAAGGTAATGTTATCCAAAAGAAAATTCCATGTTAATTCTAAATCTGCAATCAGTTTTGCAATGCGACGGATACTTTTTGAGAAAATTATATTTTTGTGCAGCCTTCAAAAACTTAAAATTTCTTTAAAAAAAATTTCAATGCGTGGATCGTAATTTTTCTTTTATCTCGCCAAGATGCTCCAAACGACAAAAGGTAATGTTATCCGAAAGAAAATTTCATGAGGATTCCAAATCAATCCATTTTGCGATGCGACGGATACTTTTTGAGAAAATGATATTTTTGTGCAGCCTTCAAAAACTAAAATTTCTTTAAAAAAAATTTCAATGCGTGGATCGTAATTTTTCTTTTATCTCGCCAAGATGCTCCAATCGACAAAAGGTAATGTTATCCGAAAGAAAATTTCATGAGGATTCCAAATCAATCTATTTTGCGATGCGACGGATTCTTTTCGAGAAAATGATATTTTTGTGCAGCCTTCAAAAACTCAAAATTTCTCAAAAAAAAATTCCAGTGCGTGGATCGTAATTTTTCTTTTATCTCGACAAGATGCTCCAATCGACAAGAGGTAATATTATCCGAAAGAAAATTCCATGAGGATTCCAAATCTGCAATCCGTTTTGCGATGCGACGGATACTTTTAGAGAAAATGATATTTTTGTGCAGCCTTCAAAAACTTAAAATTTCTTTAAAAAAAATTTCAATGCGTGGATCGTAATTTTTCTTTTATCTCGCCAAGATGCTCCAATCGACAAAAGGTAATGTTATCCGAAAGAAAATTTCATGAGGATTCCAAATCAATCTATTTTGCGATGCGACGGATTCTTTTCGGGAAAATGATATTTTTGTGCAGCCTTCAAAAACTCAAAATTTCTCAAAAAAAAATTCCAGTGCGTGGATCGTAATTTTTCTTTTATCTCGACAAGATGCTCCAATCGACAAGAGGTAATATTATCCGAAAGAAAATTCCATGAGGATTCCAAATCTGCAATCGGTTTTGCGATGCGACGGATACTTTTTGAGAAAATGATATTTTTGTGCAGCCTTCAAAAACTCAAAATTTCTCAAAAAAAAATTTCAGTGCGTGGATCGTAATTTTTCTGTTATCTCGCCAAGATGCTCTAATCGCCAAACGCTAATGTTATCCGAAAGAAAATGCCATGAGGATTCCAAATCTGCAATCCGTTTTGCGATGCGACGGATACTTTTTGAGAAAATGATATTTTTGTGCAGCCTCCAAAAACTAAAAATTTAAAAAAAAAAATTCAATGCGTGGATCGTAATTTTTCTTATATCGCGCCAAGATGCTCCAATCGACAAATGGTACTGTTATCCGAAAGAAAATTCCATGGGGATTCTAAATCTGCAATCAGTTTTGCGATGCAACGGATACTTTTTGAGATAATGATATTTTGTTGAAGCCTTCAAAAACTTAAAATTTCTTTAAAAAAATTTCAATGCGTGGATCGTAATTTTTCTTTTATCTCGCAAAGATGCTCCAATCGACAAAAGGTAATGTTATCCGAAAGAAAATTTCATGAGGATTCCAAATCAATCCATTTTGCGATGCGACGGATACTTTTTGAGAAAATGATATTTTTGTGCAGCCTTCAAAAACTTAAAATTTTTTTAAAAAAAATTTCAATGCGTGGATCGTAATTTTTCTTTTATCTCGCCAAGATGCTCCAATCGACAAAAGGTAATGTTATCCGAAAGAAAATTTCATGAGGATTCCAAATCAATCCATTTTGCGATGCGACGGATACTTTTTGAGATAATGATATTTTATTGAAGCCTTCAAAAACTTAAAATTTCTTTAAAAAAAATTTCAATGCCTGGATCGTAATTTTTCTTATATCGCGCCAAGATGCTCCAATCGACAAAAGGTAATGTTATCCGAAAGAAAATTTCATGAGGATTCCAAATCAATCCATTTTGCGATGCGACGGATACTTTTTGAGAAAATGATATTTTTGTGCAGCCTTCAAAAACTTAAAAATTCTTTAAAAAAAATTCAATGCGTGGATCGTAATTTTTCTTATATCGCGCCGAGATGCTCCAATCGACAAAAGGTAATATTATCCGTAGGAGAATTTCATGAGGATTCTAAATCTGCAATCCGTTTTGCGATGCGATGGATACTTTTTGAGAAAATGATTTTTTTGTGCAGCTTTCAAAAACTAAAAATTTCTTTAAAAAAAATTCAATGCGTGGATCGTAATTTTTCTTATATCGCGCCAAGATGATCCAATCGACAAAAGGTAATGTTATCCGAAAGAAAATTCCATTGGGATTCAAAATCTGCAATCAGTTTTTGCGATGCGATGGATACTTTTTGAGAAAATGATATTTTTGTGCAGCCTTCAAAAACTCAAAATTTCTCAAAAAAAAATTCCAGTGCGTGGATCGTAATTTTTCTTTTATCTCGACAAGATGCTCCAATCGACAAGAGGTAATATTATCCGAAAGAAAATTCCATGAGGATTCCAAATCTGCAATCCGTTTTGCGATGCGACGGATACTTTTTGAGAAAATGATATTTTTGTGCAGCCTTCAAAAACTAAAAATTAAAAAAAAAATTCTATTCGTGGGTCGTAATTTTTCTTATATCGCGCCAAGATGCTCCAATCGACAAAAGGTACTGTTATCCGAAAGAAAATTCCATGAGGATTCCAAATCTGCAATCGGTTTTGCGATGCGACGGATACTTTTTGAGAAAATGATATTTTTGTGCAGCCTTCAAAAACTCAAAATTTCTCAAAAAAAAATTTCAGTGCGTGGATCGTAATTTTTCTTTTATCTCGCCAAGATGCTCTAATCGACAAACGCTAATGTTATCCGAAAGAAAATGCCATGAGGATTCCAAATCTGCAATCCGTTTTGCGATGCGACGGATACTTTTTGAGAAAATGATATTTTTGTGCAGCCTCCAAAAACTAAAAATTTCTTTAAAAAAATTCAATGCGTGGATCGTAATTTTTCTTATATCGCGCTAAGATGCTCCAATCGACAAATGGTACTGTTATCCGAAAGAAAATTCCATGGGGATTCTAAATCTGCAATCAGTTTTGCGATGCGGCGTATACTTTTTGAGATAATGATATTTTGTTGAAGCCTTCAAAAACTTAAAATTTCTTTAAAAAAATTTCAATGCGTGGATCGTAATTTTTTTTTTATCTCGCAAAGATGCTCCAATCGACAAAAGGTAATGTTATCCGAAAGAAAATTTCAGAAGGATTCCAAATCAATCCATTTTGCGATGCGACGGATACTTTTTGAGAAAATGATATTTTTGTGCAGCCTTCAAAAACTTAAAATTTCTTTAAAAAAAATTTCAATGCGTGGATCGTAATTTTTCTTTTATCTCGCCAAGATGCTCCAATCGACAAAAGGTAATGTTATCCGAAAGAAAATTTCATGAGGATTCCAAATCAATCCATTTTGCGATGCGACGGATACTTTTTGAGAAAATGATATTTTTGTGCAGCCTTCAAAAACTTAAAAATTCTTAAAAAAAAATTCAATGCGTGGATCGTAGTTTCTCTTATATCGCGCCAAGATGTTCCAATCGACAAAAGGTAATGTTATCCGAAAGAAAATTTCATGAGGATTCCAAATCAATCCATTTTGCTATGCGACGGATACTTTTTGAGAAAATGATATTTTTGTGCAGCCTTCAAAAACTTAAAATTTCTTTAAAAGAAATTTCAATGCGTGGATCGTAATTTTTCTTTTATCTCGCCAAGATGCTCCAATCGACGAAAGGTAATGTTATCCAAAAGAAAATTCCATGTTAATTCTAAATCTGCAATCAGTTTTGCAATGCGACGGATAGTTTTTGAGAAAATTATATTTTTGTGCAGCCTTCAAAAACTTAAAATTTCTTTAAAAAAAATTTCAATGCGTGGATCGTAATTTTTCTTTTATCTCGCCAAGATGCTCCAAACGACAAAAGGTAATGTTATCCGAAAGAAAATTTCATGAGGATTCCAAATCAATCCATTTTGCGATGCGACGGATACTTTTTGAGAAAATGATATTTTTGTGCAGCCTTCAAAAACTTAAAATTTCTTTAAAAAAAATTTCAATGCGTGGATCGTAATTTTTCTTTTATCTCGCCAAGATGCTCCAATCGACAAAAGGTAATGTTATCCGAAAGAAAATTTCATGAGGATTCCAAATCAATCTATTTTGCGATGCGACGGATTCTTTTCGAGAAAATGATATTTTTGTGCAGCCTTCAAAAACTCAAAATTTCTCAAAAAAAAATTCCAGTGCGTGGATCGTAATTTTTCTTTTATCTCGACAAGATGCTCCAATCGACAAGAGGTAATATTATCCGAAAGAAAATTCCATGAGGATTCCAAATCTGCAATCCGTTTTGCGATGCGACGGATACTTTTTGAGAAAATGATATTTTTGTGCAGCCTCCAAAAACTAAAAATTTAAAAAAAAAAATTCAATGCGTGGATCGTAATTTTTCTTATATCGCGCCAAGATGCTCCAATCGACAAATGGTACTGTTATCCGAAAGAAAATTCCATGGGGATTCTAAATCTGCAATCAGTTTTGCGATGCAACGGATACTTTTTGAGATAATGATATTTTGTTGAAGCCTTCAAAAACTTAAAATTTCTTTAAAAAAATTTCAATGCGTGGATCGTAATTTTTCTTTTATCTCGCAAAGATGCTCCAATCGACAAAAGGTAATGTTATCCGAAAGAAAATTTCATGAGGATTCCAAATCAATCCATTTTGCGATGCGACGGATACTTTTTGAGAAAATGATATTTTTGTGCAGCCTTCAAAAACTTAAAATTTTTTTAAAAAAAATTTCAATGCGTGGATCGTAATTTTTCTTTTATCTCGCCAAGATGCTCCAATCGACAAAAGGTAATGTTATCCGAAAGAAAATTTCATGAGGATTCCAAATCAATCCATTTTGCGATGCGACGGATACTTTTTGAGATAATGATATTTTATTGAAGCCTTCAAAAACTTAAAATTTCTTTAAAAAAAATTTCAATGCCTGGATCGTAATTTTTCTTATATCGCGCCAAGATGCTCCAATCGACAAAAGGTAATGTTATCCGAAAGAAAATTTCATGAGGATTCCAAATCAATCCATTTTGCGATGCGACGGATACTTTTTGAGAAAATGATATTTTTGTGCAGCCTTCAAAAACTTAAAAATTCTTTAAAAAAAATTCAATGCGTGGATCGTAATTTTTCTTATATCGCGCCGAGATGCTCCAATCGACAAAAGGTAATATTATCTGTAGGAGAATTCCATGAGGATTCTAAATCTGCAATCCGTTTTGCGATGCGATGGATACTTTTTGAGAAAATGATTTTTTTGTGCAGCTTTCAAAAACTAAAAATTTCTTTAAAAAAAATTCAATGCGTGGATCGTAATTTTTCTTATATCGCGCCAAGATGATCCAATCGACAAAAGGTAATGTTATCCGAAAGAAAATTCCATTGGGATTCAAAATCTGCAATCAGTTTTTGCGATGCGATGGATACTTTTTGAGAAAATGATATTTTTGTGCAGCCTTCAAAAACTAAAAATTAAAAAAAAAATTCTATTCGTGGGTCGTAATTTTTCTTATATCGCGCCAAGATGCTCCAATCGACAAAAGGTACTGTTATCCGAAAGAAAATTCCATGAGGATTCCAAATCTGCAATCGGTTTTGCGATGCGACGGATACTTTTTGAGAAAATGATATTTTTGTGCAGCCTTCAAAAACTCAAAATTTCTCAAAAAAAAATTTCAGTGCGTGGATCGTAATTTTTCTTTTATCTCGCCAAGATGCTCTAATCGACAAACGCTAATGTTATCCAAAAGAAAATGCCATGAGGATTCCAAATCTGCAATCCGTTTTGCGATGCGACGGATACTTTTTGAGAAAATGATATTTTTGTGCAGCCTCCAAAAACTAAAAATTTCTTTAAAAAAATTCAATGCGTGGATCGTAATTTTTCTTATATCGCGCTAAGATGCTCCAATCGACAAATGGTACTGTTATCCGAAAGAAAATTCCATGGGGATTCTAAATCTGCAATCAGTTTTGCGATGCGACGTATACTTTTTGAGATAATGATATTTTGTTGAAGCCTTCAAAAACTTAAAATTTCTTTAAAAAAATTTCAATGCGTGGATCGTAATTTTTTTTTTATCTCGCCAAGATGCTCCAATCGACAAAAGGTAATGTTATCCGAAAGAAAATTTCATGAGGATTCCAAATCAATCCATTTTGCGATGCGACGGATACTTTTTGAGAAAATGATATTTTTGTGCAGCCTTCAAAAACTTAAAATTTTTTTAAAAAAAATTTCAATGCGTGGATCGTAATTTTTCTTTTATCTCGCCAAGATGCTCCAATCGACAAAAGGTAATGTTATCCGAAAGAAAATTTCATGAGGATTCCAAATCAATCCATTTTGCGATGCGATGGATACTTTTGAGAAAATGATATTTTTGTGCAGCCTTCAAAAACTTAAAAATTCTAAAAAAAAAAATCAATGCGTGGATCGTAATTTTTCTTTTATCTCGCCAAGATGCTCCAATCGACAAAAGGTAATGTTATCCGAAAGAAAATTTCATGAGGTTTCCAAATCAATCCATTTTGCGATGCGACGGATACTTTTTGAGAAAATGATATTTTTGTGCAGCCTTCAAAAACTTAAAATTTCTTTAAAAAAAATTTCAATGCGTGGATCGTAATTTTTCTTTTATCTCGCCAAGATGCTCCAATCGACAAAAGGTAATGTTATCCGAAAGAAAATTTCATGAGGATTCCAAATCAATCCATTTTGCGATGCGATGGATACTTTTTGAGAAAATGATATTTTTGTGCAGCCTTCAAAAACTTAAAATTTCTTTAAACAAAAATTTAATGCGTGGATCGTAATTTTTCTTTTATCTCGCCAAGATGCTCCAATCGACAAAAGGTAATGTTATCCGAAAGAAAATTTCATGAGGTTTCCAAATCAATCCATTTTGCGATGCGATGGATACTTTTGAGAAAATGATATTTTTGTGCAGCCTTCAAAAACTTAAAAATTCTAAAAAAAAAAATCAATGCGTGGATCGTAATTTTTCTTTTATCTCGCCAAGATGCTCCAATCGACAAAAGGTAATGTTAACCGAAAGAAAATTTCATGAGGATTCCAAATCAATCCATTTTGCGATGCGACGGATACTTTTTGAGAAAATGATATTTTTGTGCAGCCTTCAAAAACTTAAAATTTCTTTAAAAAAAATTTCAATGCGTGGATCGTAATTTTTCTTTTATCTCGCCAAGATGCTCCAATCGACAAAAGGTAATGTTATCCGAAAGAAAATTTCATGAGGATTCCAAATCAATCTATTTTGCGATGCGACGGATACTTTTTGAGAAAATGATATTTTTGTGCAGCCTTCAAAAACTTAAAATTTCTTTAAAAAAAATTTCAATGCGTGGATCGTAATTTTTCTTTTATCTCGCCAAGATGCTCCAATCGACAAAAGGTAATGTTATCCGAAAGAAAATTTCATGAGGATTCCAAATCAATCCATTTTGCGATGCGATGGATACTTTTTGAGAAAATGATATTTTTGTGCAGCCTTCAAAAACTTAAAATTTCTTTAAACAAAAATTTAATGCGTGGATCGTAATTTTTCTTATATCGCGCCGAGATGCTCCAATCGACAAAAGGTAATATTATCCGAAAGAAAATTCCATGAGGATTCTAAATCTGCAATCCGTTTTGCGATGCGATGGATACTTTTTGAGAAAATGATTTTTTTGTGCAGCTTTCAAAAACTAAAAATTTAAAAAAAAAATTCTATTCGTGGAACGTAATTTTTCTTATATCGCGCCAAGATGATCCAATCGACAAAAGGTAATGTTATCCGAAAGAAAATTCCATGGGGACTCAAAATCTGCAATCAGTTTTTGCGATGCGATGGATACTTTTTGAGAAAATGATATTTTTGTGCAGCCTTCAAAAACTTAAAATTTCTTTAAAAAAAATTTCAATGCCTGGATCGTAATTTTTCTTTTATCTCGCCAAGATGCTCCAATCGACAAAAGGTAATGTTATCCGAAAGAAAATTTCATGAGGATTCCAAATCAATCTATTTTGCGATGCGACGGATACTTTTTGAGAAAATGATATTTTTGTGCAGCCTTCAAAAACTTAAAATTTCTTTAAAAAAAATTTCAATGCGTGGATCGTAATTTTTCTTTTATCTCGCCAAGATGCTCCAATCGACAAAAAATAATATTATCCGAAAGAAAATTCCATGAGGATTCCAAATCTGCAATCGGTTTTGCGATGCGACGGATACTTTTTGAGAAAATGATATTTTTGTGCAGCCTTCAAAAACTTAAAATTTCTTTAAAAAAAATTCAATGCGTGGATCGTAATTTTTCTTATATCGCGCCGAGATGCTCCAATCGACAAAAGGTAATATTATCCGAAAGAAAATTCCATGGGGATTCTAAATCTGCAATCCGTTTTGCGATGCGACGGATACTTTTTGAGAAAATTATATTTTTGTGCAGCCTTCAAAAACTAAAAATTAAAAAAAAAAAGTTCTATTCGTGGATCGTAATTTTTCTTATATCGCGCCAAGATGCTCCAATCGACAAAAGGTACTGTTATCCGAAAGAAAATTCCATGGGGATTCTAAATCTGCAATCCGTTTTGCGATGCGACGGATACTTTTTGAGAAAATGATATTTTTGTGCAGCCTTCAAAAACTTAAAATTTCTTTAAAAAAATTTCAATGCGTGGATCGTAATTTTTCTTTTATCTCGCAAAGATGCTCCAATCGACAAAAGGTAATGTTATCCGAAAGAAAATTTCATGAGGATTCCAAATCAATCCATTTTGCGATGCGACGGATACTTTTTGAGAAAATGATATTTTTGTGCAGCCTTCAAAAACTTAAAATTTCTTTAAAAAAAATTTCAATGCGTGGATCGTAATTTTTCTTTTATCTCGCCAAGATGCTCCAATCGACAAAAGGTAATGTTATCCGAAAGAAAATTTCATGAGGATTCCAAATCAATCCATTTTGCGATGCGACGGATACTTTTTGAGAAAATGATATTTTGTGCAGCCTTCAAAAACTTAAAATTTCAATGCGTGGATCGTAATTTTTCTTTTATCTCGCAAAGATGCTCCAATCAACAAAAGGTAATGTTATCCGAAAGAAAATTTCATGAGGATTCCAAATCAATCCATTTTGCGATGCGATGGATACTTTTTGAGAAAATGATATTTTTGTGCAGCCTTCAAAAACTTAAAAATTCTTTAAAAAAATTCAATGCGTGGATCGTAATTTCTCTTATATCGCGCCAAGATGTTCCAATCGACAAAAGGTAATGTTATCCAAAAGAAAATTCCATGGGGATTCTAAATCTGCAATCAGTTTTGCGATGCGACGGATACTTTTTGAGAAAATGATATTTTTGTGCAGCCTTCAAAAATTTAAAATTTCTTTAAAAAAATTTCAATGCGTGGATCGTAATTTTTCTTTTATCTCACAAAGATGCTCCAATCGACAAAAGCTAATGTTATCCGAAAGAAAGTTTGATGAGGATTCCAAATCAATCCATTTTGCGATTCGACGGATACTTTTTGAGAAAATGATATTTTTGTGCAGCCTTCAAAAACTTAAAATTTCTTTAAAAAAAATTTAAATGCGTGGATTGTAATTTTTCTTTTATCTCGCCAAGATGCTCCAATCGACAAAAGGTAATGTTATCCGAAAGAAAATTTCATGAGGATTCCAAATCAATCCATTTTGCGATGCGATGGATACTTTTTGAGAAAATGATTTTTTTGTGCAGCTTTCAAAAACTTAAAATTTCTTTAAAAAAATTCAATGCGTGGATCGTAATTTTTCTTATATCGCGCCAAGATGATCCAATCGACAAAAGGTAATGTTATCCGAAAGAAAATTAGATGGGGATTCAAAATCTGCAATCAGTTTTTGCGATGCGATGGATACTTTTTGAGAAAATGATATTTTCGTGCAGCCTTCAAAAACTCAAAATTTCTCAAAAAAAAATTTCAGTGCGTGGATCGTAATTTTTCTTTTATCTCGCCAAGATGCTCTAATCGACAAACGCTAATGTTATCCGAAAGAAAATGCCATGAGGATTCCAAATCTGCAATCCGTTTTGCGATGCGACGGATACTTTTTGAGAAAATGATATTTTTGTGCAGCCTTCAAAAACTAAAAATTAAAAAAAAAAAATTCTATTCGTGGATCGTAATTTTTCTTATATCGCGCCAAGATGCTCCAATCGACAAAAGGTACTGTTATCCGAAAGAAAATTCCATGGGGATTCTAAATCTGCAATCAGTTTTGCGATGCGACGGATACTTTTTGAGAAAATGATATTTTTGTGCAGCTTTCAAAAACTTAAAATTTCTTTAAAAAAAATTTCAATGCGTGGATCGTAATTTTTCTTTTATCTCGCCAAGATGCTCCAATCGACAAAAGGTAATGTTATCCGAAAGAAAATTTCATGAGGATTCCAAATCAATCCATTTTGCGATGCGACGGATACTTTTTGAGAAAATGATATTTTGTGCAGCCTTCAAAAACTTAAAATTTCAATGCGTGGATCGTAATTTTTCTTTTATCTCGCCAAGATGCTCCAATCGACAAAAGGTAATGTTATCCGAAAGAAAATTTCATGAGGATTCCAAATCAATTCATTTTGCGATGCGATGGATACTTTTTGAGAAAATTATATTTTTGTGCAGCCTTAAAAAACTTAAAAATTCTTAAAAAAAATTCAATGCGTGGATCGTAATTTCTCTTATATCGCGCCAAGATGTTCCAATCAACAAAAGGTAATGTTATCCGAAAGAAAATTCCATGGGGATTCTAAATCTGCAATCAGTTTTGCGATGCGACGGATACTTTTTGAGAAAATGATATTTTTGTGCAGCCTTCAAAAACTTAAAATTTCTTTAAAAAAATTTCAATGCGTGGATCGTAATTTTTCTTTTATCTCGCAAAGATGCTCCAATCGACAAAAGGTAATGTTATCCGAAAGAAAATTTCATGAGGATTCCAAATCAATCCATTTTGCGATGCGACGGATACTTTTTGAGAAAATGATATTTTTGTGCAGCCTTCAAAAACTTAAAATTTCTTTAAAAAAATTTCAATGCGTGGATCGTAATTTTTCTTTTATCTCGCCAAGATGCTCCAATCGACAAAAGGTAATGTTATCCGAAAGAAAATTTCATGAGGATTCCAAATCAATCCATTTTGCGATGCGACGGATACTTTTTGAGAAAATGATATTTTTGTGCAGCCTTCAAAAACTTAAAATTTCTTTAAAAAAATTTCAATGCGTGGATCGTAATTTTTCTTTTATCTCGCAAAGATGCTCCAATCGACAAAAGGTAATGTTATCCGAAAGAAAATTTCATGAGGATTCCAAATCAGTCCATTTTGCGATGCGATGGATACGTTTTGAGAAAATGATATTTTTGTGCAGCCTTCAAAAACTTAAAAATTCTTTAAAAAAATTCAATGCGTGGATCGTAATTTCTCTTATATCGCGCCAAGATGTTCCAATCGACAAAAGGTAATGTTATCCGAAAGAAAATTCCATGAGGATTCTAAATCTGCAATCAGTTTTGCGATGCGACGGATACTTTTTGAGAAAATGATATTTTTGTGCAGCCTTCAAAAATTTAAAATTTCTTTAAAAAAATTTCAATGCGTGGATCGTAATTTTTCTTTTATCTCACAAAGATGCTCCAATCGACAAAAGCTAATGTTATCCGAAAGAAAGTTTGATGAGGATTCCAAATCAATCCATTTTGCGATGCGACGGATACTTTTTGAGAAAATGATATTTTTGTGCAGCCTTCAAAAACTTAAAATTTCTTTAAAAAAAATTTCAATGCGTGGATCGTAATTTTTCTTATATCGCGCCAAGATGATCCAATCGACAAAAGGTAATGTTATCCGAAAGAAAATTCCATGGGGATTCAAAATCTGCAATCAGTTTTTGCGATGCGATGGATACTTTTTGAGAAAATGATATTTTTGTGCAGCCTTCAAAAACTCAAAATTTCTCAAAAAAAATGTCAGTGCGTGGATCGTAATTTTTCTTTTATCTCGCAAAGATGCTCCAATCGACAAAAGGTAATGTTATCCGAAAGAAAATTTCATGAGGATTCCAAATCAATCCATTTTGCGATGAGACGGATACTTTTTGAGAAAATGATATTTTCGTGCAGCCTTCAAAAACTCAAAATTTCTCAAAAAAAAATTTCAGTGCGTGGATCGTAATTTTTCTTTTATCTCGCCAAGATGCTCTAATCGACAAACGCTAATGTTATCCAAAAGAAAATGCCATGAGGATTCCAAATCTGCAATCCGTTTTGCGATGCGACGGATACTTTTTGAGAAAATGATATTTTTGTGCAACCTTCAAAAACTAAAAATTAAAAAAAAAAAATTCTATTCGTGGATCGTAACTTTTCTTATATCGCGCCAAGATGCTCCAATCGACAAAAGGTAATGCTATCCGAAAGAAAATTCCATGGGGATTCTAAATCTGCAATCGGTTTTGCGATGCGACGGATACTTTTTGAGAAAGTGATATTTTTGTGCAGCCTTCAAAAACTTAAAATTTCTTTGAAAAAAATTTCAATGCGTGGATCGTAATTTTTCTTTTGTCTCGCTAAGATGCTCCAATCGAAAAAAGGTAATGTTATCCGAAAGAAAGTTTGATGAGGATTCCAAATCAATCCATTTTGCGATGCGACGGATACTTTTTGAGAAAATGATATTTTTGTGCAGCCTTCAAAAACTTAAAATTTCTTTAAAAAAAATTTAAATGCGTGGATCGTAATTTTTCTTTTATCTCGCAAAGATGCTCCAATCGACAAAAGGTAATGTTATCCGAAAGAAAATTTCATGAGGATTCCAAATCAATCCATTTTGCGATGAGACGGATACTTTTTGAGAAAATGATATTTTTGTGCAGCCTTCAAAAACTTAAAATTTCTTTAAAAAAAATTTCAATGCGTGGATCGTAATTTTTCTTATATCGCGCCAAGATGATCCAATCGACAAAAGGTAATGTTATCCGAAAGAAAATTCCATGGGGATTCAAAATCTGCAATCAGTTTTTGCGATGCGATGGATACTTTTTGAGAAAATGATATTTTTGTGCAGCCTTCAAAAACTCAAAATTTCTCAAAAAAAATGTCAGTGCGTGGATCGTAATTTTTCTTTTATCTCGCAAAGATGCTCCAATCGACAAAAGGTAATGTTATCCGAAAGAAAATTTCATGAGGATTCCAAATCAATCCATTTTGCGATGAGACGGATACTTTTTGAGAAAATGATATTTTTGTGCAGCCTTCAAAAACTTAAAATTTCTTTAAAAAAAATTTCAATGCGTGGATCGTAATTTTTCTTATATCGCGCCAAGATGATCCAATCGACAAAAGGTAATGTTATCCGAAAGAAAATTCCATGGGGATTCAAAATCTGCAATCAGTTTTTGCGATGCGATGGATACTTTTTGAGAAAATGATATTTTTGTGCAGCCTTCAAAAACTCAAAATTTCTCAAAAAAAATGTCAGTGCGTGGATCGTAATTTTTCTTTTATCTCGCCAAGATGCTCTAATCGACAAAAGGTAATGTTATCCGAAAAAAAATTTCATGAGGATTCCAAATCAATCCATTTTGCGATGCGATGGATACTTTTTGAGAAAATGATTTTTTTGTGCAGCTTTCAAAAACTTAAAATTTCTTTAAAAAAAATTTCAATGCGTGGATCGTAATTTTTCTTATATCTCGCCAAGATGCTCCAATCGACAAAAGGTACAGTTATCCGAAAGAAAATTCCATGGGGATTCTAAATCTGCAATCGGTTTTGCGATGCGACGGATACTTTTTGAGAAAATGATATTTTTGTGTAGCCTTCAAAAACTTAAAATTTCTTTAAAAAAAATTTCAATGCGTGGATCGTAATTTTTCTTATATCTCGCCAAGATGCTCCAATCGACAAACGCTAATGTTATCCGAAAGAAAGTGCCATGAGGATTCCAAATCAATCCATTTTGCGATGCGATGGATACTTTTTGAGAAAATGATTTTTTTGTGCAGCTTTCAAAAACTTAAAATTTCTTTAAAAAAATTCAATGCGTGGATCGTAATTTTTCTTATATCTCGCGAAGATGCTCTAGTCGACAAACGCTAATGTTATCCGAAAGAAAATTCCATGAGGATTCCAAATCTGCAAACGTTTTTGCGATGCGACGGATACTTTTTGCGAAAATTATATTTTTGTGCAGCCTTCAAAAACTAAAAATTAAAAAAAAAAATTCTATTCGTGGATCGTAATTTTTCTTATATCGCGCCAAGATGCTCCAATCGACAAAAGGTACTGTTATCCGAAAGAAAATTCCATGGGGATTCAAAATCTGCAATCAGTTTTTGCGATGCGATGGATACTTTTTGAGAAAATGATATTTTTGTGCAGCCTTCAAAAACTCAAAATTTCTCAAAAAAAAATTTCAGTGCGTGGATCGTAATTTTTCTTTTATCTCGCCAAGATGCTCTAATCGACAAACGCTAATGTTATCCAAAAGAAAATTCCATGAGGATTCCAAATCTGCAAACGGTTTTGCGATGCGACGGATACTTTTTGAGAAAATTATATTTTTGTGCAGACTTCAAAAACTAAAAATTAAAAAAAAAAAAATTCTATTCGTGGATCGTAATTTTTCTTATATCGCGCCAAGATGCTCCAATCGACAAAAGGTACTGTTATCCGAAAGAAAATTCCATGGGGATTCTAAATCTGCAATCGGTTTTGCGATGCGACGGATACTTATTGAGAAAATGATATTTTTCTGCAGCCTTCAAAAACTTAAAATTTCTTTAAAAAAAATTTCAATGCGTGGATCGTAATTTTATTCTTATCTCGCCAAGATGCTCCAATCGACAAGAGGTAATGTTATCCGAAAGAAAATTTCATGAGGATTCCAAATCAATCCATTTTGCGATGCGATGGATACTTTTTGAGAAAATGATATTTTTGTGCAGCCTTCAAAAACTTAAAATTTCTTTAAAAAAAATTTCAATGCGTGGATCGTAATTTTTCTTATATCGCGCCAAGATGATCCAATCGACAAAAGGTAATGTTATCCGAAAGAAAATTCCATGGAGATTCAAAATCAGTTTTTGCGATGCGATGGATACTTTTTGAGAAAATGATATTTTTGTGCAGCCTTCAAAAACTCAAAATTTCTCAAAAAAAAATGTCAGTGCGTGGATCGTAATTTTTCTTTTATCTCGCCAAGATGCTCTAATCGACAAACGCTAATGCTATCCGAAAGAAAATGCCATGAGGATTCTAAATCTGCAATCCGTTTTGCGATGCGACGGATACTTTTTGAGAAAATGATATTTTTGTGCAGCCTTCAAAAACTAAAAATTAAAAAAAAAAAAATTCTATTCGTGGATCGTAATTTTTCTTATAACGCGCCAAGATGCTCCAATCGACAAAAGGTACTGTTATCCGAAAGAAAATTCCATGGGGATTCTAAATCTGCAATCGGTTTTGCGATGCGACGGATACTTATTGAGAAAATGATATTTTTCTGCAGCCTTCAAAAACTTAAAATTTAAAAAAAAAAATTTGAATGCGTGGATCGTAATTTTTCTTTTATCTCGCCAAGATGCTCCAATCGACAAAAGGTAATGTTATCCGAAAAAAAATTTCATGAGAATTCCAAATCAATCCATTTTGCGATGCGATAGATACTTTTTGAGAAAATGATATTTTTGTGCAGCCTTCAAAAACTTAAAATTTCTTTAAAAAAAATTTCAATGCGTGGATCGTAATTTTTCTTATATCGCGCCAAGATGATCCAATCGACAAAAGGTAATGTTATCCGAAAGAAAATTCCATGGAGATTCAAAATCTGCAATCAGTTTTTGCGATGCGACGGATACTTTTTGAGAAAATGATATTTTTGTGCAGCCTTCAAAAACTTAAAATTTCTTTAAAAAAATTTCAATGCGTGGATCGTAATTTTTCTTTTATCTCGCAAAGATGCTCCAATCGACAAAAGGTAATGTTATCCGAAAGAAAATTCCATGGGGATTCAAAATCTGCAATCAGTTTTGCGATGCGATGGATACTTTTTGAGAAAATGATATTTTTGTGCAGCCTTCAAAAACTCAAAATTTCTCAAAAAAAAATTTCAGTGCGTGGATCGTAATTTTTCTTTTATCTCGCCAAGATGCTCTAATCGACAAACGCTAATGTTATCCGAAAGAAAATTCCATGAGGATTCCAAATCTGCAAACGGTTTTGCGATGCGACGGATACTTTTTGAGAAAATGATATTTTTGTGCAGCCTTCAAAAACTAAAAATTAAAAAAAAAAAATCTATTCGTGGATCGTAATTTTTCTTATATCGCGCCAAGATGCTCCAATCGACAAAGGGTACTGGTATCCGAAAGAAAATTCCATTGGGATTCTAAATCTGCAATCAGTTTTGCGATGCGACGGATACTTTTTGAGAAAATGATATTTTTCTGCAGCCTACAAAAACTAAAAATTAAAAAAAAAAATTCTATTCGTGGATCGTAATTTTTCTTATATCGCGCCAAGATGCGCCAATCGACAAAATGTACTGTTATCCGAAAGAAAATTCCATGGGGATTCTAAATCTGCAATCAGTTTTGCGATGCGACGGATACTTTTTGAGAAAATGATATTTTTGTGCAGCCTTCAAAAACTTAAAATTTCTTTAAAAAAATTTCAATGCGTGGATCGTAATTTTTCTTTTATCTCGCAAAGATGCTCCAATGGACAAAAGGTAATGTTATCCGAAAGAAAATTTCATGAGGATTCCAAATCAATCCATTTTGCGATGCGACGGATACTTTTTGAGAAAATGATATTTTTGTGCAGCCTTCAAAAACTTAAAATTTCTTTAAAAAAAATTTCAATGCGTGGATCGTAATTTTTCTTTTATCTCGCAAAGATGCTCCAATCGACAAAAGGTAATGTTATCCGAAAGAAAATTTCATGAGGATTCCAAATCAATCCATTTTGCGATGCGACGGATACTTTTTGAGAAAATGATATTTTTGTGCAGCCTTCAAAAACTTAAAATTTCATTAAAAAAAATTTCAATGCGTGGATCGTAATTTTTCTTATATCGCGCCAAGATGATCCAATCGACAAAAGGTAATGTTGTCCGAAAGAAAATTCCATGGGGATTCAAAATCTGCAATCAGTTTTTGCGATGCGATGGATACTTTTTGAGAAAATAATATTTTTGTGCAGCCTTCAAAAACTCAAAATTTCTCAAAAAAAAATTTCAGTGCGTGGATCGTAATATTTCTTTTATCTCGCCAAGATGCTCTAATCGACAAACGCTAATGTTATCCAAAAGAAAATTCCATGAGGATTCCAAATCTGCAATCCGTTTTGCGATGCGACGGATACTTTTTGAGAAAATGATATTTTTGTGCAGCCTTCAAAAACTAAAAATTAAAAAAAAAAAAAATTCTATTCGTGGATCGTAATTTTTCTTATATCGCGCCAAGATGCTCCAATCGACAAAAGGTACTGTTATCCGAAAGCAAATTCCATGGGGATTCTAAATCTTCAATCAGTTTTGCGATGCGACGGATACTTTTTGAGAAAATGATATTTTTGTGCAGCCTTCAAAAACTCAAAATTTCTCAAAAAAAAATTTCAATGCGTGGATCGTAATTTTTCTTTTATCTCACAAAGATGCTCCAATCGACAAAAGCTAATGTTATCCGAAAGAAAGTGCCATGAGGATTCCAAATCTGCAATCCGTTTTGCGATGCGACGGATGCTTTTTGAGAAAATGATATTTTTGTGCAGCCTTCAAAAACTTAAAATTTCTTTAAAAAAAATTTCAATTCGTGGATCGTAATTTTTCTTTTATATCACCAAGATGCTCCAATCGACAAAAGGTAATGTTATCCGAAAGAAAATTTCATGAGGATTCCAAATCAATCCATTTTGCGATGCGATGGATACTTTTTGAGAAAATGATTTTTTTGTGCAGCTTTCAAAAACTTAAAATTTCTTTAAAAAAAATTCAATGCGTGGATCGTAATTTTTCTTATATCGCGCCAAGATGATCCAATAGACAAAAGGTAATGTTATCCGAAAGAAAATTCCACGGGGATTCAAAATCTGCAATCAGTTTTTGCGATGCGATGGATACTTTTTGAGAAAATGATATTTTTGTGCAGCCTTCAAAAACTCAAAATTTCTCAAAAAAAAATTTCAGTGCGTGGATCGTAATTTTTCTTTTATCTCGCCAAGATGCTCTAATCGACAAACGCTAATGCTATCCGAAAGAAAATGCCATGAGGATTCCAAATCTGCAATCCGTTTTGCGATCCGACCGATACTTTTTGAGAAAATTATATTTTTGTGCAGCCTTCAAAAACTTAAAATTTCTTTAAAAAAAATTTAAATGCGTGGATCGTAATTTTTCTTTTATCTCGCAAAGATGCTCCAATCGACAAAAGGTAATGTTTTCCGAAAGAAAATTTCATGAGGATTCCAAATCAATCCATTTTGCGATGCGACGGATACTTTTTGAGAAAATGATATTTTTGTGCAGCCTTCAAAAACTTAAAATTTCTTTAAAAAAATTTCAATGCGTGGATCGTAATTTTATTTTTATCTCGCCAAGATGCTCCAATCGACAAAAGGTAATGTTATCCGAAAGAAAATTTCATGAGGATTGCAAATCAATCCATTTTGCGATGCGATGGATACTTTTTGAGAAAATGATATTTTTGTACAGCCTTCAAAAACTTAAAAATTCTTAAAAAAAAATTCAATGCGTGGATCGTAATTTCTCTTATATCGCCCCAAGATGTTCCAATCGACAAAAGGTAATGTTATCCGAAAGGAAATTCGATGGGGATTCTAAATCTTCAATCAGTTTCAAATTTCAATGCGTGGATCGTAATTTTTCTTTTATCTCGCAAAGATGCTCCAATCGACAAAAGGTAATGTTATCCGAAAGAAAATTTCATGAGGATTCCAAATCAATCCATTTTGCGATGCGACGGATACTTTTTGAGAAAATGATATTTTTGTGCAGCCTTCAAAAACTTAAAATTGCTTTAAAAAAAATTTCAATGCGTGGATCGTAATTTTTCTTATATCGCGCCAAGATGATCCAATCGACAAAAGGTAATGTTATCCGAAAGAAAATTCCATGGGGATTCTAAATCTGCAATCGGTTTTGCGATGCGACGGATACTTTTTGAGAAAATGATATTTTTGTGCAGCCTTCAAAAACTTAAAATTTCTTTAAAAAAAATTTCAATTCGTGGATCGTAATTTTTCTTTTATCTCGCCAAGATGCTCCAATCGACAAAAGGTACTGTTATCCGAAAGGAAATTCGATGGGGATTCTAAATCTTCAATCAGTTTTGCGATGCGACGGATACTTTTTGAGAAAATGATATTTTTATGCAGCCTTCAAAAACTCAAAATTTCTCAAAAAAAAATTTCAGTGCGTGGATCGTAATTTTTCTTTTATCTCGCAAAGATGCTCCAATCGACAAAAGGTAATGTTATCCGAAAGAAAATTTCATGAGGATTCCAAATCAATCCATTTTGCGATGCGATGGATACTTTTTGAGAAAATGATTTTTTTGTGCAGCTTTCAAAAACTTAAAATTTCTTTAAAAAAAATTCAATGCGTGGATCATAATTTTTCTTATATCGCGCCAAGATGATCCAATCGACAAAAGGTAATGTTATCCGAAAGAAAATTCCACGGGGATTCAAAATTTGCAATCAGTTTTTGCGATGCGATGGATACTTTTTGAGAAAATGATATTTTTGTGCAGCCTTCAAAAACTCAAAATTTCTCAAAAAAAAATTTCAGTGCGTGGATCGTAATTTTTCTTTTATATCGCCAAGATGCTCTAATCGACAAACGCTAATGTTGTCCGAAAGAAAATGCCATGAGGATTCCAAGTCTGCAATCCGTTTTGCGATGCGACGGATACTTTTTGAGAAAATGATATTTTTGTGCAGCCTTCAAAAACTAAAAACTAAAAAAAAAAAAAATCTATTCGTGGATCGTAATTTTTCTTATATCGCGCCAAGATGCTCCAATCGACAAGAGGTACTGTTGTCCGAAAGAAAATTCCATGGGGATTCTAAATCTGCAATCGGTTTTGCGATGCGACGGATACTTTTTGAGAAAATGATATTTTTGTGCAGCCTTCAAAAACTTAAAATTTCTTTAAAAAAAATTTCAATTCGTGGATCGTAATTTTTCTTTTATCTCGCCAAGATGCTTCAATCGACAAAAGGTACTGTTATCCGGAAGAAAATTCCATGGGGATTCTAAATCTGCAATCGGTTTTGCGATGCGACGGATACTTTTTGAGAAAATTATATTTTTGTGCAGCCTTCAAAAACTTAAAATTTCTTTAAAAAAAATTTCAATTCGTGGATCGTAATTTTTCTTTTATCTCGCCAAGATGGTCCAATCGACAAAAGGTAATGTTATCCGAAAGAAAATTTCATGAGGATTCCAAATCAATCCATTTTGCGATGCGACGGATACTTTTTGAGAAAATGATATTTTTGTGCAGCCTTCAAAAACTTAAAATTTCTTTAAAAAAAATTTCAATGCGTGGATCGTAATTTTTCTTTTATCTCGCCAAGATGCTCCAATCGACAAAAGGTAATGTTATCCGAAAGAAAATTTCATGAGGATTCCAAATCAATCCACTTTGCGATGCGATGGATATTTTTTGAGAAAATGATATTTTTGTGCAGCCTTCAAAAACTTAAAAATTCTTAAAAAAAAATTCAATGCGTGGATCGTAATTTTTTTTACATCACGCCAAGATGATCCAATCGACAAAAGGTGTGCATGTTATCCGAAAGAAAATGCCATGAGGATTCCAAATCTGCAATCCGTTTTGCGATGCGACGGATACTTTGTGAGAAAATGATATTTTTGTGCAGCCTTCAAAAACTAAAAATTAAAAAAAAAAAATTCTATTCGTGGATCGTAATTTTTCTTATATCACGCCAAGATGCTCCAATCGACAAAAGGTACTGTTATCCGAAAGAAAATTCCATGGGGATTCTAAATCTGCAATCGGTTTTGCGATGCGACGGATACTTTTTGAGAAAATGATATTTTTGAGCAGCCTTCAAAAACTTAAAACTTCTTTAAAAAAAATTTCAATGCGTGGATCGTAATTTTTCTTTTATCTCGCCAAGATGCTCCAATCGACAAAAGGTAACGTTATCCGAAAGAAAATTTCACGAGGATTCCAAATCAATCCATTTTGCGATGCGATGGATACTTTTTGAGAAAATGATTTTTTTGTGCAGCTTTCAAAAACTTAAAATTTCTTTAAAAAAATTCAATGCGTGGATCGTAATTTTTCTTATATCGCGCCAAGATGATTAAATCGACAAAAGGTAATGTTATCCGAAAGAAAATTCCATGGGGATTCAAAATCTGCAATCAGTTTTTGCGATGCGATGGATACTTTTTGAGAAAATAATATTTTTGTGCAGCCTTCAAAAACTCAAAATTTCTCTAAAAAAAATTTCAGTGCGTGGATCGTAATATTTCTTTTATCTCGCCAAGATGCTCTTATCGACAAACGCTAATGTTATCCAAAAGAAAATTCCATGAGGATTCCAAATCTCCAATCCGTTTTGCGATGCGACGGATACTTTTTGAGAAAATGATATTTTTGTGCAGCCTTCAAAAACTAAAAATTAAAAAAAAAAAAAATTCTATTCGTGGATCGTAATTTTTCTTATATCGCGCCAAGATGCTCCAATCGACAAAAGGTACTGTTATCCGAAAGCAAATTCCATGGGGATTCTAAATCTGCAATCAGTTTTGCGATGCGACGGATACTTTTTGAGAAAATTATATTTTTGTGCAGCCTTCAAAAACTTAAAATTTCTTTAAAAAAATTTCAATGCGTGGATCGTAATTTTTCTTTTATCTCGCAAAGATGCTCCAATCGACAAAAGGTAATGTTTTCCGAAAGAAAATTTCATGAGGATTCCAAATCAATCCATTTTGCGATGCGACGGATACTTTTTGAGAAAATGATATTTTTGTGCAGCCTTCAAAAACTTAAAATTTCTTTAAAAAAAATTTCAATGCGTGGATCGTAATTTTATTTTTATCTCGCCAAGATGCTCCAATCGACAAAAGGTAATGTTATCCGAAAGAAAATTTCATGAGGATTCCAAATCAATCCATTTTGCGATGCGATGGATACTTTTTGAGAAAATGATATTTTTGTGCAGCCTTCAAAAACTTAAAAATTCTTAAAAAAAAATTCAATGCGTGGATCGTAATTTCTCTTATATCGCGCCAAGATGTTCCAATCGACAAAAGGTAATGTTATCCGAAAGGAAATTCGATGGGGATTCTAAATCTTCAATCAGTTTCAAATTTCAATGCGTGGATCGTAATTTTTCTTTTATCTCGCAAAGATGCTCCAATCGACAAAAGGTAATGTTATCCGAAAGAAAATTTCATGAGTATTCCAAATCAATCCATTTTGCGATGCGACGGATACTTTTTGAGAAAATGATATTTTTGTGCAGCCTTCAAAAACTTAAAATTGCTTTAAAAAAAATTTCAATGCGTGGATCGTAATTTTTATTATATCGCGCCAAGATGATCCAATCGACAAAAGGTAATGTTATCCGAAAGAAAATTCCATGGGGATTCTAAATCTGCAATCGGTTTTGCGATGCGACGGATACTTTTTGAGAAAATGATATTTTTGTGCAGCCTTCAAAAACTTAAAATTTCTTTAAAAAAAATTTCAATTCGTGGATCGTAATTTTTCTTTTATCTCGCCAAGATGCTCCAATCGACAAAAGGTACTGTTATCCGAAAGGAAATTCGATGGGGATTCTAAATCTTCAATCAGTTTTGCGATGCGACGGATACTTTTTGAGAAAATGATATTTTTATGCAGCCTTCAAAAACTCAAAATTTCTCAAAAAAAAATTTCAGTGCGTGGATCGTAATTTTTCTTTTATCTCGCAAAGATGCTCCAATCGACAAAAGGTAATGTTATCCGAAAGAAAATTTCATGAGGATTCCAAATCAATCCATTTTGCGATGCGATGGATACTTTTTGAGAAAATGATTTTTTTGTGCAGCTTTCAAAAACTTAAAATTTCTTTAAAAAAAATTCAATGCGTGGATCATAATTTTTCTTATATCGCGCCGTTCCAATCGACAAAAGGTAATGTTATCCGAAAGAAAATTCCACGGGGATTCAAAATTTGCAATCAGTTTTTGCGATGCGATGGATACTTTTTGAGAAAATGATATTTTTGTGCAGCCTTCGAAAACTCAAAATTTCTCAAAAAAAAATTTCAGTGCGTGGATCGTAATTTTTCTTTTATATCGCCAAGATGCTCTAATCGACAAACGCTAATGTTGTCCGAAAGAAAATGCCATGAGGATTCCAAGTCTGCAATCCGTTTTGCGATGCGACGGATACTTTTTGAGAAAATGATATTTTTGTGCAGCCTTCAAAAACTAAAAACTAAAAAAAAAAAAAATCTATTCGTGGATCGTAATTTTTCTTATATCGCGCCAAGATGCTCCAATCGACAAGAGGTACTGTTGTCCGAAAGAAAATTCCATGGGGATTCTAAATCTGCAATCGGTTTTGCGATGCGACGGATACTTTTTGAGAAAATGATATTTTTGTGCAGCCTTCAAAAACTTAAAATTTCTTTAAAAAAAATTTCAATTCGTGGATCGTAATTTTTCTTTTATCTCGCCAAGATGCTTCAATCGACAAAAGGTACTGTTATCCGGAAGAAAATTCCATGGGGATTCTAAATCTGCAATCGGTTTTGCGATGCGACGGATACTTTTTGAGAAAATTATATTTTTGTGCAGCCTTCAAAAACTTAAAATTTCTTTAAAAAAAATTTCAATTCGTGGATCGTAATTTTTCTTTTATCTCGCCAAGATGGTCCAATCGACAAAAGGTAATGTTATCCGAAAGAAAATTTCATGAGGATTCCAAATCAATCCATTTTGCGATGCGACGGATACTTTTTGAGAAAATGATATTTTTGTGCAGCCTTCAAAAACTTAAAATTTCTTTAAAAAAAATTTCAATGCGTGGATCGTAATTTTTCTTTTATCTCGCCAAGATGCTCCAATCGACAAAAGGTAATGTTATCCGAAAGAAAATTTCATGAGGATTCCAAATCAATCCACTTTGCGATGCGATGGATATTTTTTGAGAAAATGATATTTTTGTGCAGCCTTCAAAAACTTAAAAATTCTTAAAAAAAAATTCAATGCGTGGATCGTAATTTTTTTTACATCACGCCAAGATGATCCAATCGACAAAAGGTGTGCATGTTATCCGAAAGAAAATGCCATGAGGATTCCAAATCTGCAATCCGTTTTGCGATGCGAC
Organism: Chalcosyrphus nemorum; assembly: GCA_949716465.1. Lineage (NCBI taxonomy): Eukaryota > Metazoa > Arthropoda > Insecta > Diptera > Syrphidae > Chalcosyrphus > Chalcosyrphus nemorum. The sequence continues at coordinate 120,915 of CATIXX010000001.1, forward strand.
GGATACTTTGTGAGAAAATGATATTTTTGTGCAGCCTTCAAAAACTAAAAATTAAAAAAAAAAATTCTATTCGTGGATCGTAATTTTTCTTATATCACGCCAAGATGCTCCAATCGACAAAAGGTACTGTTATCCGAAAGAAAATTCCATGGGGATTCTAAATCTGCAATCGGTTTTGCGATGCGACGGATACTTTTTGAGAAAATGATATTTTTGAGCAGCCTTCAAAAACTTAAAACTTCTTTAAAAAAAATTTCAATGCGTGGATCGTAATTTTTCTTTTATCTCGCCAAGATGCTCCAATCGACAAAAGGTAACGTTATCCGAAAGAAAATTTCACGAGGATTCCAAATCAATCCATTTTGCGATGCGATGGATACTTTTTGAGAAAATGATTTTTTTGTGCAGCTTTCAAAAACTTAAAATTTCTTTAAAAAAATTCAATGCGTGGATCGTAATTTTTCTTATATCGCGCCAAGATGATTAAATCGACAAAAGGTAATGTTATCCGAAAGAAAATTCCATGGGGATTCAAAATCTGCAATCAGTTTTTGCGATGCGATGGATACTTTTTGAGAAAATAATATTTTTGTGCAGCCTTCAAAAACTCAAAATTTCTCTAAAAAAAATTTCAGTGCGTGGATCGTAATATTTCTTTTATCTCGCCAAGATGCTCTTATCGACAAACGCTAATGTTATCCAAAAGAAAATTCCATGAGGATTCCAAATCTCCAATCCGTTTTGCGATGCGACGGATACTTTTTGAGAAAATGATATTTTTGTGCAGCCTTCAAAAACTAAAAATTAAAAAAAAAAAAAATTCTATTCGTGGATCGTAATTTTTCTTATATCGCGCCAAGATGCTCCAATCGACAAAAGGTACTGTTATCCGAAAGCAAATTCCATGGGGATTCTAAATCTGCAATCAGTTTTGCGATGCGACGGATACTTTTTGAGAAAATTATATTTTTGTGCAGCCTTCAAAAACTTAAAATTTCTTTAAAAAAATTTCAATGCGTGGATCGTAATTTTTCTTTTATCTCGCAAAGATGCTCCAATCGACAAAAGGTAATGTTTTCCGAAAGAAAATTTCATGAGGATTCCAAATCAATCCATTTTGCGATGCGACGGATACTTTTTGAGAAAATGATATTTTTGTGCAGCCTTCAAAAACTTAAAATTTCTTTAAAAAAAATTTCAATGCGTGGATCGTAATTTTATTTTTATCTCGCCAAGATGCTCCAATCGACAAAAGGTAATGTTATCCGAAAGAAAATTTCATGAGGATTCCAAATCAATCCATTTTGCGATGCGATGGATACTTTTTGAGAAAATGATATTTTTGTGCAGCCTTCAAAAACTTAAAAATTCTTAAAAAAAAATTCAATGCGTGGATCGTAATTTCTCTTATATCGCGCCAAGATGTTCCAATCGACAAAAGGTAATGTTATCCGAAAGGAAATTCGATGGGGATTCTAAATCTTCAATCAGTTTCAAATTTCAATGCGTGGATCGTAATTTTTCTTTTATCTCGCAAAGATGCTCCAATCGACAAAAGGTAATGTTATCCGAAAGAAAATTTCATGAGTATTCCAAATCAATCCATTTTGCGATGCGACGGATACTTTTTGAGAAAATGATATTTTTGTGCAGCCTTCAAAAACTTAAAATTGCTTTAAAAAAAATTTCAATGCGTGGATCGTAATTTTTATTATATCGCGCCAAGATGATCCAATCGACAAAAGGTAATGTTATCCGAAAGAAAATTCCATGGGGATTCTAAATCTGCAATCGGTTTTGCGATGCGACGGATACTTTTTGAGAAAATGATATTTTTGTGCAGCCTTCAAAAACTTAAAATTTCTTTAAAAAAAATTTCAATTCGTGGATCGTAATTTTTCTTTTATCTCGCCAAGATGCTCCAATCGACAAAAGGTACTGTTATCCGAAAGGAAATTCGATGGGGATTCTAAATCTTCAATCAGTTTTGCGATGCGACGGATACTTTTTGAGAAAATGATATTTTTATGCAGCCTTCAAAAACTCAAAATTTCTCAAAAAAAAATTTCAGTGCGTGGATCGTAATTTTTCTTTTATCTCGCAAAGATGCTCCAATCGACAAAAGGTAATGTTATCCGAAAGAAAATTTCATGAGGATTCCAAATCAATCCATTTTGCGATGCGATGGATACTTTTTGAGAAAATGATTTTTTTGTGCAGCTTTCAAAAACTTAAAATTTCTTTAAAAAAAATTCAATGCGTGGATCATAATTTTTCTTATATCGCGCCGTTCCAATCGACAAAAGGTAATGTTATCCGAAAGAAAATTCCACGGGGATTCAAAATTTGCAATCAGTTTTTGCGATGCGATGGATACTTTTTGAGAAAATGATATTTTTGTGCAGCCTTCGAAAACTCAAAATTTCTCAAAAAAAAATTTCAGTGCGTGGATCGTAATTTTTCTTTTATATCGCCAAGATGCTCTAATCGACAAACGCTAATGTTGTCCGAAAGAAAATGCCATGAGGATTCCAAGTCTGCAATCCGTTTTGCGATGCGACGGATACTTTTTGAGAAAATGATATTTTTGTGCAGCCTTCAAAAACTAAAAACTAAAAAAAAAAAAAATCTATTCGTGGATCGTAATTTTTCTTATATCGCGCCAAGATGCTCCAATCGACAAGAGGTACTGTTGTCCGAAAGAAAATTCCATGGGGATTCTAAATCTGCAATCGGTTTTGCGATGCGACGGATACTTTTTGAGAAAATGATATTTTTGTGCAGCCTTCAAAAACTTAAAATTTCTTTAAAAAAAATTTCAATTCGTGGATCGTAATTTTTCTTTTATCTCGCCAAGATGCTTCAATCGACAAAAGGTACTGTTATCCGGAAGAAAATTCCATGGGGATTCTAAATCTGCAATCGGTTTTGCGATGCGACGGATACTTTTTGAGAAAATTATATTTTTGTGCAGCCTTCAAAAACTTAAAATTTCTTTAAAAAAAATTTCAATTCGTGGATCGTAATTTTTCTTTTATCTCGCCAAGATGGTCCAATCGACAAAAGGTAATGTTATCCGAAAGAAAATTTCATGAGGATTCCAAATCAATCCATTTTGCGATGCGACGGATACTTTTTGAGAAAATGATATTTTTGTGCAGCCTTCAAAAACTTAAAATTTCTTTAAAAAAAATTTCAATGCGTGGATCGTAATTTTTCTTTTATCTCGCCAAGATGCTCCAATCGACAAAAGGTAATGTTATCCGAAAGAAAATTTCATGAGGATTCCAAATCAATCCATTTTGCGATGCGATGGATATTTTTTGAGAAAATGATATTTTTGTGCAGCCTTCAAAAACTTAAAAATTCTTAAAAAAAAATTCAATGCGTGGATCGTAATTTTTTTTACATCACGCCAAGATGATCCAATCGACAAAAGGTGTGCATGTTATCCGAAAGAAAATGCCATGAGGATTCCAAATCTGCAATCCGTTTTGCGATGCGACGGATACTTTGTGAGAAAATGATATTTTTGTGCAGCCTTCAAAAACTAAAAATTAAAAAAAAAAAATTCTATTCGTGGATCGTAATTTTTCTTATATCACGCCAAGATGCTCCAATCGACAAACGGTACTGTTATCCGAAAGAAAATTCCATGGGGATTCTAAATCTGCAATCGGTTTTGCGATGCGACGGATACTTTTTGAGAAAATGATATTTTTGTGCAGCCTTCAAAAACTTAAAACTTCTTTAAAAAAAATTTCAATGCGTGGATCGTAATTTTTCTTTTATCTCGCCAAGATGCTCCAATCGACAAAAGGTAATGTTATCCGAAAGAAAATTTCATGAGGATTCCAAATCAATCCATTTTGCGATGCGATGGATACTTTTTGAGAAAATGATTTTTTTGTGCAGCTTTCAAAAACTTAAAATTTCTTTAAAAAAATTCAATGCGTGGATCGTAATTTTTCTTATATCGCGCCAAGATGATCCAATCGACAAAAGGTAATGTTATCCGAAAGAAAATTCCATGGGGATTCAAAATCTGCAATCAGTTTTTGCGATGCGATGGATACTTTTTGAGAAAATAATATTTTTGTGCAGCCTTCAAAAACTCAAAATTTCTCTAAAAAAAATTTCAGTGCGTGGATCGTAATATTTCTTTTATCTCGCCAAGATGCTCTTATCGACAAACGCTAATGTTATCCAAAAGAAAATTCCATGAGGATTCCAAATCTGCAATCCGTTTTGCGATGCGACGGATACTTTTTGAGAAAATGATATTTTTGTGCAGCCTTCAAAAACTAAAAATTAAAAAAAAAAAAAATTCTATTCGTGGATCGTAATTTTTCTTATATCGCGCCAAGATGCTCCAATCGACAAAAGGTACTGTTATCCGAAAGCAAATTCCATGGGGATTCTAAATCTGCAATCAGTTTTGCGATGCGACGGATACTTTTTGAGAAAATTATATTTTTGTGCAGCCTTCAAAAACTTAAAATTTCTTTAAAAAAATTTCAATGCGTGGATCGTAATTTTTCTTTTATCTCGCAAAGATGCTCCAATCGACAAAAGGTAATGTTTTCCGAAAGAAAATTTCATGAGGATTCCAAATTAATCCATTTTGCGATGCGACGGATACTTTTTGAGAAAATGATATTTTTGTGCAGCCTTCAAAAACTTAAAATTTCTTTAAAAAAAATTTCAATGCGTGGATCGTAATTTTATTTTTATCTCGCCAAGATGCTCCAATCGACAAAAGGTAATGTTATCCGAAAGAAAATTTCATGAGGATTCCAAATCAATCCATTTTGCGATGCGATGGATACTTTTTGAGAAAATGATATTTTTGTGCAGCCTTCAAAAACTTAAAAATTCTTAAAAAAAAATTCAATGCGTGGATCGTAATTTCTCTTATATCGCGCCAAGATGCTCCACTCCACAAAAGGTAATGTTATCCGAAAGAAAATTCGATGGGGATTCTAAATCTTCAATCAGTTTTGCGATGCGACGAATACTTTTTGAGAAAATGATATTCTTGTGCAGCCTTCAAAAACTCAAAATTTCTCAAAAAAAAATTTCAGTGCGTGGATCGTAATTTTTTTTTTATCTCGCCAAGATGCTCTAATCGACAAGCGCTAATGTTATCCGAAAGAAAGTGCCATGAGGATTCCAAATCTGCAATCCGTTTTGCGATGCGACGGATACTTTTTGAGAAAATGATATTTTTGTGCAGCCTTCAAAAACTTAAAATTTCTTTAAAAAAAATTTCAATTCGTGGATCGTAATTTTTCTTTTATATCGCCAAGATGCTCCAATCGACAAAAGGTAATGTTATCCGAAAGAAAATTTCATGAGGATTCCAAATCAATCCATTTTGCGATGCGATGGATACTTTTTGAGAAAATGATTTTTTTGTGCAGCTTTCAAAAACTTAAAATTTCTTTAAAAAAAATTCAATGCGTGGATCGTAATTTTTCTTATATCGCGCCAAGATGATCCAATCGACAAAAGGTAATGTTATCCGAAAGAAAATTCCACGGGGATTCAAAATCTGCAATCAGTTTTTGCGATGCGATGGATACTTTTTGAGAAAATGATATTTTTGTGCAGCCTTCAAAAACTCAAAATTTCTCAAAAAAAAATTTCAGTGCGTGGATCGTAATTTTTCTTTTATCTCGCCAAGATGCTCTAATCGACAAACGCTAATGTTATCCGAAAGAAAATGCCATGAGGATTCCAAATCTGCAATCCGTTTTGCGATCCGACGGATACTTTTTGAGAAAATTATATTTTTGTGCAGCCTTCAAAAACTAAAAATTAAAAAAACAAAAATCTATTCGTGGATCGTAATTTTTCTTATATCGCGCCAAGATGCTCCAATCGACAAAAGGTACTGTTATCCGAAAGAAAATTCCATGACGATTCTAAATCTGCAATCGGTTTTGCGATGCGAAGGATACTTTTTGAGAAAATGATATTTTTGTGCAGCCTTCAAAAACTTAAAATTTCTTTAAAAAAAATTTCAATTCGTGGATCGTAATTTTTCTTTTATCTCGCCAAGATGCTCCAATCGACAAAAGGTAATGTTATCCGAAAGAAAATTTCATGAGGATTCCAAATCAATCCATTTTGCGATGCGACGGATACTTTTTGAGAAAATGATATTTTTGTGCAGCCTTCAAAAACTTAAAATTTCTTTAAAAAAAATTTCAATGCGTGGATCGTTATTTTTCTTTTATCTCGCCAAGATGCTCCAATCGACAAAAGGTAATGTTATCCGAAAGAAAATTTCATGAGGATTCCAAATCAATCCATTTTGCGATGCGATGGATATTTTTTGAGAAAATGATATTTTTGTGCAGCCTTCAAAAACTTAAAAATTCTTAAAAAAAACTTCAATGCGTGGATCGTAATTTCTCTTATATCGCGCCAAGATGTTCCAATCGACAAAAGGCAACGCCATCCAAAAGAAAATTCCATGGGGATTTAAAATCTGCAATCAGTTTTTGCGATGCGATGGATACTTTTTGAGAAAATGATATTTTTGTGCAGCCTTCAAAAACTCAAAATTTCTCAAAAAAAAATTTCAGTGCGTGGATCGTAATTTTTCTTTTATCTCGCCAAGATGCTCCAATCGACAAAAGCTAATGTTATCCGAAAGAAAATTCCATGAGGATTCCAAATCTGCAATCCGTTTTGCGATGCGACGGATACTTTTTGAGAAAATGATATTTTTGTGCAGCCTTCAAAAACTTAAAATTTCTTTAAAAAAAATTTCAATGCGTGGATCGTAATTTTTCTTATATCGCGCCAAGATGATCCAATCGACAAAAGGTAATGTTATCCGAAGGAAAATTCCACGGGGATTCAAAATCTGCAATCAGTTTTTGCGATGCGATGGATACTTTTTGAGAAAATGATATTTTTGTGCACCCTTCAAAAACTCAAAATTTCTCAAAAAAAAATTTCAGTGCGTGGATCGTAATTTTTCTTTTATCTCGCAAAGATGCTCCAATCGACAAAAGGTAATGTTATCCGAAAGAAAATTTCATGAGGATTCCAAATCAATCCATTTTGCGATGCGACGGATACTTTTTGAGAAAATGATATTTTTGTGCAGCCTTCAGAAACTCAAAATTTCTCAAAAAAAAATTTCAGTGCGTGGATCGTAATTTTTTTTTTATCTCGCCAAGATGCTCTAATCGACAAACGCTAATGTTATCCGAAAGAAAGTGCCATGAGGATTCCAAATCTGCAATCCCTTTTGCGATGCGATGGATACTTTTTGAGAAAATGATATTTTTGTGCAGCCTTCAAAAACTTAAAATATCTTTAAAAAAAATTTCAATTCGTGGATCGTAATTTTTCTTTTATATCGCCAAGATGCTCCAATCGACAAAAGGTAATGTTATCCGAAAGAAAATTTCATGAGGATTCCAAATCAATCCATTTTGCGATGCGATGGATACTTTTTGAGAAAATGATTTTTTTGTGCAGCTTTCAAAACCTTAAAATTTCTTTAAAAAAAAATCAATGCGTGGATCGTAATTTTTCTTATATCGCGCCAAGATGATCCAATCGACAAAAGGTAATGTTATCCGAAAGAAAATTCCACGGGGATTCAAAATCTGCAATCAGTTTTTGCGATGCGATGGATACTTTTTGAGAAAATGATATTTTTGTGCAGCCTTCAAAAACTCAAAATTTCTCAAAAAAAAATTTCAGTGCGTGGATCGTAATTTTTCTTTTATCTCGCCAAGATGCTCTAATCGACAAAAGGTAATGTTATCCGAAAGAAAATTTCATGAGGATTCCAAATCAATCCATTTTGCGATGCGATGGATACCTTTTGAGAAAATGATATTTTTGTGCAGCCTTCAAAAACTTAAAATTTCTTTAAAAAAATTTCAATGCGTGGATCGTAATTTTATTTTTATCTCGCCAAGATGCTCCAATCGACAAAAGGTAATGTTATCCGAAAGAAAATTTCATGAGGATTCCAAATCAATCCATTTTGCGATGCGATGGATACTTTTTGAGAAAATTATATTTTTGTGCAGCCTTCAAAAACTTAAAAATTCTTATAATTAATAATTTATTTTTTTTTTTTTTAGTAATTTTTCTTATATCGCGCCAAGATGCTCCAATCGACAAAAGGTACAGTTATCCGAAAGAAAATTCCATGGGGATTCTAAATCTGCAATCGGTTTTGCGATGCGACGGATACTTTTTGAGAAAATGATATTTTTGTGCAGCCTTCAAAAACTTAAAATTTCTTTAAAAAAAATTTCAATTCGTGGATCGTAATTTTTCTTTTATCTCGCCAAGATGCTTCAATCGACAAAAGGTACTGTTATCCGAAAGGAAATTCGATGGGGATTCTAAATCTTCAATCAGTTTTGCGATGCGACGGATACTTTTTGAGAAAATGATATTTTTGTGCAGCCTTCAAAAACTTAAAATTTCTTTAAAAAAATTACAATGCGTGGATCGTAATTTTTCTTTTATCTCGCAAAGATGCTCCAATCGACAAAAGGTAATGTTATCCGAAAGAAAATTTCATGAGGATTCCAAATCAATCCATTTTGCGATGCGACGGATACTTTTTGAGAAAATGATATTTTTGTGCAGCCTTCAAAAACTCAAAATTTCTCAAAAAAAAATTTCAGTGCGTGGATCGTAATTTTTCTTTTATCTCGCAAAGATGCTCCAATCGACAAAAGGTAATGTTATCCGAAAGAAAATTTCATGAGGATTCCAAATCAATCCATTTTGCGATGCGATGGATACTTTTTGAGAAAATGATTTTTTTGTGCAGCTTTCAAAAACTTAAAATTTCTTTAAAAAAAATTCAATGCGTGGATCGTAATTTTTCTTATATCGCGCCAAGATGATCCAATCGACAAAAGGTAATGTTATCCGAAAGAAAATTCCACGGGGATTCAAAATCTGCAATCAGTTTTTGCGATGCGATGGATACTTTTTGAGAAAATGATATTTTTGTGCAGCCTTCAAAAACTCAAAATTTCTCAAAAAAAAATTTCAGTGCGTGGATCGTAATTTTTCTTTTATCTCGCCAAGATGCTCTAATCGACAAACGCTAATGTTATCCGAAAGAAAATGCCATGAGGATTCCAAATCTGCAATCCGTTTTGCGATGCGACGGATACTTTTTGAGAAAATGATATTTTTGTGCAGCCTTCAAAAACTAAAAATTAAAAAAAAAAAAAATCTATTCGTGGATCGTAATTTTTCTTATATCGCGCCAAGATGATCCAATCGACAAAAGGTAATGTTATCCGAAGGAAAATTCCATGGGGATTCAAAATCTGCAATCAGTTTTTGCGATGCGATGGATACTTTTTGAGAAAATGATATTTTTGTGCACCCTTCAAAAACTCAAAATTTCTCAAAAAAAAATTTCAGTGCGTGGATCGTAATTTTTCTTTTATCTCGCAAAGATGCTCCAATCGACAAAAGGTAATGTTTTCCGAAAGAAAATGCCATGAGGATTCCAAATCTGCAATCCGTTTTGCGATGCGACGGATACTTTTTGAGAAAATGATATTTTTGTGCAGCCTTCAAAAACTTAAAATTTCTTTAAAAAAATTTCAATGCGTGGATCGTAATTTTATTTTTATCTCGCCAAGATGCTCCAATCGACAAAAGGTAATGTTATCCGAAAGAAAATTTCATGAGGATTCCAAATCAATCCATTTTGCGATGCGATGGATACTTTTTGAGAAAATGATATTTTTGTGCAGCTTTCAAAAACTTAAAATTTCTTTAAAAAAAATTCAATGCGTGGATCGTAATTTTTCTTATATCGCGCCAAGATGATCCAATCGACAAAAGGTAATGTTATCCGAAAGAAAATTCCACGGGGATTCAAAATCTGCAATCAGTTTTTGCGATGCGATGGATACTTTTTGAGAAAATGATATTTTTGTGCAGCCTTCAAAAACTCAAAATTTCTCAAAAAAAAATTTCAGTGCGTGGATCGTAATTTTTCTTTTATCTCGCCAAGATGCTCTAATCGACAAACGCTAATGTTATCCGAAAGAAAATGCCATGAGGATTCCAAATCTGCAATCCGTTTTGCGATGCGACGGATACTTTTTGAGAAAATGATATTTTTGTGCAGCCTTCAAAAACTTAAAATTTCTTTAAAAAAATTTCAATGCGTGGATCGTAATTTTATTTTTATCTCGCCAAGATGCTCCAATCGACAAAAGGTAATGTTATCCGAAAGAAAATTTCATGAGGATTCCAAATCAATCCATTTTGCGATGCGATGGATACTTTTTGAGAAAATGATATTTTTGTGCAGCCCTCAAAAACTTAAAAATTCTTAAAAAAAAATTCAATGCGTGGATCGTAATTTCTCTTATATCGCCCCAAGATGTTCCAATCGACAAAAGGTAATGTTATCCGAAAGGAAATTCGATGGGGATTCTAAATCTTCAATCAGTTTTGCGATGCGACGGATACTTTTTGAGAAAATGATATTTTTGTGCAGCCTTCAAAAACTTAAAATTTCTTTAAGAAAATTTCAATGCGTGGATCGTAAGTTTTCTTTTATCTCGCAAAGATGCTCCAATCGACAAAAGGTAATGTTATCCGAAAGAAAATTCCATGGGGATTCTAAATCTGCAATCAGTTTTGCGATGCGACGGATACTTTTTGAGAAAATGATATTTTTGTGCAGCCTTCAAAAACTTAAAATTTCTTTAAAAAAATTTCAATGCGTGGATCGTAATTTTTCTTTTATCTCGCAAAGATGCTCCAATCGACAAAAGGTAATGTTATCCGAAAGAAAATTTCATGAGGATTCCAAATCAATCCATTTTGCGATGCGACGGATACTTTTTGAGAAAATGATATTTTTGTGCAGCCTTCAAAAACTCAAAATTTCTCAAAAAAAATTTCAGTGCGTGGATCGTAATTTTTCTTTTATCTCGCAAAGATGCTCCAATCGACAAAAGGTAATGTTATCCGAAAGAAAATTTCATGAGGATTCCAAATCAATCCATTTTGCGATGCGATGGATACTTTTTGAGAAAATGATTTTTTTGTGCAGCTTTCAAAAACTTAAAATTTCTTTAAAAAAAATTCAATGCGTGGATCGTAATTTTTCTTATATCGCGCCAAGATGATCCAATCGACAAAAGGTAATGTTATCCGAAAGAAAATTCCACGGGGATTCAAAATCTGCAATCAGTTTTTGCGATGCGATGGATACTTTTTGAGAAAATGATATTTTTGTGCAGCCTTCAAAAACTCAAAATTTCTCAAAAAAAAATTTCAGTGCGTGGATCGTAATTTTTCTTTTATCTCGCCAAGATGCTCTAATCGACAAACGCTAATGTTATCCGAAAGAAAATGCCATGAGGATTCCAAATCTGCAATCCGTTTTGCGATGCGACGGATACTTTTTGAGAAAATGATATTTTTGTGCAGCCTTCAAAAACTAAAAATTAAAAAAAAAAAAAATCTATTCGTGGATCGTAATTTTTCTTATATCGCGCCAAGATGATCCAATCGACAAAAGGTAATGTTATCCGAAGGAAAATTCCATGGGGATTCAAAATCTGCAATCAGTTTTTGCGATGCGATGGATACTTTTTGAGAAAATGATATTTTTGTGCACCCTTCAAAAACTCAAAATTTCTCAAAAAAAAATTTCAGTGCGTGGATCGTAATTTTTCTTTTATCTCGCAAAGATGCTCCAATCGACAAAAGGTAATGTTTTCCGAAAGAAAATGCCATGAGGATTCCAAATCTGCAATCCGTTTTGCGATGCGACGGATACTTTTTGAGAAAATGATATTTTTGTGCAGCCTTCAAAAACTTAAAATTTCTTTAAAAAAATTTCAATGCGTGGATCGTAATTTTATTTTTATCTCGCCAAGATGCTCCAATCGACAAAAGGTAATGTTATCCGAAAGAAAATTTCATGAGGATTCCAAATCAATCCATTTTGCGATGCGATGGATACTTTTTGAGAAAATGATATTTTTGTGCAGCTTTCAAAAACTTAAAATTTCTTTAAAAAAAATTCAATGCGTGGATCGTAATTTTTCTTATATCGCGCCAAGATGATCCAATCGACAAAAGGTAATGTTATCCGAAAGAAAATTCCACGGGGATTCAAAATCTGCAATCAGTTTTTGCGATGCGATGGATACTTTTTGAGAAAATGATATTTTTGTGCAGCCTTCAAAAACTCAAAATTTCTCAAAAAAAAATTTCAGTGCGTGGATCGTAATTTTTCTTTTATCTCGCCAAGATGCTCTAATCGACAAACGCTAATGTTATCCGAAAGAAAATGCCATGAGGATTCCAAATCTGCAATCCGTTTTGCGATGCGACGGATACTTTTTGAGAAAATGATATTTTTGTGCAGCCTTCAAAAACTTAAAATTTCTTTAAAAAAATTTCAATGCGTGGATCGTAATTTTATTTTTATCTCGCCAAGATGCTCCAATCGACAAAAGGTAATGTTATCCGAAAGAAAATTTCATGAGGATTCCAAATCAATCCATTTTGCGATGCGATGGATACTTTTTAGAAAATGATATTTTTGTGCAGCCCTCAAAAACTTAAAAATTCTTAAAAAAAAATTCAATGCGTGGATCGTAATTTCTCTTATATCGCCCCAAGATGTTCCAATCGACAAAAGGTAATGTTATCCGAAAGGAAATTCGATGGGGATTCTAAATCTTCAATCAGTTTTGCGATGCGACGGATACTTTTTGAGAAAATGATATTTTTGTGCAGCCTTCAAAAACTTAAAATTTCTTTAAGAAAATTTCAATGCGTGGATCGTAAGTTTTCTTTTATCTCGCAAAGATGCTCCAATCGACAAAAGGTAATGTTATCCGAAAGAAAATTTCATGAGGATTCCAAATCAATCCATTTTGCGATGCGACGGATACTTTTTGAGAAAATGATATTTTTGTGCAGCCTTCAAAAACTTAAAATTGCTTTAAAAAAAATTTCAATGCGTGGATCGTAATTTTTCTTATATCGCGCCAAGATGATCCAATCGACAAAAGGTAATGTTATCCGAAAGAAAATTCCATGGGGATTCTAAATCTGCAATCAGTTTTGCGATGCGACGGATACTTTTTGAGAAAATGATATTTTTGTGCAGCCTTCAAAAACTTAAAATTTCTTTAAAAAAATTTCAATGCGTGGATCGTAATTTTTCTTTTATCTCGCAAAGATGCTCCAATCGACAAAAGGTAATGTTATCCGAAAGAAAATTTCATGAGGATTCCAAATCAATCCATTTTGCGATGCGACGGATACTTTTTGAGAAAATGATATTTTTGTGCAGCCTTCAAAAACTCAAAATTTCTCAAAAAAAAATTTCAGTGCGTGGATCGTAATTTTTTTTTTATCTCGCCAAGATGCTCTAATCGACAAACGCTAATGTTATCCGAAAGAAAGTGCCATGAGGATTCCAAATCTGCAATCCGTTTTGCGATGCGACGGATACTTTTTGAGAAAATGATATTTTTGTGCAGCCTTCAAAAACTTAAAATTTCTTTAAAAAAAATTTCAATTCGTGGATCGTAATTTTTCTTTTATATCGCCAAGATGCTCCAATCGACAAAAGGTAATGTTATCCGAAAGAAAATTTCATGAGGATTCCAAATCAATCCATTTTGCAATGCGATGGATACTTTTTGAGAAAATGATTTTTTTGTGCAGCTTTCAAAAACTTAAAATTTCTTTAAAAAAAATTCAATGCGTGGATCGTAATTTTTCTTATATCGCGCCAAGATGATCCAATCGACAAAAGGTAATGTTATCCGAAAGAAAATTCCACGGGGATTCAAAATCTGCAATCAGTTTTTGCGATGCGATGGATACTTTTTGAGAAAATGATATTTTTGTGCAGCCTTCAAAAACTCAAAATTTCTCAAAAAAAAATTTCAGTGCGTGGATCGTAATTTTTCTTTTATCTCGCCAAGATGCTCTAATCGACAAACGCTAATGTTATCCGAAAGAAAATGCCATGAGGATTCCAAATCTGCAATCCGTTTTGCGATGCGACGGATACTTTTTGAGAAAATGATATTTTTGTGCAGCCTTCAAAAACTTAAAATTTCTTTAAAAAAATTTCAATGCGTGGATCGTAATTTTATTTTTATCTCGCCAAGATGCTCCAATCGACAAAAGGTAATTTTATCCGAAAGAAAATTTCATGAGGATTCCAAATCAATCCATTTTGCGATGCGATGGATACTTTTTGAGAAAATGATATTTTTGTGCAGCCCTCAAAAACTTAAAAATTCTTAAAAAAAAATTCAATGCGTGGATCGTAATTTCTCTTATATCGCCCCAAGATGTTCCAATCGACAAAAGGTAATGTTATCCGAAAGGAAATTCGATGGGGATTCTAAATCTTCAATCAGTTTTGCGATGCGACGGATACTTTTTGAGAAAATGATATTTTTGTGCAGCCTTCAAAAACTTAAAATTTCTTTAAGAAAATTTCAATGCGTGGATCGTAAGTTTTCTTTTATCTCGCAAAGATGCTCCAATCGACAAAAGGTAATGTTATCCGAAAGAAAATTTCATGAGGATTCCAAATCAATTCATTTTGCGATGCGACGGATACTTTTTGAGAAAATGATATTTTTGTGCAGCCTTCAAAAACTTAAAATTGCTTTAAAAAAAATTTCAATGCGTGGATCGTAATTTTTCTTATATCGCGCCAAGATGATCCAATCGACAAAAGGTAATGTTATCCGAAAGAAAATTCCATGGGGATTCTAAATCTGCAATCAGTTTTGCGATGCGACGGATACTTTTTGAGAAAATGATATTTTTGTGCAGCCTTCAAAAACTTAAAATTTCTTTAAAAAAATTTCAATGCGTGGATCGTAATTTTTCTTTTATCTCGCAAAGATGCTCCAATCGACAAAAGGTAATGTTATCCGAAAGAAAATTTCATGAGGATTCAAAATCAATCCATTTTGCGATGCGACGGATACTTTTGAGAAAATGATATTTTTGTGCAGCCTTCAAAAACTCAAAATTTCTCAAAAAAAAATTTCAGTGCGTGGATCGTAATTTTTCTTTTATCTCGCAAAGATGCTCCAATCGACAAAAGGTAATGTTATCCGAAAGAAAATTTCATGAGGATTCCAAATCAATCCATTTTGCGATGCGATGGATACTTTTTGAGAACATGATATTTTTGTGCAGCCTTCAAAAACTCAAAATTTCTCAAAAAAAAATTTCAGTGCGTGGATCGTAATTTTTCTTTTATCTCGCAAAGATGCTCCAATCGACAAAAGGTAATGTTATCCGAAAGAAAATTTCATGAGGATTCCAAATCAATCCATTTTGCGATGCGATGGATACTTTTTGAGAAAATGATTTTTTTGTGCAGCTTTCAAAAACTTAAAATTTCTTTAAAAAAAATTCAATGCGTGGATCGTAATTTTTCTTATATCGCGCCAAGATGATCCAATCGACAAAAGGTAATGTTATCCGAAAGAAAATTCCACGGGGATTCAAAATCTGCAATCAGTTTTTGCGATGCGATGGATACTTTTTGAGAAAATGATATTTTTGTGCAGCCTTCAAAAACTCAAAATTTCTCAAAAAAAAATTTCAGTGCGTGGATCGTAATTTTTCTTTTATCTCGCCAAGATGCTCTAATCGACAAACGCTAATGTTATCCGAAAGAAAATGCCATGAGGATTCCAAATCTGCAATCCGTTTTGCGATGCGACGGATACTTTTTGAGAAAATGATATTTTTGTGCAGCCTTCAAAAACTAAAAATTAAAAAAAAAAAAAATCTATTCGTGGATCGTAATTTTTCTTATATCGCGCCAAGATGATCCAATCGACAAAAGGTAATGTTATCCGAAGGAAAATTCCATGGGGATTCAAAATCTGCAATCAGTTTTTGCGATGCGATGGATACTTTTTGAGAAAATGATATTTTTGTGCACCCTTCAAAAACTCAAAATTTCTCAAAAAAAAATTTCAGTGCGTGGATCGTAATTTTTCTTTTATCTCGCAAAGATGCTCCAATCGACAAAAGGTAATGTTTTCCGAAAGAAAATTTCATGAGGATTCCAAATCAATCCATTTTGCGATGCGACGGATACTTTTTGAGAAAATGATATTTTTGTGCAGCCTTCAAAAACTCAAAATTTCTCAAAAAAAAATTTCAGTGCGTGGATCGTAATTTTTTTTTTATCTCGCCAAGATGCTCTAATCGACAAACGCTAATGTTATCCGAAAGAAAGTGCCATGAGGATTCCAAATCTGCAATCCGTTTTGCGATGCGACGGATACTTTTTGAGAAAATGATATTTTTGTGCAGCCTTCAAAAACTTAAAATTTCTTTAAAAAAAATTTCAATTCGTGGATCTTAATTTTTCTTTTATATCGCCAAGATGCTCCAATCGACAAAAGGTAATGTTATCCGAAAGAAAATTTCATGAGGATTCCAAATCAATCCATTTTGCAATGCGATGGATACTTTTTGAGAAAATGATTTTTTTGTGCAGCTTTCAAAAACTTAAAATTTCTTTAAAAAAAATTCAATGCGTGGATCGTAATTTTTCTTATATCTCGCCAAGATGATCCAATCGACAAAAGGTAATGTTATCCGAAAGAAAATTCCACGGGGATTCAAAATCTGCAATCAGTTTTTGCGATGCGATGGATACTTTTTGAGAAAATGATATTTTTGTGCAGCCTTCAAAAACTCAAAATTTCTCAAAAAAAAATTTCAGTGCGTGGATCGTAATTTTTCTTTTATCTCGCCAAAATGCTCTAATCGACAAACGCTAATGTTATCCGAAAGAAAATGCCATGAGGATTCCAAATCTGCAATCCGTTTTGCGATGCGACGGATACTTTTTGAGAAAATGATATTTTTGTGCAGCCTTCAAAAACTTAAAATTTCTTTAAGAAAATTTCAATGCGTGGATCGTAAGTTTTCTTTTATCTCGCAAAGATGCTCCAATCGACAAAAGGTAATGTTATCCGAAAGAAAATTTCATGAGGATTCCAAATCAATTCATTTTGCGATGCGACGGATACTTTTTGAGAAAATGATATTTTTGTGCAGCCTTCAAAAACTTAAAATTGCTTTAAAAAAAATTTCAATGCGTGGATCGTAATTTTTCTTATATCGCGCCAAGATGATCCAATCGACAAAAGGTAATGTTATCCGAAAGAAAATTCCATGGGGATTCTAAATCTGCAATCAGTTTTGCGATGCGACGGATACTTTTTGAGAAAATGATATTTTTGTGCAGCCTTCAAAAACTTAAAATTTCTTTAAAAAAATTTCAATGCGTGGATCGTAATTTTTCTTTTATCTCGCAAAGATGCTCCAATCGACAAAAGGTAATGTTATCCGAAAGAAAATTTCATGAGGATTCAAAATCAATCCATTTTGCGATGCGACGGATACTTTTGAGAAAATGATATTTTTGTGCAGCCTTCAAAAACTCAAAATTTCTCAAAAAAAAATTTCAGTGCGTGGATCGTAATTTTTCTTTTATCTCGCAAAGATGCTCCAATCGACAAAAGGTAATGTTATCCGAAAGAAAATTTCATGAGGATTCCAAATCAATCCATTTTGCGATGCGATGGATACTTTTTGAGAACATGATATTTTTGTGCAGCCTTCAAAAACTCAAAATTTCTCAAAAAAAAATTTCAGTGCGTGGATCGTAATTTTTCTTTTATCTCGCAAAGATGCTCCAATCGACAAAAGGTAATGTTATCCGAAAGAAAATTTCATGAGGATTCCAAATCAATCCATTTTGCGATGCGATGGATACTTTTTGAGAAAATGATTTTTTTGTGCAGCTTTCAAAAACTTAAAATTTCTTTAAAAAAAATTCAATGCGTGGATCGTAATTTTTCTTATATCGCGCCAAGATGATCCAATCGACAAAAGGTAATGTTATCCGAAAGAAAATTCCACGGGGATTCAAAATCTGCAATCAGTTTTTGCGATGCGATGGATACTTTTTGAGAAAATGATATTTTTGTGCAGCCTTCAAAAACTCAAAATTTCTCAAAAAAAAATTTCAGTGCGTGGATCGTAATTTTTCTTTTATCTCGCCAAGATGCTCTAATCGACAAACGCTAATGTTATCCGAAAGAAAATGCCATGAGGATTCCAAATCTGCAATCCGTTTTGCGATGCGACGGATACTTTTTGAGAAAATGATATTTTTGTGCAGCCTTCAAAAACTAAAAATTAAAAAAAAAAAAAATCTATTCGTGGATCGTAATTTTTCTTATATCGCGCCAAGATGATCCAATCGACAAAAGGTAATGTTATCCGAAGGAAAATTCCATGGGGATTCAAAATCTGCAATCAGTTTTTGCGATGCGATGGATACTTTTTGAGAAAATGATATTTTTGTGCACCCTTCAAAAACTCAAAATTTCTCAAAAAAAAATTTCAGTGCGTGGATCGTAATTTTTCTTTTATCTCGCAAAGATGCTCCAATCGACAAAAGGTAATGTTTTCCGAAAGAAAATTTCATGAGGATTCCAAATCAATCCATTTTGCGATGCGACGGATACTTTTTGAGAAAATGATATTTTTGTGCAGCCTTCAAAAACTCAAAATTTCTCAAAAAAAAATTTCAGTGCGTGGATCGTAATTTTTTTTTTATCTCGCCAAGATGCTCTAATCGACAAACGCTAATGTTATCCGAAAGAAAGTGCCATGAGGATTCCAAATCTGCAATCCGTTTTGCGATGCGACGGATACTTTTTGAGAAAATGATATTTTTGTGCAGCCTTCAAAAACTTAAAATTTCTTTAAAAAAAATTTCAATTCGTGGATCTTAATTTTTCTTTTATATCGCCAAGATGCTCCAATCGACAAAAGGTAATGTTATCCGAAAGAAAATTTCATGAGGATTCCAAATCAATCCATTTTGCAATGCGATGGATACTTTTTGAGAAAATGATTTTTTTGTGCAGCTTTCAAAAACTTAAAATTTCTTTAAAAAAAATTCAATGCGTGGATCGTAATTTTTCTTATATCTCGCCAAGATGATCCAATCGACAAAAGGTAATGTTATCCGAAAGAAAATTCCACGGGGATTCAAAATCTGCAATCAGTTTTTGCGATGCGATGGATACTTTTTGAGAAAATGATATTTTTGTGCAGCCTTCAAAAACTCAAAATTTCTCAAAAAAAAATTTCAGTGCGTGGATCGTAATTTTTCTTTTATCTCGCCAAGATGCTCTAATCGACAAACGCTAATGTTATCCGAAAGAAAATGCCATGAGGATTCCAAATCTGCAATCCGTTTTGCGATGCGACGGATACTTTTTGAGAAAATGATATTTTTGTGCAGCCTTCAAAAACTTAAAATTTCTTTAAAAAAATTTCAATGCGTGGATCGTAATTTTATTTTTATCTCGCCAAGATGCTCCAATCGACAAAAGGTAATGTTATCCGAAAGAAAATTTCATGAGGATTCCAAATCAATCCATTTTGCGATGCGACGGATACTTTTTGAGAAAATGATATTTTTGTGCAGCCTTCAAAAACTTAAAATTGCTTTAAAAAAAATTTCAATGCGTGGATCGTAATTTTTCTTATATCGCGCCAAGATGATCCAATCGACAAAAGGTAATGTTATCCGAAAAAAAATTCCATGGGGATTCTAAATCTGCAATCAGTTTTGCGATGCGACGGATACTTTTTGAGAAAATGATATTTTTGTGCAGCCTTCAAAAACTTAAAATTTCTTTAAAAAAATTTCAATGCGTGGATCGTAATTTTTCTTTTATCTCGCAAAGATGCTCCAATCGACAAAAGGTAATGTTATCCGAAAGAAAATTTCATGAGGATTCCAAATCAATCCATTTTGCGATGCGACGGATACTTTTGAGAAAATGATATTTTTGTGCAGCCTTCAAAAACTCAAAATTTCTCAAAAAAAAATTTCAGTGCGTGGATCGTAATTTTTCTTTTATCTCGCAAAGATGCTCCAATCGACAAAAGGTAATGTTATCCCAAAGAAAATTTCATGAGGATTCCAAATCAATCCATTTTGCGATGCGATGGATACTTTTTGAGAAAATGATTTTTTTGTGCAGCTTTCAAAAACTTAAAATTTCTTTAAAAAAAATTCAATGCGTGGATCGTAATTTTTCTTATATCGCGCCAAGATGATCCAATCGACAAAAGGTAATGTTATCCGAAAGAAAATTCCACGGGGATTCAAAATCTGCAATCAGTTTTTGCGATGCGATGGATACTTTTTGAGAAAATGATATTTTTGTGCAGCCTTCAAAAACTCAAAATTTCTCAAAAAAAAAATTTCAGTGCGTGGATCGTAATTTTTCTTTTATCTCGCCAAGATGCTCTACTCGACAAAAAGTAATGTTATCCAAAAGAAAATGCCATGAGGATTCCAAATCTGCAATCCGTTTTGCGATGCGACGGATACTTTTTGAGAAAATGATATTTTTGTGCAGCCTTCAAAAACTAAAAATTAAAAAAAAAAAAATCTATTCGTGGATCGTAATTTTTCTTATATCGCGCCAAGATGCTCCAATCGACAAAAGGTACTGTTATCCGAAAGAAAATTCCATGAGGATTCTAAATCTGCAATCGGTTTTGCGATGCGACGGATACTTTTTGAGAAAATGATATTTTTGTGCAGCCTTCAAAAACTTGAAATTTCTTTAAAAAAAATTTCAATTCGTGGATCGTAATTTTTCTTTTATCTCGCCAAGATGCTTCAATCGACAAAAGGTACTGTAATCCGGAAGAAAATTCCATGGGGATTCTAAATCTGCAATCGGTTTTGCGATGCGACGGATACTTTTTGAGAAAAATATATTTTTGTGCAGCCTTCAAAAACTTAAAATTTCTTTAAAAAAAATTTCAATTCGTGGATCGTAATTTTTCTTTTATCTCGCCAAGATGGTCCAATCGACAAAAGGTAATGTTATCCGAAAGAAAATTTCATGAGGATTCCAAATCAATCCATTTTGCGATGCGACGGATACTTTTTGAGAAAATGATATTTTTGTGCAGCCTTCAAAAACTTAAAATTTCTTTAAAAAAAATTTCAATGCGTGGATCGTAATTTTTCTTTTATCTCGCCAAGATGCTCCAATCGACAAAAGGTAATGTTATCCGAAAGAAAATTTCATGAGGATTCCAAATCAATCCATTTTGCGATGCGATGGATATTTTTTGAGAAAATGATATTTTTGTGCAGCCTTCAAAAACTTAAAAATTCTTTAAAAAAAATTCAATGCGTGGATCGTAATTTTTTTTACATCACGCCAAAATGATCCAATCGACAAAAGGTAATGTTATCCGAAAGAAAATTCCATGGGGATTCAAAATCTGCAATCAGTTTTGCGATGCGACGGATACTTTTTGAGAAAATGATATTTTTGTGCAGCCTTCAAAAACTTAAAATTTCTTTAAAAAAAATTTCAATTCGTGGATCGTAATTTTTCTTTTATCTCGCCAAGATGCTTCAATCGACAAAAGGTACTGTTATCCGGAAGAAAATTCCATGGGGATTCTAAATCTTCAATCGGTTTTGCGATGCGATGGATACTTTTTGAGAAAATGATATTTTTGTGCAGCCTTCAAAAACTCAAAATTTCTTTAAAAAAAATTTCAGTGCGTGGATCGTAATTTTTCTTTTATCTCGCCAAGATGCTCTAATCGACAAACGCTAATGTTATCCGAAAGAAAATGCCATGAGGATTCCAAATCTGCAATCCGTTTTGCGATGCGACGGATACTTTGTGAGAAAATGATATTTTTGTGCAGCCTTCAAAAACTAAAAATTAAAAAAAAAAAAATTCTATTCGTGGATCGTAATTTTTCTTATATCACGCCAAGATGCTCCAATCGACAAAAGGTACTGTTATCCGAAATAAAATTCCATGGGGATTCTAAATCTGCAATCGGTTTTGCGATGCGACGGATACTTTTTGAGAAAATGATATTTTTGTGCAGCCTTCAAAAACTTAAAATTTCTTTAAAAAAAATTTCAATGCGTGGATCGTAATTTTTCTTTTATCTCGCCAAGATGCTCCAATCGACAAAAGGTAATGTTATCCGAAAGAAAATTTCACGAGGATTCCAAATCAATCCATTTTGCGATGCGATGGATACTTTTTGAGAAAATGATTTTTTTGTGCAGCTTTCAAAAACTTAAAATTTCTTTAAAAAAATTCAATGCGTGGATCGTAATTTTTCTTATATCGCGCCAAGATGATCCAATCGACAAAAGGTAATGTTATCCGAAAGAAAATTCCATGGGGATTCAAAATCTGCAATCAGTTTTTGCGATGCGATGGATACTTTTTGAGAAAATGATATTTTTGTGCAGCCTTCAAAAACTCAAAATTTCTCAAAAAAAAATTTCAGTGCGTGGATCGTAATTTTTCTTTTATCTCGCAAAGATGCTCCAATCGACAAAAGGTAATGTTTTCCGAAAGAAAATTTCATGAGGATTCCAAATCAATCCATTTTGCGATGCGATGGATACTTTTTGAGAAAATGATATTTTTGTGCAGCCTTCAAAAACTTAAAAATTCTTAAAAAAAAATTCAATGCGTGGATCGTAATTTCTCTTATATCGCGCCAAGATGTTCCAATCGACAGAAGGTAATGTTATCCGAAAGAAAATTCGATGGGGATTCTAAATCTTCAATCAGTTTTGCGATGCGACGGATACTTTTTGAGAAAATGATATTTTTGAGCAGCCTTCAAAAACTCAAAATTTCTTTAAAAAAATTTCAATGCGTGGATCGTAATTTTTCTTTTATCTCGCAAAGATGCTCCAATCGACAAAAGGTAATGTTATCCGAAAGAAAATTTCATGAGGATTCCAAATCAATCCATTTTGCGATGCGATGGATACTTTTTGAGAAAATGATTTTTTTGTGCAGCTTTCAAAAACTTAAAATTTCTTTAAAAAAATTCAATGCGTGGATCGTAATTTTTCTTATATCGCGCCAAGATGATCCAATCGACAAAAGGTAATGTTATCCGAAAGAAAATTCCATGGGGATTCAAAATCTGCAATCAGTTTTTGCGATGCGATGGATACTTTTTGAGAAAATGATATTTTTGTGCAGCCTTCAAAAACTCAAAATTTCTCAAAAAAAAATTTCAGTGCGTGGATCGTAATTTTTCTTTTATCTCGCAAAGATGCTCCAATCGACAAAAGGTAATGTTTTCCGAAAGAAAATTTCATGAGGATTCCAAATCAATCCATTTTGCGATGCGATGGATACTTTTTGAGAAAATGATATTTTTGTGCAGCCTTCAAAAACTTAAAAATTCTTAAAAAAAAATTCAATGCGTGGATCGTAATTTCTCTTATATCGCGCCAAGATGTTCCAATCGACAGAAGGTAATGTTATCCGAAAGAAAGTTCGATGGGGATTCTAAATCTTCAATCAGTTTTGCGATGCGACGGATAATTTTTGAGAAAATTATATTTTTGTGCAGCCTTCAAAAACTTTAAATTTCTTCAAAAAAAATTTCAATGCGTGGATCGTAATTTTTCTTATATCGCGCCAAGATGATCCAATCGACAAAAGGTAATGTTATCCGAAAGAAAATTCAATGGGGATTCAAAATCTGCAATCAGTTTTTGCGATGCGATGGATACTTTTTGAGAAAATGATATTTTTGTGCAGCCTTCAAAAACTCAAAATTTCTCAAAAAAAAATTTCAGTGCGTGGATCGTAATTTTTCTTTTATCTCGCCAAGATGCTCTAATCGACAAACGCTAATGTTATCCGAAAGAAAATGCCATGAGGATTCCAAATCTGCAATCTGTTTTGCGATGCGACGGATACTTTTTGAGAAAATGATATTTTTGTGCAGCCTTCAAAAACTAAAAATTAAAAAAAAAAAAAATTCTATTCGTGGATCGTAATTTTTCTTATATCGCGCCAAGATGCTCCAATCGACAAAAGGTACTGTTATCCGAAAGAAAATTCCATGGGGATTCTAAATCTGCAATCGGTTTTACGATGCGACGGATACTTTTTGAGAAAATGATATTTTTGTGCAGCCTTCAAAAACTTAAAATTTCTTTAAACAAAATTTCAATTCGTGGATCGTAATTTTTCTTTTATCTCGCCAAGATGCTCCAATCGACAAAACGTAATGTTATCCGAAAGAAAATTTCCTGAGGATTCCAAATCAATCCATTTTGCGATGCGATGGATACTTTTTGAGAAAATGATTTTTTTGTGCAGCTTTCAAAAACTTAAAATTTCTTTAAAAAAAATTCAATGCGTGGATCGTAATTTTTCTTATATCGCGCCAAGATGATCCAATCGACAAAAGGTAATGTTATCCGAAAGAAAATTCCACGGGGATTCAAAATCTGCAATCAGTTTTTGCGATGCGATGGATACTTTTTGAGAAAATGATATTTTTGTGCAGCCTTCAAAAACTCAAAATTTCTCAAAAAAAAATTTCAGTGCGTGGATCGTAATTTTTCTTTTATCTCGCCAAGATGCTCTAATCGACAAACGCTAATGTTATCCGAAAGAAAATGCCATGAGGATTCCAAATCTGCAATCCGTTTTGCGATGCGACGGATACTTTTTGAGAAAATTATATTTTTGTGCAGCCTCCAAAAACTTAAAATTTCTTTAAAAAAAATTTCAATTCGTGGATCGTAATTTTTCTTTTATCTCGCCAAGATGCTCCAATCGACAAAAGGTAATGTTATCCGAAAGAAAATTTCATGAGGATTCCAAATCAATCCATTTTGCGATGCGATGGATACTTTTTGAGAAAATGATATTTTTGTGCAGCCTTCAAAAACTCAAAATTTCTCAAAAAAAAATTTCAGTGCGTGGATCGTAATTTTTCTTTTATCTCGCCAAGATGCTCTAATCGACAAACGCTAATGTTATCCGAAAGAAAATGCCATGAGGATTCCAAATCTGCAATCCGTTTTGCGATGCGACGGATACTTTTTGAGAAAATTATATTTTTGTGCAGCCTCCAAAAACTTAAAATTTCTTTAAAAAAAATTTCAATTCGTGGATCGTAATTTTTCTTTTATCTCGCCAAGATGCTCCAATCGACAAAAGGTAATGTTATCCGAAAGAAAATTTCATGAGGATTCCAAATCAATCCATTTTGCGATGCGATGGATACTTTTTGAGAAAATGATATTTTTGTGCAGCCTTCAAAAACTCAAAATTTCTCAAAAAAAAATTTCAGTGCGTGGATCGTAATTTTTCTTTTATCTCGCCAAGATGCTCTAATCGACAAACGCTAATGTTATCCGAAAGAAAATGCCATGAGGATTCCAAATCTGCAATCCGTTTTGCGATGCGACGGATACTTTTTGAGAAAATGATATTTTTGTGCAGCCTTCAAAAACTAAAAATTAAAAAAAAAAAAAATCTATTCGTGGATCGTAATTTTTCTTATATCGCGCCAAGATGCTCCAATCGACAAAAGGTACTGTTATCCGAAAGTTTTGCGATGCGACGGATACTTATTGAGAAAATGATATTTTTGTGCAGCCTTGTAAAACTTAAAATTTCTTTAAAAAAAATTTCAATTCGTGGATCGTAATTTTTCTTTTATCTCGCCAAGATGCTCCAATCGACAAAAGGTAATGTTATCCGAAAGAAAATTTCATGAGTATTCCAAATCAATCCATTTTGCGATGCGACGGATACTTTTTGAGAAAATGATATTTTTGTGCAGCCTTCAAAAACTTAAAATTTCTTTAAAAAAATTTCAATGCGTGGATCGTAATTTTTCTTTTATCTCGCCAAGATGCTCCAATCAACAAAAGGTAATGTTATCCGAAAGAAAATTTCATGAGGATTCCAAATCAATCCATTTTGCGATGCGACGGATACTTTTTGAGAAAATGATATTTTTGTGCAGCCTTCAAAAACTTAAAATTTCTTTAAAAAAAATTTCAATGCGTGGATCGTAATTTTTCTTTTATCTCGCCAAGATGCTTCAATCGACAAAAGGTACTGTTATCCGGAAGAAAATTCCATGGGGATTCTAAATCTGCAATCGGTTTTGCGATGCGACGGATACTTTTTGAGAAAAATATATTTTTGTGCAGCCTTCAAAAACTTAAAATTTCTTTAAAAAAAATTTCAATTCGTGGATCGTAATTTTTCTTTTATCTCGCCAAGATGGTCCAATCGACAAAAGGTAATGTTATCCGAAAGAAAATTTCATGAGGATTCCAAATCAATCCATTTTGCGATGCGACGGATACTTTTTGAGAAAATGATATTTTTGTGCAGCCTTCAAAAACTTAAAATTTCTTTAGAAAAAATTTCAATGCGTGGATCGTAATTTTTCTTTTATCTCGCCAAGATGCTCCAATCGACAAAAGGTAATGTTATCCGAAAGAAAATTTCATGAGGATTCCAAATCAATCCATTTTGCGATGCGATGGATATTTTTTGAGAAAATGATATTTTTGTGCAGCCTTCAAAAACTTAAAAATTCTTTAAAAAAAATTCAATGCGTGGATCGTAATTTTTTTTACATCACGCCAAGATGATCCAATCGACAAAAGGTAATGTTATCCGAAAGAAAATTCCATGGGGATTCAAAATCTGCAATCAGTTTTGCGATGCGACGGATACTTTTTGAGAAAATGATATTTTTGTGCAGCCTTCAAAAACTTAAAATTTCTTTAAAAAAAATTTCAATTCGTGGATCGTAATTTTTCTTTTATCTCGCCAAGATGCTTCAATCGACAAAAGGTACTGCTATCCGGAAGAAAATTCCATGGGGATTCTAAATCTGCAATCGGTTTTGCGATGCGATGGATACTTTTTGAGAAAATGATATTTTTGTGCAGCCTTCAAAAACTCAAAATTTCTTTAAAAAAAATTTCAGTGCGTGGATCGTAATTTTTCTTTTATCTCGCCAAGATGCTCTAATCGACAAACGCTAATGTTATCCGAAAGAAAATGCCATGAGGATTCCAAATCTGCAATCCGTTTTGCGATGCGACGGATACTTTGTGAGAAAATGATATTTTTGTGCAGCCTTCAAAAACTAAAAATTAAAAAAAAAAAAATTCTATTCGTGGATCGTAATTTTTCTTATATCACGCCAAGATGCTCCAATCGACAAAAGGTACTGTTATCCGAAATAAAATTCCATGGGGATTCTAAATCTGCAATCGGTTTTGCGATGCGACGGATACTTTTTGAGAAAATGATATTTTTGTGCAGCCTTCAAAAACTTAAAATTTCTTTAAAAAAAATTTCAATGCATGGATCGTAATTTTTCTTTTATCTCGCCAAGATGCTCCAATCGACAAAAGGTAATGTTATCCGAAAGAAAATTTCACGAGGATTCCAAATCAATCCATTTTGCGATGCGATGGATACTTTTTGAGAAAATGATTTTTTTGTGCAGCTTTCAAAAACTTAAAATTTCTTTAAAAAAATTCAATGCGTGGATCGTAATTTTTCTTATATCGCGCCAAGATGATCCAATCGACAAAAGGTAATGTTATCCGAAAAAAAATTCCATGGGGATTCAAAATCTGCAATCAGTTTTTGCGATGCGATGGATACTTTTTGAGAAAATGATATTTTTGTGCAGCCTTCAAAAACTCAAAATTTCTCAAAAAAAAATTTCAGTGCGTGGATCGTAATTTTTCTTTTATCTCGCCAAGATGCTCTAATCGACAAACGCTAATGTTATCCGAAAGAAAGTGCCATGAGGATTCCAAATCTGCAATCTGTTTTGCGATGCGACGGATACTTTTTGAGAAAATGATATTTTTGTGCAGCCTTCAAAAACTAAAAATTAAAAAAAAAAAAAATTCTATTCGTGGATCGTAATTTTTCTTTTATCTCGCCAAGATGCTCCAATCGACAAAACGTAATGTTATCCGAAAGAAAATTTCCTGAGGATTCCAAATCAATCCATTTTGCGATGCGATGGATACTTTTTGAGAAAATGATTTTTTTGTGCAGCTTTCAAAAACTTAAAATTTCTTTAAAAAAAATTCAATGCGTGGATCGTAATTTTTCTTATATCGCGCCAAGATGCTCCAATCGACAAAACGTAATGTTATCCGAAAGAAAATTTCCTGAGGATTCCAAATCAATCCATTTTGCGATGCGATGGATACTTTTTGAGAAAAATATATTTTTGTGCAGCCTTCAAAAACTTAAAATTTCTTTAAAAAAAATTTCAATTCGTGGATCGTAATTTTTCTTTTATCTCGCCAAGATGATCCAATAGACAAAAGGTAATGTTATCCGAAAGAAAATTCCACGGGGATTCAAAATCTGCAATCAGTTTTTGCGATGCGATGGATACTTTTTGAGAAAATGATATTTTTGTGCAGCCTTCAAAAACTCAAAATTTCTCAAAAAAAAATTTCAGTGCGTGGATCGTAATTTTTCTTTTATCTCGCCAAGATGCTCTAATCGACAAACGCTAATGTTATCCGAAAGAAAATGCCATGAGGATTCCAAATCTGCAATCCGTTTTGCGATGCGACGGATACTTTTTGAGAAAATTATATTTTTGTGCAGCCTCCAAAAACTTAAAATTTCTTTAAAAAAAATTTCAATTCGTGGATCGTAATTTTTCTTTTATCTCGCCAAGATGCTCCAATCGACAAAAGGTAATGTTATCCGAAAGAAAATTTCATGAGGATTCCAAATCAATCCATTTTGCGATGCGATGGATACTTTTTGAGAAAATGATATTTTTGTGCAGCCTTCAAAAACTCAAAATTTCTCAAAAAAAAATTTCAGTGCGTGGATCGTAATTTTTCTTTTATCTCGCCAAGATGCTCTAATCGACAAACGCTAATGTTATCCGAAAGAAAATGCCATGAGGATTCCAAATCTGCAATCCGTTTTGCGATGCGACGGATACTTTTTGAGAAAATGATATTTTTGTGCAGCCTTCAAAAACTAAAAATTAAAAAAAAAAAAATCTATTCGTGGATCGTAATTTTTCTTATATCGCGCCAAGATGCTCCAATCGACAAAAGGTACTGTTATCCGAAAGTTTTGCGATGCGACGGATACTTATTGAGAAAATGATATTTTTGTGCAGCCTTGTAAAACTTAAAATTTCTTTAAAAAAAATTTCAATTCGTGGATCGTAATTTTTCTTTTATCTCGCCAAGATGCTCCAATCGACAAAAGGTAATGTTATCCGAAAGAAAATTTCATGAGTATTCCAAATCAATCCATTTTGCGATGCGACGGATACTTTTTGAGAAAATGATATTTTTGTGCAGCCTTCAAAAACTTAAAATTTCTTTAAAAAAATTTCAATGCGTGGATCGTAATTTTTCTTTTATCTCGCCAAGATGCTCCAATCAACAAAAGGTAATGTTATCCGAAAGAAAATTTCATGAGGATTCCAAATCAATCCATTTTGCGATGCGACGGATACTTTTTGAGAAAATGATATTTTTGTGCAGCCTTCAAAAACTTAAAATTTCTTTAAAAAAAATTTCAATGCGTGGATCGTAATTTTTCTTTTATCTCGCCAAGATGCTTCAATCGACAAAAGGTACTGTTATCCGGAAGAAAATTCCATGGGGATTCTAAATCTGCAATCGGTTTTGCGATGCGACGGATACTTTTTGAGAAAAATATATTTTTGTGCAGCCTTCAAAAACTTAAAATTTCTTTAAAAAAAATTTCAATTCGTGGATCGTAATTTTTCTTTTATCTCGCCAAGATGGTCCAATCGACAAAAGGTAATGTTATCCGAAAGAAAATTTCATGAGGATTCCAAATCAATCCATTTTGCGATGCGACGGATACTTTTTGAGAAAATGATATTTTTGTGCAGCCTTCAAAAACTTAAAATTTCTTTAAAAAAAATTTCAATGCGTGGATCGTAATTTTTCTTTTATCTCGCCAAGATGCTCCAATCGACAAAAGGTAATGTTATCCGAAAGAAAATTTCATGAGGATTCCAAATCAATCCATTTTGCGATGCGATGGATATTTTTTGAGAAAATGATATTTTTGTGCAGCCTTCAAAAACTTAAAAATTCTTTAAAAAAAATTCAATGCGTGGATCGTAATTTTTTTTACATCACGCCAAGATGATCCAATCGACAAAAGGTAATGTTATCCGAAAGAAAATTCCCTGGGGATTCAAAATCTGCAATCAGTTTTGCGATGCGACGGATACTTTTTGAGAAAATGATATTTTTGTGCAGCCTTCAAAAACTTAAAATTTCTTTAAAAAAAATTTCAGTGCGTGGATCGTAATTTTTCTTTTATCTCGCCAAGATGCTCTAATCGACAAACGCTAATGTTATCCGAAAGAAAATGCCATGAGGATTCCAAATCTGCAATCCGTTTTGCGATGCGACGGATACTTTGTGAGAAAATGATATTTTTGTGCAGCCTTCAAAAACTAAAAATTAAAAAAAAAAAATTCTATTCGTGGATCGTAATTTTTCTTATATCACGCCAAGATGCTCCAATCGACAAAAGGTACTGTTATCCGAAATAAAATTCCATGGGGATTCTAAATCTGCAATCGGTTTTGCGATGCGACGGATACTTTTTGAGAAAATGATATTTTTGTGCAGCCTTCAAAAACTTAAAATTTCTTTAAAAAAAATTTCAATGCATGGATCGTAATTTTTCTTTTATCTCGCCAAGATGCTCCAATCGACAAAAGGTAATGTTATCCGAAAGAAAATTTCACGAGGATTCCAAATCAATCCATTTTGCGATGCGATGGATACTTTTTGAGAAAATGATTTTTTTGTGCAGCTTTCAAAAACTTAAAATTTCTTTAAAAAAATTCAATGCGTGGATCGTAATTTTTCTTATATCGCGCCAAGATGATCCAATCGACAAATGGTAATGTTATCCGAAAGAAAATTCCATGGGGATTCAAAATCTGCAATCAGTTTTTGCGATGCGATGGATACTTTTTGAGAAAATGATATTTTTGTGCAGCCTTCAAAAACTCAAAATTTCTCAAAAAAAAATTTCAGTGCGTGGATCGTAATTTTTCTTTTATCTCGCCAAGATGCTCTAATCGACAAACGCTAATGTTATCCGAAAGAAAATGCCATGAGGATTCCAAATCTGCAATCTGTTTTGCGATGCGACGGATACTTTTTGAGAAAATGATATTTTTGTGCAGCCTTCAAAAACTAAAAATTAAAAAAAAAAAAAATTCTATTCGTGGATCGTAATTTTTCTTATATCGCGCCAAGATGCTCCAATCGACAAAAGGTACTGTTATCCGAAAGAAAATTCCATGGGGATTCTAAATCTGCAATCGGTTTTGCGATGCGACGGATACTTTTTGAGAAAATGATATTTTTGTGCAGCCTTCAAAAACTTAAAATTTCTTTAAACAAAATTTCAATTCGTGGATCGTAATTTTTCTTTTATCTCGCCAAGATGCTCCAATCGACAAAACGTAATGTTATCCGAAAGAAAATTTCCTGAGGATTCCAAATCAATCCATTTTGCGATGCGATGGATACTTTTTGAGAAAATGATTTTTTTGTGCAGCTTTCAAAAACTTAAAATTTCTTTAAAAAAAATTCAATGCGTGGATCGTAATTTTTCTTATATCGCGCCAAGATGCTCCAATCGACAAAACGTAATGTTATCCGAAAGAAAATTTCCTGAGGATTCCAAATCAATCCATTTTGCGATGCGATGGATACTTTTTGAGAAAAATATATTTTTGTGCAGCCTTCAAAAACTTAAAATTTCTTTAAAAAAAATTTCAATTCGTGGATCGTAATTTTTCTTTTATCTCGCCAAGATGATCCAATAGACAAAAGGTAATGTTATCCGAAAGAAAATTCCACGGGGATTCAAAATCTGCAATCAGTTTTTGCGATGCGATGGATACTTTTTGAGAAAATGATATTTTTGTGCAGCCTTCAAAAACTCAAAATTTCTCAAAAAAAAATTTCAGTGCGTGGATCGTAATTTTTCTTTTATCTCGCCAAGATGCTCTAATCGACAAACGCTAATGTTATCCGAAAGAAAATGCCATGAGGATTCCAAATCTGCAATCCGTTTTGCGATGCGACGGATACTTTTTGAGAAAATTATATTTTTGTGCAGCCTCCAAAAACTTAAAATTTCTTTAAAAAAAATTTCAATTCGTGGATCGTAATTTTTCTTTTATCTCGCCAAGATGCTCCAATCGACAAAAGGTAATGTTATCCGAAAGAAAATTTCATGAGGATTCCAAATCAATCCATTTTGCGATGCGATGGATACTTTTTGAGAAAATGATATTTTTGTGCAGCAATCAAAAACTCAAAATTTCTCAAAAAAAAATTTCAGTGCGTGGATCGTAATTTTTCTTTTATCTCGCCAAGATGCTCTAATCGACAAACGCTAATGTTATCCGAAAGAAAATGCCATGAGGATTCCAAATCTGCAATCCGTTTTGCGATGCGACGGATACTTTTTGAGAAAATGATATTTTTGTGCAGCCTTCAAAAACTAAAAATTAAAAAAAAAAAAAATCTATTCGTGGATCGTAATTTTTCTTATATCGCGCCAAGATGCTCCAATCGACAAAAGGTACTGTTATCCGAAAGTTTTGCGATGCGACGGATACTTATTGAGAAAATGATATTTTTGTGCAGCCTTGTAAAACTTAAAATTTCTTTAAAAAAAATTTCAATTCGTGGATCGTAATTTTTCTTTTATCTCGCCAAGATGCTCCAATCGACAAAAGGTAATGTTATCCGAAAGAAAATTTCATGAGGATTCCAAATCAATCCATTTTGCGATGCGACGGATACTTTTTGAGAAAATGATATTTTTGTGCAGCCTTCAAAAACTTAAAATTTCTTTAAAAAAATTTCAATGCGTGGATCGTAATTTTTCTTTTATCTCGCCAAGATGCTCCAATCAACAAAAGGTAATGTTATCCGAAAGAAAATTTCATGAGGATTCCAAATCAATCCATTTTGCGATGCGATGGATATTTTTTGAGAAAATGATATTTTTATGCAGCCTTCAAAAACTTAAAAATTCTTTAAAAAAAATTCAATGCGTGGATCGTAATTTCTCTTATATCGCGCCAAGATGTTCCAATCGACAAAAGGCAACGCCATCCAAAAGAAAATTCCATGGGGATTCTAAATCTGCAATCAGTTTTGCGATGCGACGGATACTTTTTGAGAAAATGATATTTTTGTGCAGCCTTCAAAAACTTAAAATTTCTTTAAAAAAATTTCAATGCGTGGATCGTAATTTTTCTTTTATCTCGCAAAGATGCTCCAATCGACAAAAGGTAATGTTATCCGAAAGAAAATTTCATGAGGATTCCAAATCAATCCATTTTGCGATGCGACGGATACTTTTTGAGAAAATGATATTTTTGTGCAGCCTTCAAAAACTTAAAATTTCTTTAAAAAAAATTTCAATGCGTGGATCGTAATTTTTCTTTTATCTCGCCAAGATGCTCCAATCGACAAAAGGTAATGTTATCCGAAAGAAAATTTCATGAGGATTCCAAATCAATCCATTTTGCGATGCGATGGATACTTTTTGAGAAAATGATTTTTTTGTGCAGCTTTCAAAAACTTAAAATTTCTTTAAAAAAATTCAATGCGTGGATCGTAATTTTTTTTATATCGCGCTAAGATGATCCAATCGACAAAAGGTAATGTTATCCAAAAGAAAATTCCATGGGGATTCAAAATCTGCAATTAGTTTTTGCGATGCGATGGATACTTTTTGAGAAAATGATATTTTTGTGCAGCCTTCAAAAACTCAAAATTTCTCAAAAAAAAATTTCAGTGCGTGGATCGTAATTTTTCTTTTATCTCGCCAAGATGCTCTAATCGACAAACGCTAATGTTATCCGAAAGAAAATGCCATGAGGATTCCAAATCTGCAATCCGTTTTGCGATGCGACGGATACTTTTTGAGAAAATGATATTTTTGTGCAACCTTCAAAAACTTAAAATGAAAAAAAAAAAAATTCTATTCGTGGATCGTAATTTTTCTTATATCGCGCCAAGATGCTCCAATCGACAAAAGGTACTGTTATCCGAAGTAAAATTCCATGGGGATTCTAAATCTGCAATCGGTTTTGCGATGCGACGGATACTTTTTGAGAAAATGATATTTTTGTGCAGCCTTCAAAAACTTAAAATTTCTTTAAAAAAAATTTCAATGCGTGGATCGTAATTTTTCTTTTATCTCGCCAAGATGCTCCAATCGACAAAAGGTAATGTTATCCGAAAGAAAATTTCACGAGGATTCCAAATCAATCCATTTTGCGATGCGATGGATACTTTTTGAGAAAATGATTTTTTTGTGCAGCTTTCAAAAACTTAAAATTTCTTTAAAAAAATTGAATGCGTGGATCGTAATTTTTTTTATATCGCGCCAAGATGATCCAATCGACAAAAGGTAATGTTATCCGAAAGAAAATTCCATGGGGATTCAAAATCTGCAATCAGTTTTTGCGATGCGATGGATACTTTTTGAGAAAATGATATTTTTGTGCAGCCTTCAAAAACTCAAAATTTCTCAAAAAAAAATTTCAGTGCGTGGATCGTAATTTTTCTTTTATCTCGCCAAGATGCTCTAATCGACAAGCGCTAATGTTATCCGAAAGAAAATTCCATGAGGATTCCAAATCTGCAATCCGTTTTGCGATGCGACGAACACTTTTTGAGAAAATGATATTTTTGTGCAGCCTTCAAAAACTAAAAATTAAAAAAAAAAAATTCTATTCGTGGATCGTAATTTTTCTTATATCGCGCCAAGATGCTCCAACCGACAAAAGGTAATGTTATCCGAAAGAAATTTCCATGGGGATTCAAAATCTGCAATCAGTTTTTGCGATGCGATGGATACTTTTTGAGAAAATGATATTTTTGTGCAGCCTTCAAAAACCTAAAATTTCTTTAAAAAAATTTCAATGCGTGGATCGTAATTTTTCTTTTATCGTGCCAAGATGATCCAATCGACAAAAGGTAATGTTATCCGAAAGAAAATTTGATGAGGATTCCAAATCAATCCATTTTGCGATGCGACGGATACTTTTTGAGAAAATGATATTTTTGTGCAGCCTTCAAAAACTTAAAATATCTTTAAAAAAAATTTCAATGCGTGGATCGTAATTTTTCTTTTATCTCGCCAAGATGCTCCAATCGACAAAAGGTAATGTTATCCCAATGCGTGGATCGTAATTTTTCTTATATCGCGCCAAGATGATCCAATCGACAAAAGGTAATGCTATCCGAAAGAAAATTCCATGGGGATTCTAAATCTGCAATCGGTTTTGCGACGCGACGGATACTTTTTGAGAAAATGATATTTTTGTGCAGCCTTCAAAAACTTAAAATTTCTTTAAAAAAATTTCAATGCGTGGATCGTAATTTTTCTTTTATCTCGCAAAGATGCTCCAATCGACAAAAGGTACTGTTATCCGAAAGGAAATTCGATGGGGATTCTAAATCTTCAATCAGTTTTGCGATGCGACGGATACTTTTTGAGAAAATGATATTTTTGTGCAGCCTTCAAAAACTCAAAATTTCTCAAAAAAAATTTCAGTGCGTGGATCGTAATTTTTCTTTTATCTCGCAAAGATGCTCCAATCGACAAAAGGTAATGTTATCCGAAAGAAAATTTCATGAGGATTCCAAATCAATCCATTTTGCGATGCGACGGATACTTTTTGAGAAAATGATATTTTTGTGCAGCCTTCAAAAACTTAAAATTTCTTTAAAAAAAATTTCAATGCGTGGATCGTAATTTTTCTTTTATCTCGCCAAGATGCTCCAATCGACAAAAGGTAATGTTATCCGAAAGAAAATTTCATGAGGATTCCAAATCAATCCATTTTGCGATGCGACGGATACTTTTTGAGAAAATGATATTTTTGTGCAGCCTTCAAAAACTTAAAATTTCTTTAAAAAAAATTTCAATGCGTGGATCGTAATTTTTCTTTTATCTCGCCAAGATGCTCCAATCGACAAAAGGTAATGTTATCCGAAAGAAAATTTCATGAGGATTCCAAATCAATCCATTTTGCGATGCGATGGATACTTTTTGAGAAAATGATATTTTTGTGCAGCCTTCAAAAACTTAAAAATACTTAAAAAAAAATTCAATACGTTTATCGTAATTTCTCTTATATCGCGCCAAGATGTTCCAATCGACAAAAGGTAATGCCATCCAAAAGAAAATTCCATGGGGATTTTAAATCTGCAATCAGTTTTGCGATGCGACGGATACTTTTTGAGAAAATGATATTTTTGTGCAGCCTTCAAAAACTTAAAATTTCTTTAAAAAAATGTCAATGCGTGGATCGTAATTTTTCTTTTATCTCGCCAAGATGCTCCAATCAACAAAAGGTAATGTTATCCGAAAGAAAATTTCATGAGGATTCCAAATCAATCCATTTTGCGATGCGATGGATACTTTTTGAGAAAATGATATTTTTGTGCAGCCTTCAAAAACTTAAAAATTCTTTAAAAAAAATTCAATGCGTTTATCGTAATTTCTCTTATATCGCGCCAAGATGGTCCAATCGACAAAAGGTAATGTTATCCGAAAGAAAATTCCATGGGGATTCTAAATCTGCAATCAGTTTTGCGATGCGACGGACACTTTTTGAGAAAATGATATTTTTGTGCAGCCTTCAAAAACTCAAAATTTCTCAAAAAAAAATTTCAGTGCGTGGATCGTAATTTTTCTTTTATCTCGCCAAGATGCTCTAATCGACAAGCGCTAATGTTATCCGAAAGAAAATTCCATGAGGATTCCAAATCTGCAATCCGTTTTGCGATGCGACGAACACTTTTTGAGAAAATGATATTTTTGTGCAGCCTTCAAAAACTAAAAATTAAAAAAAAAAAATTCTATTCGTGTATCGTAATTTTTCTTATATCGCGCCAAGATGCTCCAACCGACAAAAGGTAATGTTATCCGAAAGAAATTTCCATGGGGATTCAAAATCTGCAATCAGTTTTTGCGATGCGATGGATACTTTTTGAGAAAATGATATTTTTGTGCAGCCTTCAAAAACCTAAAATTTCTTTAAAAAAATTTCAATGCGTGGATCGTAATTTTTCTTTTATCGTGCCAAGATGATCCAATCGACAAAAGGTAATGTTATCCGAAAGAAAATTTGATGAGGATTCCAAATCAATCCATTTTGCGATGCGACGGATACTTTTTGAGAAAATGATATTTTTGTGCAGCCTTCAAAAACTTAAAATATCTTTAAAAAAAATTTCAATGCGTGGATCGTAATTTTTCTTTTATCTCGCCAAGATGCTCCAATCGACAAAAGGTAATGTTATCCGAATGCGTGGATCGTAATTTTTCTTATATCGCGCCAAGATGATCCAATCGACAAAAGGTAATGCTATCCGAAAGAAAATTCCATGGGGATTCTAAATCTGCAATCGGTTTTGCGACGCGACGGATACTTTTTGAGAAAATGATATTTTTGTGCAGCCTTCAAAAACTTAAAATTTCTTTAAAAAAATTTCAATGCGTGGATCGTAATTTTTCTTTTATCTCGCAAAGATGCTCCAATCGACAAAAGGTACTGTTATCCGAAAGGAAATTCGATGGGGATTCTAAATCTTCAATCAGTTTTGCGATGCGACGGATACTTTTTGAGAAAATGATATTTTTGTGCAGCCTTCAAAAACTCAAAATTTCTCAAAAAAAATTTCAGTGCGTGGATCGTAATTTTTCTTTTATCTCGCAAAGATGCTCCAATCGACAAAAGGTAATGTTATCCGAAAGAAAATTTCATGAGGATTCCAAATCAATCCATTTTGCGATGCGACGGATACTTTTTGAGAAAATGATATTTTTGTGCAGCCTTCAAAAACTTAAAATTTCTTTAAAAAAAATTTCAATGCGTGGATCGTAATTTTTCTTTTATCTCGCCAAGATGCTCCAATCGACAAAAGGTAATGTTATCCGAAAGAAAATTTCATGAGGATTCCAAATCAATCCATTTTGCGATGCGACGGATACTTTTTGAGAAAATGATATTTTTGTGCAGCCTTCAAAAACTTAAAATTTCTTTAAAAAAAATTTCAATGCGTGGATCGTAATTTTTCTTTTATCTCGCCAAGATGCTCCAATCGACAAAAGGTAATGTTATCCGAAAGAAAATTTCATGAGGATTCCAAATCAATCCATTTTGCGATGCGATGGATACTTTTTGAGAAAATGATATTTTTGTGCAGCCTTCAAAAACTTAAAAATACTTAAAAAAAAATTCAATGCGTTTATCGTAATTTCTCTTATATCGCGCCAAGATGTTCCAATCGACAAAAGGTAATGCCATCCAAAAGAAAATTCCATGGGGATTTTAAATCTGCAATCAGTTTTGCGATGCGACGGATACTTTTTGAGAAAATGATATTTTTGTGCAGCCTTCAAAAACTTAAAATTTCTTTAAAAAAATGTCAATGCGTGGATCGTAATTTTTCTTTTATCTCGCC
Organism: Chalcosyrphus nemorum; assembly: GCA_949716465.1. Taxonomy (NCBI): domain Eukaryota; kingdom Metazoa; phylum Arthropoda; class Insecta; order Diptera; family Syrphidae; genus Chalcosyrphus; species Chalcosyrphus nemorum. Next base: position 159,421 of record CATIXX010000001.1, read on the forward strand.
AAGATGCTCCAATCAACAAAAGGTAATGTTATCCGAAAGAAAATTTCATGAGGATTCCAAATCAATCCATTTTGCGATGCGATGGATACTTTTTGAGAAAATGATATTTTTGTGCAGCCTTCAAAAACTTAAAAATTCTTTAAAAAAAATTCAATGCGTTTATCGTAATTTCTCTTATATCGCGCCAAGATGCTCCAATCGACAAAAGGTAATGTTATCCGAAAGAAAATTCCATGGGGATTCTAAATCTGCAATCAGTTTTGCGATGCGATGGACACTTTTTGAGAAAATGATATTTTTGTGCAGCCTTCAAAAACTCAAAATTTCTCAAAAAAAAATTTCAGTGCGTGGATCGTAATTTTTCTTTTATCTCGCCAAGATGCTCTAATCGACAAGCGCTAATGTTATCCGAAAGAAAATTCCATGAGGATTCCAAATCTGCAATCCGTTTTGCGATGCGACGAACACTTTTTGAGAAAATGATATTTTTGTGCAGCCTTCAAAAACTAAAAATTAAAAAAAAAAATTCTATTCGTGGATCGTAATTTTTCTTATATCGCGCCAAGATGCTCCAACCGACAAAAGGTAATGTTATCCGAAAGAAATTTCCATGGGGATTCAAAATCTGCAATCAGTTTTTGCGATGCGATGGATACTTTTTGAGAAAATGATATTTTTGTGCAGCCTTCAAAAACCTAAAATTTCTTTAAAAAAATTTCAATGCGTGGATCGTAATTTTTCTTTTATCGTGCCAAGATGATCCAATCGACAAAAGGTAATGTTATCCGAAAGAAAATTTGATGAGGATTCCAAATCAATCCATTTTGCGATGCGACGGATACTTTTTGAGAAAATGATATTTTTGTGCAGCCTTCAAAAACTTAAAATATCTTTAAAAAAAATTTCAATGCGTGGATCGTAATTTTTCTTTTATCTCGCCAAGATGCTCCAATCGACAAAAGGTAATGTTATCCGAATGCGTGGATCGTAATTTTTCTTATATCGCGCCAAGATGATCCAATCGACAAAAGGTAATGCTATCCGAAAGAAAATTCCATGGGGATTCTAAATCTGCAATCGGTGCAGCCTTCAAAAACTTAAAATTTCTTTAAAAAAATTTCAATGCGTGGATCGTAATTTTTCTTTTATCTCGCAAAGATGCTCCAATCGACAAAAGGTACTGTTATCCGAAAGGAAATTCGATGGGGATTCTAAATCTTCAATCAGTTTTGCGATGCGACGGATACTTTTTGAGAAAATGATATTTTTGTGCAGCCTTCAAAAACTCAAAATTTCTCAAAAAAAATTTCAGTGCGTGGATCGTAATTTTTCTTTTATCTCGCAAAGATGCTCCAATCGACAAAAGGTAATGTTATCCGAAAGAAAATTTCATGAGGATTCCAAATCAAGCCATTTTGCGATGCGACGGATACTTTTTGAGAAAATGATATTTTTTTGCAGCCTTCAAAAACTTAAAATTTCTTTAAAAAAAATTTCAATGCGTGGATCGTAATTTTTCTTTTATCTCGCCAAGATGCTCCAATCGACAAAAGGTAATGTTATCCGAAAGAAAATTTCATGAGGATTCCAAATCAATCCATTTTGCGATGCGACGGATACTTTTTGAGAAAATGATATTTTTGTGCAGCCTTCAAAAACTTAAAATTTCTTTAAAAAAAATTTCAATGCGTGGATCGTAATTTTTCTTTTATCTCGCCAAGATGCTCCAATCGACAAAAGGTAATGTTATCCGAAAGAAAATTTCATGAGGATTCCAAATCAATCCATTTTGCAATGCGACGGATACTTTTTGAGAAAATGATATTTTTGTGCAGCCTTCAAAAACTTAAAATATCTTTAAAAAAAATTTCAATGCGTGGATCGTAATTTTTCTTTTATCTCGCCAAGATGCTCCAATCGACAAAAGGTAATGTTATCCGAATGCGTGGATCGTAATTTCTCTTATATCGCGCCAAGATGTTCCAATCGACAAAAGGTAATGCCATCCAAAAGAAAATTCCATGGGGATTTTAAATCTGCAATCAGTTTTGCGATGCGACGGATACTTTTTGAGAAAATGATATTTTTGTGCAGCCTTCAAAAACTTAAAATTTCTTTAAAAAAATTTCAATGCGTGGATCGTAATTTTTCTTTTATCTCGCCAAGATGCTCCAATCAACAAAAGGTAATGTTATCCGAAAGAAAATTTCATGAGGATTCCAAATCAATCCATTTTGCGATGCGATGGATACTTTTTGAGAAAATGATATTTTTGTGCAGCCTTCAAAAACTTAAAAATTCTTTAAAAAAAATTCAATGCGTTTATCGTAATTTCTCTTATATCGCGCCAAGATGCTCCAATCGACAAAAGGTAATGTTATCCGAAAGAAAATTCCATGGAGATTCTAAATCTGCAATCAGTTTTGCGATGCGACGGACACTTTTTGAGAAAATGATATTTTTGTGCAGCCTTCAAAAACTTAAAATTTCTTTAAAAAAAATTCAATGCGTGGATCGTAATTTTTCTTTTATCTCGCTAAGATGCTCCAATCGCTCCAATCGACAAAAGGTAATGCCATCCAAAAGAAAATTCTATGGGAATTCTAAATCTGCAATCGGTTTTGCGATGCGACGGATACTTTTTGAGATAATGATATTTTGTTGAAGCCTTCAAAAACTTAAAATTTCTTTAAAAAAAATTTCAATTCGTGGATCGTAATTTTTCTTTTATCTCGCCAAGATGCTCCAATCGACAAAAGGTAATATTATCCGAAAGAAAATTTCATGAGGATTCCAAATCAATCCATTTTGCGATGCGATGGATACTTTTTGAGAAAATGATATTTTTGTGCAGCCTTCAAAAACTTAAAAATTCTTAAAAAAAAATTCAATGCGTGGATCGTAATTTCTCTTATATCGCGCCAAGATGTTCCAATCGACAAAAGGTAATGTTATCCGAAAGAAAGAAAGAAAGAAAGAAAATTCGATGGGGATTCTAAATCTGCAATCAGTTTTGCGATGCGACGGATACTTTTTGAGAAAATGATATTTTTGTGCAGCCTTCAAAAACTTAAAAATTCTTTAAAAAAATTTCAATGCGTGGATCGTAATTTTTCTTTTATCTCGCAAAGATGCTCCAATCGACAAAAGGTAATGTTATCCGAAAGAAAATTTCATGAGGATTCCAAATCAATCCATTTTGCGATGCGACGGATACTTTTTGAGAAAATGATATTTTTGTGCAGCCTTCAAAAACTTAAAATTTCTTTAAAAATAATTTCAATGCGTGGATCGTAATTTTTCTTTTATCTCGCCAAGATGCTCCAATCGACAAAAGGTAATGTTATCCGAAAGAAAATTTCATGAGGATTCCAAATCAATCCATTTTGCGATGCGATGGATACTTTTTGAGAAAATGATTTTTTTGTGCAGCTTTCAAAAATTTAAAATTTCTTTAAAAAAATTCAATGCGTGGATCGTAATTTTTCTTATATCGCGCCAAGATGATCCAATCGACAAAAGGTAATGTTATCCGAAAGAAAATTCCACGCGGATTCAAAATCTGCAATCAGTTTTTGCGATGCGATGGATACTTTTTGAGAAAATGATATTTTTGTGCAGCCTTCAAAAACTCAAAATTTCTCAAAAAAAAATTTCAGTGCGTGGATCGTAATTTTTCTTTTATCTCGCCAAGATGCTCTTATCGACAAGCGCTAATGTTATCCGAAAGAAAAATCGATGGGGATTCTAAATCTGCAATCAGTTTTGCGATGCGACGGATACTTTTTGAGAAAATGATATTTTTGTGCAGCCTTCAAAAACTTAAAATTTCTTTAAAAAAAATTTCAATGCATGGATCGTAATTTTTCTTTTATCTCGCCAAGATGCTCCAATCGACAAAAGGTAATGTTATCCGAAAGAAAATTTCATGAGGATTCCAAATCAATCCATTTTGCGATGCGATGGATACTTTTTGAGAAAATGATTTTTTTGTGCAGCTTTCAAAAACTTAAAATTTCTTTAAAAAAATTCAATGCGTGGATCGTAATTTTTCTTATATCGTGCCAAGATGATCCAATCGACAAAAGGTAATGTTATCCGAAAGAAAATTCCATGGGGATTCAAAATCTGCAATCAGTTTTTGCGATGCGATGGATACTTTTTGAGAAAATGATATTTTTGTGCAGCCTTCAAAAACTCAAAATTTCTCAAAAAAAAATTTCAGTGCGTGGATCGTAATTTTTCTTTTATCTCGATAAGATGCTCCAATCGACAAACGCTAAAGCTATCCGAAAGAAAATTCCATGAGGATTCCAAATCTGCAATCCGTTTTGCGATGCGACGGATACTTTTTGAGAAAATGATATTTTTGTGCAGCCTTCAAAAACTAAAAATTAAAAAAAAAAATTCTATTCGTGGATCGTAATTTTTCTTATATCGCGCCAAGATGCTCCAATCGACAAAAGGTACTGTTATCCGAAAGAAAATTCCATGGGGATTTTAAATCTGCAATCAGTTTTGCGATGCGACGGATACCTTTTGAGAAAATGATATTTTTGTACAGCCTTCAAAAACTTAAAATATCTTTAAAAAAAATTTCAATGCGTGGATCGTAATTTTTCTTTTATCTCGCAAAGATGCTCCAATCGAAAAAAGGTAATGTTATCCGAAAGAAAATTTCATGAGGATTCCAAATCAATCCATTTTGCGATGCGACGGATACTTTTTGAGAAAATGATATTTTTGTGCAGCCTTCAAAAACTTAAAATTTCTTTAAAAAAAATTTCAATGCGTGGATCGTAATTTTTCTTTTATCTCGCCAAGATGCTCCAATCGACAAAAGGTAATGTTATCCGAAAGAAAATTTCATGAGGATTCCAAATCAATCCATTTTGCGATGCGACGGATACTTTTTGAGAAAATGATATTTTTGTGCAGCCTTCAAATCTTAAAATTTCTTTAAAAAAAATTTCAATGCGTGGATCGTAATTTTTCTTTTATCTCGCCAAGATGCTCCAATCGACAAAAGGTAATGTTATCCGAAAGAAAATTTCATGAGGATTCCAAATCAATCCATTTTGCGATGCGATGGATACTTTTTGAGAAAATGATATTTTTGTGCAGCCTTCAAAAACTTAAAAATACTTAAAAAAAAATTCAATGCGTTTATCGTAATTTTTCTTATATCGCGCCAAGATGATCCAATCGACAAAAGGTAATGCCATCCAAAAGAAAATTCCATGGGGATTTTAAATCTGCAATCAGTTTTGCGATGCGACGGATACTTTTTGAGAAAATGATATTTTTGTGCAGCCTTCAAAAACTTAAAATTTCTTTAAAAAAATGTCAATGCGTGGATCGTAATTTTTCTTTTATCTCGCCAAGATGCTCCAATCAACAAAAGGTAATGTTATCCGAAAGAAAATTTCATGAGGATTCCAAATCAATCCATTTTGCGATGCGATGGATACTTTTTGAGAAAATGATATTTTTGTGCAGCCTTCAAAAACTTAAAAATTCTTTAAAAAAAATTCAATGCGTTTATCGTAATTTCTCTTATATCGCGCCAAGATGCTCCAATCGACAAAAGGTAATGTTATCCGAAAGAAAATTCCATGGGGATTCTAAATCTGCAATCAGTTTTGCGATGCGACGGACACTTTTTGAGAAAATGATATTTTTGTGCAGCCTTCAAAAACTCAAAATTTCTCAAAAAAAAATTTCAGTGCGTGGATCGTAATTTTTCTTTTATCTCGCCAAGATGCTCTAATCGACAAGCGCTAATGTTATCCGAAAGAAAATTCCATGAGGATTCCAAATCTGCAATCCGTTTTGCGATGCGACGAACACTTTTTGAGAAAATGATATTTTTGTGCAGCCTTCAAAAACTAAAAATTAAAAAAAAAAAATTCTATTCGTGGATCGTAATTTTTCTTATATCGCGCCAAGATGCTCCAACCGACAAAAGGTAATGTTATCCGAAAGAAATTTCCATGGGGATTCAAAATCTGCAATCAGTTTTTGCGATGCGATGGATACTTTTTGAGAAAATGATATTTTTGTGCAGCCTTCAAAAACCTAAAATTTCTTTAAAAAAATTTCAATGCGTGGATCGTAATTTTTCTTTTATCGCGCCAAGATGCTCCAACCGACAAAAGGTAATGTTATCCGAAAGAAATTTCCATGGGGATTCAAAATCTGCAATCAGTTTTTGCGATGCGATGGATACTTTTTGAGAAAATGATATTTTTGTGCAGCCTTCAAAAACTTAAAATATCTTTAAAAAAAATTTCAATGCGTGGATCGTAATTTTTCTTTTATCTCGCCAAGATGCTCCAATCGACAAAAGGTAATGTTATCCGAATGCGTGGATCGTAATTTTTCTTATATCGCGCCAAGATGATCCAATCGACAAAAGGTAATGCTATCCGAAAGAAAATTCCATGGGGATTCTAAATCTGCAATCGGTTTTGCGACGCGACGGATACTTTTTGAGAAAATGATATTTTTGTGCAGCCTTCAAAAACTTAAAATTTCTCAAAAAAAATTTCAGTGCGTGGATCGTAATTTTTCTTTTATCTCGCAAAGATGCTCCAATCGACAAAAGGTAATGTTATCCGAAAGAAAATTTCATGAGGATTCCAAATCAATCCATTTTGCGATGCGACGGATACTTTTTGAGAAAATGATATTTTTGTGCAGCCTTCAAAAACTTAAAATTTCTTTAAAAAAAATTTCAATGCGTGGATCGTAATTTTTCTTTTATCTCGCCAAGATGCTCCAATCGACAAAAGGTAATGTTATCCGAAAGAAAATTTCATGAGGATTCCAAATCAATCCATTTTGCGATGCGACGGATACTTTTTGAGAAAATGATATTTTTGTGCAGCCTTCAAAAACTTAAAATTTCTTTAAAAAAAATTTCAATGCGTGGATCGTAATTTTTCTTTTATCTCGCCAAGATGCTCCAATCGACAAAAGGTAATGTTATCCGAAAGAAAATTTCATGAGGATTCCAAATCAATCCATTTTGCGATGCGATGGATACTTTTTGAGAAAATGATATTTTTGTGCAGCCTTCAAAAACTTAAAAATACTTAAAAAAAAATTCAATGCGTTTATCGTAATTTCTCTTATATCGCGCCAAGATGTTCCAATCGACAAAAGGTAATGCCATCCAAAAGAAAATTCCATGGGGATTTTAAATCTGCAATCAGTTTTGCGATGCGACGGATACTTTTTGAGAAAATGATATTTTTGTGCAGCCTTCAAAAACTTAAAATTTCTTTAAAAAAATGTCAATGCGTGGATCGTAATTTTTCTTTTATCTCGCCAAGATGCTCCAATCAACAAAAGGTAATGTTATCCGAAAGAAAATTTCATGAGGATTCCAAATCAATCCATTTTGCGATGCGATGGATACTTTTTGAGAAAATGATATTTTTGTGCAGCCTTCAAAAACTTAAAAATTCTTTAAAAAAAATTCAATGCGTTTATCGTAATTTCTCTTATATCGCGCCAAGATGCTCCAATCGACAAAAGGTAATGTTATCCGAAAGAAAATTCCATGGGGATTCTAAATCTGCAATCGGTTTTGCGATGCGACGGACACTTTTTGAGAAAATGATATTTTTGTGCAGCCTTCAAAAACTCAAAATTTCTCAAAAAAAAATGTCAGTGCGTGGATCGTAATTTTTCTTTTATCTCGCCAAGATGCTCTAATCGACAAGCGCTAATGTTATCCGAAAGAAAATTCCATGAGGATTCCAAATCTGCATTCCGTTTTGCGATGCGACGAACACTTTTTGAGAAAATGATATTTTTGTGCAGCCTTCAAAAACTAAAAATTAAAAAAAAAAAATTCTATTCGTGGATCGTAATTTTTCTTATATCGCGCCAAGATGCTCCAATCGACAAAAGGTACTGTTATCCGAAAGAAAATTCCATGGGGATTTTAAATCTGCAATCAGTTTTGCGATGCGACGGATACCTTTTGAGAAAATGATATTTTTGTACAGCCTTCAAAAACTTAAAATATCTTTAAAAAAAATTTCAATGCGTGGATCGTAATTTTTCTTTTATCTCGCAAAGATGCTCCAATCGAAAAAAGGTAATGTTATCCGAAAGAAAATTTCATGAGGATTCCAAATCAATCCATTTTGCGATGCGACGGATACTTTTTGAGAAAATGATATTTTTGTGCAGCCTTCAAAAACTTAAAATTTCTTTAAAAAAAATTTCAATGCGTGGATCGTAATTTTTCTTTTATCTCGCCAAGATGCTCCAATCGACAAAAGGTAATGTTATCCGAAAGAAAATTTCATGAGGATTCCAAATCAATCCATTTTGCGATGCGACGGATACTTTTTGAGAAAATGATATTTTTGTGCAGCCTTCAAATCTTAAAATTTCTTTAAAAAAAATTTCAATGCGTGGATCGTAATTTTTCTTTTATCTCGCCAAGATGCTCCAATCGACAAAAGGTAATGTTATCCGAAAGAAAATTTCATGAGGATTCCAAATCAATCCATTTTGCGATGCGATGGATACTTTTTGAGAAAATGATATTTTTGTGCAGCCTTCAAAAACTTAAAAATACTTAAAAAAAAATTCAATGCGTTTATCGTAATTTCTCTTATATCGCGCCAAGATGTTCCAATCGACAAAAGGTAATGCCATCCAAAAGAAAATTCCATGGGGATTTTAAATCTGCAATCAGTTTTGCGATGCGACGGATACTTTTTGAGAAAATGATATTTCTGTGCAGCCTTCAAAAACTTAAAATTTCTTTAAAAAAATGTCAATGCGTGGATCGTAATTTTTCTTTTATCTCGCCAAGATGCTCCAATCAACAAAAGGTAATGTTATCCGAAAGAAAATTTCATGAGGATTCCAAATCAATCCATTTTGCGATGCGATGGATACTTTTTGAGAAAATGATATTTTTGTGCAGCCTTCAAAAACTTAAAAATTCTTTAAAAAAAATTCAATGCGTTTATCGTAATTTCTCTTATATCGCGCCAAGATGCTCCAATCGACAAAAGGTAATGTTATCCGAAAGAAAATTCCATGGGGATTCTAAATCTGCAATCAGTTTTGCGATGCGACGGACACTTTTTGAGAAAATGATATTTTTGTGCAGCCTTCAAAAACTCAAAATTTCTCAAAAAAAAATTTCAGTGCGTGGATCGTAATTTTTCTTTTATCTCGCCAAGATGCTCTAATCGACAAGCGCTAATGTTATCCGAAAGAAAATTCCATGAGGATTCCAAATCTGCAATCCGTTTTGCGATGCGACGAACACTTTTTGAGAAAATGATATTTTTGTGCAGCCTTCAAAAACTAAAAATTAAAAAAAAAAAATTCTATTCGTGGATCGTAATTTTTCTTATATCGCGCCAAGATGCTCCAACCGACAAAAGGTAATGTTATCCGAAAGAAATTTCCATGGGGATTCAAAATCTGCAATCAGTTTTTGCGATGCGATGGATACTTTTTGAGAAAATGATATTTTTGTGCAGCCTTCAAAAACCTAAAATTTCTTTAAAAAAATTTCAATGCGTGGATCGTAATTTTTCTTTTATCGTGCCAAGATGATCCAATCGACAAAAGGTAATGTTATCCGAAAGAAAATTTGATGAGGATTCCAAATCAATCCATTTTGCGATGCGACGGATACTTTTTGAGAAAATGATATTTTTGTGCAGCCTTCAAAAACTTAAAATATCTTTAAAAAAAATTTCAATGCGTGGATCGTAATTTTTCTTTTATCTCGCCAAGATGCTCCAATCGACAAAAGGTAATGTTATCCGAATGCGTGGATCGTAATTTTTCTTATATCGCGCCAAGATGATCCAATCGACAAAAGGTAATGCTATCCGAAAGAAAATTCCATGGGGATTCTAAATCTGCAATCGGTTTTGCGACGCGACGGATACTTTTTGAGAAAATGATATTTTTGTGCAGCCTTCAAAAACTTAAAATTTCTTTAAAAAAATTTCAATGCGTGGATCGTAATTTTTCTTTTATCTCGCAAAGATGCTCCAATCGACAAAAGGTACTGTTATCCGAAAGGAAATTCGATGGGGATTCTAAATCTTCAATCAGTTTTGCGATGCGACGGATACTTTTTGAGAAAATGATATTTTTGTGCAGCCTTCAAAAACTCAAAATTTCTCAAAAAAAATTTCAGTGCGTGGATCGTAATTTTTCTTTTATCTCGCAAAGATGCTCCAATCGACAAAAGGTAATGTTATCCGAAAGAAAATTTCATGAGGATTCCAAATCAATCCATTTTGCGATGCGACGGATACTTTTTGAGAAAATGATATTTTTGTGCAGCCTTCAAAAACTTAAAATTTCTTTAAAAAAAATTTCAATGCGTGGATCGTAATTTTTCTTTTATCTCGCCAAGATGCTCCAATCGACAAAAGGTAATGTTATCCGAAAGAAAATTTCATGAGGATTCCAAATCAATCCATTTTGCGATGCGACGGATACTTTTTGAGAAAATGATATTTTTGTGCAGCCTTCAAAAACTTAAAATTTCTTTAAAAAAAATTTCAATGCGTGGATCGTAATTTTTCTTTTATCTCGCCAAGATGCTCCAATCGACAAAAGGTAATGTTATCCGAAAGAAAATTTCATGAGGATTCCAAATCAATCCATTTTGCGATGCGATGGATACTTTTTGAGAAAATGATATTTTTGTGCAGCCTTCAAAAACTTAAAAATACTTAAAAAAAAATTCAATGCGTTTATCGTAATTTCTCTTATATCGCGCCAAGATGTTCCAATCGACAAAAGGTAATGCCATCCAAAAGAAAATTCCATGGGGATTTTAAATCTGCAATCAGTTTTGCGATGCGACGGATACTTTTTGAGAAAATGATATTTTTGTGCAGCCTTCAAAAACTTAAAATTTCTTTAAAAAAATGTCAATGCGTGGATCGTAATTTTTCTTTTATCTCGCCAAGATGCTCCAATCAACAAAAGGTAATGTTATCCGAAAGAAAATTTCATGAGGATTCCAAATCAATCCATTTTGCGATGCGATGGATACTTTTTGAGAAAATGATATTTTTGTGCAGCCTTCAAAAACTTAAAAATTCTTTAAAAAAAATTCAATGCGTTTATCGTAATTTCTCTTATATCGCGCCAAGATGCTCCAATCGACAAAAGGTAATGTTATCCGAAAGAAAATTCCATGGGGATTCTAAATCTGCAATCAGTTTTGCGATGCGACGGACACTTTTTGAGAAAATGATATTTTTGTGCAGCCTTCAAAAACTCAAAATTTCTCAAAAAAAAATGTCAGTGCGTGGATCGTAATTTTTCTTTTATCTCGCCAAGATGCTCTAATCGACAAGCGCTAATGTTATCCGAAAGAAAATTCCATGAGGATTCCAAATCTGCAATCCGTTTTGCGATGCGACGAACACTTTTTGAGAAAATGATATTTTTGTGCAGCCTTCAAAAACTAAAAATTAAAAAAAAAAAATTCTATTCGTGGATCGTAATTTTTCTTATATCGCGCCAAGATGCTCCAACCGACAAAAGGTAATGTTATCCGAAAGAAATTTCCATGGGGATTCAAAATCTGCAATCAGTTTTTGCGATGCGATGGATACTTTTTGAGAAAATGATATTTTTGTGCAGCCTTCAAAAACCTAAAATTTCTTTAAAAAAATTTCAATGCGTGGATCGTAATTTTTCTTTTATCGTGCCAAGATGATCCAATCGACAAAAGGTAATGTTATCCGAAAGAAAATTTGATGAGGATTCCAAATCAATCCATTTTGCGATGCGACGGATACTTTTTGAGAAAATGATATTTTTGTGCAGCCTTCAAAAACTTAAAATATCTTTAAAAAAAATTTCAATGCGTGGATCGTAATTTTTCTTTTATCTCGCCAAGATGCTCCAATCGACAAAAGGTAATGTTATCCGAATGCGTGGATCGTAATTTTTCTTATATCGCGCCAAGATGATCCAATCGACAAAAGGTAATGCTATCCGAAAGAAAATTCCATGGGGATTCTAAATCTGCAATCGGTTTTGCGACGCGACGGATACTTTTTGAGAAAATGATATTTTTGTGCAGCCTTCAAAAACTTAAAATTTCTTTAAAAAAATTTCAATGCGTGGATCGTAATTTTTCTTTTATCTCGCAAAGATGCTCCAATCGACAAAAGGTACTGTTATCCGAAAGGAAATTCGATGGGGATTCTAAATCTTCAATCAGTTTTGCGATGCGACGGATACTTTTTGAGAAAATGATATTTTTGTGCAGCCTTCAAAAACTCAAAATTTCTCAAAAAAAATTTCAGTGCGTGGATCGTAATTTTTCTTTTATCTCGCAAAGATGCTCCAATCGACAAAAGGTAATGTTATCCGAAAGAAAATTTCATGAGGATTCCAAATCAATCCATTTTGCGATGCGACGGATACTTTTTGAGAAAATGATATTTTTTTGCAGCCTTCAAAAACTTAAAATTTCTTTAAAAAAAATTTCAATGCGTGGATCGTAATTTTTCTTTTATCTCGCCAAGATGCTCCAATCGACAAAAGGTAATGTTATCCGAAAGAAAATTTCATGAGGATTCCAAATCAATCCATTTTGCGATGCGACGGATACTTTTTGAGAAAATGATATTTTTGTGCAGCCTTCAAAAACTTAAAATTTCTTTAAAAAAAATTTCAATGCGTGGATCGTAATTTTTCTTTTATCTCGCCAAGATGCTCCAATCGACAAAAGGTAATGTTATCCGAAAGAAAATTTCATGAGGATTCCAAATCAATCCATTTTGCGATGCGACGGATACTTTTTGAGAAAATGATATTTTTGTGCAGCCTTCAAAAACTTAAAATATCTTTAAAAAAAATTTCAATGCGTGGATCGTAATTTTTCTTTTATCTCGCCAAGATGCTCCAATCGACAAAAGGTAATGTTATCCGAATGCGTGGATCGTAATTTCTCTTATATCGCGCCAAGATGTTCCAATCGACAAAAGGTAATGCCATCCAAAAGAAAATTCCATGGGGATTTTAAATCTGCAATCAGTTTTGCGATGCGACGGATACTTTTTGAGAAAATGATATTTTTGTGCAGCCTTCAAAAACTAAAAATTAAAAAAAAAAAATTCTATTCGTGGATCGTAATTTTTCTTATATCGCGCCAAGATGCTCCAACCGACAAAAGGTAATGTTATCCGAAAGAAATTTCCATGGGGATTCAAAATCTGCAATCAGTTTTTGCGATGCGATGGATACTTTTTGAGAAAATGATATTTTTGTGCAGCCTTCAAAAACCTAAAATTTCTTTAAAAAAATTTCAATGCGTGGATCGTAATTTTTCTTTTATCGTGCCAAGATGATCCAATCGACAAAAGGTAATGTTATCCGAAAGAAAATTTGATGAGGATTCCAAATCAATCCATTTTGCGATGCGACGGATACTTTTTGAGAAAATGATATTTTTGTGCAGCCTTCAAAAACTTAAAATATCTTTAAAAAAAATTTCAATGCGTGGATCGTAATTTTTCTTTTATCTCGCCAAGATGCTCCAATCGACAAAAGGTAATGTTATCCGAATGCGTGGATCGTAATTTTTCTTATATCGCGCCAAGATGATCCAATCGACAAAAGGTAATGCTATCCGAAAGAAAATTCCATGGGGATTCTAAATCTGCAATCGGTTTTGCGACGCGACGGATACTTTTTGAGAAAATGATATTTTTGTGCAGCCTTCAAAAACTTAAAATTTCTTTAAAAAAATTTCAATGCGTGGATCGTAATTTTTCTTTTATCTCGCAAAGATGCTCCAATCGACAAAAGGTACTGTTATCCGAAAGGAAATTCGATGGGGATTCTAAATCTTCAATCAGTTTTGCGATGCGACGGATACTTTTTGAGAAAATGATATTTTTGTGCAGCCTTCAAAAACTCAAAATTTCTCAAAAAAAATTTCAGTGCGTGGATCGTAATTTTTCTTTTATCTCGCAAAGATGCTCCAATCGACAAAAGGTAATGTTATCCGAAAGAAAATTTCATGAGGATTCCAAATCAATCCATTTTGCGATGCGACGGATACTTTTTGAGAAAATGATATTTTTTTGCAGCCTTCAAAAACTTAAAATTTCTTTAAAAAAAATTTCAATGCGTGGATCGTAATTTTTCTTTTATCTCGCCAAGATGCTCCAATCGACAAAAGGTAATGTTATCCGAAAGAAAATTTCATGAGGATTCCAAATCAATCCATTTTGCGATGCGACGGATACTTTTTGAGAAAATGATATTTTTGTGCAGCCTTCAAAAACTTAAAATTTCTTTAAAAAAAATTTCAATGCGTGGATCGTAATTTTTCTTTTATCTCGCCAAGATGCTCCAATCGACAAAAGGTAATGTTATCCGAAAGAAAATTTCATGAGGATTCCAAATCAATCCATTTTGCGATGCGACGGATACTTTTTGAGAAAATGATATTTTTGTGCAGCCTTCAAAAACTTAAAATATCTTTAAAAAAAATTTCAATGCGTGGATCGTAATTTTTCTTTTATCTCGCCAAGATGCTCCAATCGACAAAAGGTAATGTTATCCGAATGCGTGGATCGTAATTTCTCTTATATCGCGCCAAGATGTTCCAATCGACAAAAGGTAATGCCATCCAAAAGAAAATTCCATGGGGATTTTAAATCTGCAATCAGTTTTGCGATGCGACGGATACTTTTTGAGAAAATGATATTTTTGTGCAGCCTTCAAAAACTTAAAATTTCTTTAAAAAAATTTCAATGCGTGGATCGTAATTTTTCTTTTATCTCGCCAAGATGCTCCAATCAACAAAAGGTAATGTTATCCGAAAGAAAATTTCATGAGGATTCCAAATCAATCCATTTTGCGATGCGATGGATACTTTTTGAGAAAATGATATTTTTGTGCAGCCTTCAAAAACTTAAAAATTCTTTAAAAAAAATTCAATGCGTTTATCGTAATTTCTCTTATATCGCGCCAAGATGCTCCAATCGACAAAAGGTAATGTTATCCGAAAGAAAATTCCATGGAGATTCTAAATCTGCAATCAGTTTTGCGATGCGACGGACACTTTTTGAGAAAATGATATTTTTGTGCAGCCTTCAAAAACTTAAAATTTCTTTAAAAAAAATTCAATGCGTGGATCGTAATTTTTCTTTTATCTCGCTAAGATGCTCCAATCGCTCCAATCGACACAAGGTAATGCCATCCAAAAGAAAATTCTATGGGAATTCTAAATCTGCAATCGGTTTTGCGATGCGACGGATACTTTTTGAGATAATGATATTTTGTTGAAGCCTTCAAAAACTTAAAATTTCTTTAAAAAAAATTTCAATTCGTGGATCGTAATTTTTCTTTTATCTCGCCAAGATGCTCCAATCGACAAAAGGTAATATTATCCGAAAGAAAATTTCATGAGGATTCCAAATCAATCCATTTTGCGATGCGATGGATACTTTTTGAGAAAATGATATTTTTGTGCAGCCTTCAAAAACTTAAAAATTCTTAAAAAAAAATTCAATGCGTGGATCGTAATTTCTCTTATATCGCGCCAAGATGTTCCAATCGACAAAAGGTAATGTTATCCGAAAGAAAGAAAGAAAGAAAGAAAATTCGATGGGGATTCTAAATCTGCAATCAGTTTTGCGATGCGACGGATACTTTTTGAGAAAATGATATTTTTGTGCAGCCTTCAAAAACTTAAAAATTCTTTAAAAAAATTTCAATGCGTGGATCGTAATTTTTCTTTTATCTCGCAAAGATGCTCCAATCGACAAAAGGTAATGTTATCCGAAAGAAAATTTCATGAGGATTCCAAATCAATCCATTTTGCGATGCGACGGATACTTTTTGAGAAAATGATATTTTTGTGCAGCCTTCAAAAACTTAAAATTTCTTTAAAAATAATTTCAATGCGTGGATCGTAATTTTTCTTTTATCTCGCCAAGATGCTCCAATCGACAAAAGGTAATGTTATCCGAAAGAAAATTTCATGAGGATTCCAAATCAATCCATTTTGCGATGCGATGGATACTTTTTGAGAAAATGATTTTTTTGTGCAGCTTTCAAAAATTTAAAATTTCTTTAAAAAAATTCAATGCGTGGATCGTAATTTTTCTTATATCGCGCCAAGATGATCCAATCGACAAAAGGTAATGTTATCCGAAAGAAAATTCCATGCGGATTCAAAATCTGCAATCAGTTTTTGCGATGCGATGGATACTTTTTGAGAAAATGATATTTTTGTGCAGCCTTCAAAAACTCAAAATTTCTCAAAAAAAAATTTCAGTGCGTGGATCGTAATTTTTCTTTTATCTCGCCAAGATGCTCTTATCGACAAGCGCTAATGTTATCCGAAAGAAAAATCGATGGGGATTCTAAATCTGCAATCAGTTTTGCGATGCGACGGATACTTTTTGAGAAAATGATATTTTTGTGCAGCCTTCAAAAACTTAAAATTTCTTTAAAAAAAATTTCAATGCATGGATCGTAATTTTTCTTTTATCTCGCCAAGATGCTCCAATCGACAAAAGGTAATGTTATCCGAAAGAAAATTTCATGAGGATTCCAAATCAATCCATTTTGCGATGCGATGGATACTTTTTGAGAAAATGATTTTTTTGTGCAGCTTTCAAAAACTTAAAATTTCTTTAAAAAAATTCAATGCGTGGATCGTAATTTTTCTTATATCGTGCCAAGATGATCCAATCGACAAAAGGTAATGTTATCCGAAAGAAAATTCCATGGGGATTCAAAATCTGCAATCAGTTTTTGCGATGCGATGGATACTTTATGAGAAAATGATATTTTTGTGCAGCCTTCAAAAACTCAAAATTTCTCAAAAAAAAATTTTAGTGCGTGGATCGTAATTTTTCTTTTATCTCGATAAGATGCTCCAATCGACAAACGCTAAAGCTATCCGAAAGAAAATTCCATGAGGATTCCAAATCTGCAATCCGTTTTGCGATGCGACGGATACTTTTTGAGAAAATGATATTTTTGTGCAGCCTTCAAAAACTAAAAAGTAAAAAAAAAAAATTCTATTCGTGGATCGTAATTTTTCTTATATCGCGCCAAGATGCTCCAATCGACAAAAGGTACTGTTATCCGAAAGAAAATTCCATGGGGATTTTGAATCTGCAATCAGTTTTGCGATGCGACGGATACCTTTTGAGAAAATGATATTTTTGTACAGCCTTCAAAAACTTAAAATATCTTTAAAAAAAATTTCAATGCGTGGATCGTAATTTTTCTTTTATCTCGCAAAGATGCTCCAATCGAAAAAAGGTAATGTTATCCGAAAGAAAATTTCATGAGGATTCCAAATCAATCCATTTTGCGATGCGACGGATACTTTTTGAGAAAATGATATTTTTGTCCAGCCTTCAAAAACTTAAAATATCTTTAAAAAAAATTTCAATGCGTGGATCGTAATTTTTCTTTTATCTCGCAAAGATGCTCCAATCGAAAAAAGGTAATGTTATCCGAAAGAAAATTTCATGAGGATTCCAAATCAATCCATTTTGCGATGCGACGGATACTTTTTGAGAAAATGATATTTTTGTGCAGCCTTCAAAAACTTAAAATTTCTTTAAAAAAAATTTCAATGCGTGGATCGTAATTTTTCTTTTATCTCGCCAAGATGCTCCAATCGACAAAAGGTAATGTTATCCGAAAGAAAATTTCATGAGGATTCCAAATCAATCCATTTTGCGATGCGACGGATACTTTTTGAGAAAATGATATTTTTGTGCAGCCTTCAAAAACTTAAAAATTCTTAAAAAAAAATTCAATGCGTTTATCGTAATTTCTCTTATATCGCGCCAAGATGTTCCAATCGACAAAAGGTAATGTTATCCGAAAGAAAATTCGATGGGGATTCTAAATCTGCAATCAGTTTTGCGATGCGACGCACACTTTTTGAGAAAATGATATTTTTGTGCAGCCTTCAAAAACTTAAAATTTCTTTAAAAAAAATTCAATGCGTGGATCGTAATTTTTCTTTTATCTCGGCAAGATGCTCCAATCGCTCAAATCGACAAAAGGTTATGCCATCCAAAAGAAAATTCTATGGGAATTATAAATCTGCAATCGGTTTTGCGATGCGACGGATACTTTTTGAGATAATGATATTTTGTTGAAGCCTTCAAAAACTTAAAATTTCTTTAAAAAAAATTTCAATTCGTGGATCGTAATTTTTCTTTTATCTCGCCAAGATGCTCCAATCGACAAAAGGTAATATTATCCGAAAGAAAATTTCATGAGGATTCCAAATCAATCCATTTTGCGATGCAATGGATACTTTTTGATAAAATGATATTTTTGTGCAGCCTTCAAAAACTTAAGAATTCTTAAAAAAAAATTCAATGCGTGGATCGTAATTTCTCTTATATCGCGCCAAGATGTTCCAATCGACAAAAGGTAATGCTATCCGAAAGAAAATTCGATGGGGATTCTAAATCTGCAATCAGTTTTTCTATGCGACGGATACTTTTTGAGAAAATTATATTTTTGTGCAGCCTTCAAAAACTTAAAATTTCTTTAAAAAAATTTCAATGCGTGGATCGTAATTTTTCTTTTATCTCGCAAAGATGCTCCAATCGACAAAAGGTAATGTTATCCGAAAGAAAATTTCATGAGGATTCCAAATCAATCCATTTTGCGATGCGACGGATACTTTTTGAGAAAATGATATTTTTGTGCAGCCTTCAAAAACTTAAAATTTCTTTAAAAAAAATTTCAATGCGTGGATCGTAACTTTTCTTTTATCTCGCCAAGATGCTCCAATCGACAAAAGGTAATGTTATCCGAAAGAAAGTTTCATGAGGATTCCAAATCAATCCATTTTGCGATGCGACGGATACTTTTTGAGAAAATGATTTTTTTGTGCAGCTTTCAAAAATTTAAAATTTCTTTAAAAAAATTCAATGCGTGGATCGTAATTTTTCTTATATCGCGCCAAGATGATCCAATCGACAAAAGGTAATGTTATCCGAAAGAAAATTCCATGGGGATTCAAAATCTGCAATCAGTTTTTGCGATGCGATGGATACTTTTTGAGAAAATGATATTTTTGTGCAGCCTTCAAAAACTCAAAATTTCTCAAAAAAAAATTTCAGTGCGTGGATCGTAATTTTTCTTTTATCTCGCCAAGATGCTCTTATCGACAAACGCTAATGTTATCCGAAAGAAAAATCGATGGGGATTCTAAATCTGCAATCAGTTTTGCGATGCGACGGACACTTTTTGAGAAAATGATATTTTTGTGCAGCCTTCAAAAACTCAAAATTTCTCAAAAAAAAATTTCAATTCGTGGATCGTAATTTTTCTTTTATCTCGCAAAGATGCTCCAATCGACAAAAGGTAATGTTATCCGAAAGAAAATTTCATGAGGATTCCAAATCAATTAATTTTGCGATGCGACGGATACTTTTTGAGAAAATGATATTTTTGTGCAGCCTTCAAAAACTTAAAATTTCTTTAAAAAAAATTTCAATGCGTGGATCGTAATTTTTCTTTTATCTCGCCAAGATGCTCCAATCGACAAAAGGTAATGTTATCCGAAAGAAAATTTCATGAGGATTCCAAATCAATCCATTTTGCGATGCGACGGATACTTTTTGAGAAAATGATATTTTTGTGCAGCCTTCAAAAACTTAAAATTTCTTTAAAAAAAATTTCAATGCGTGGATCGTAATTTTTCTTTTATCTCGCCAAGATGCTCCAATCAACAAAAGGTAATGTTATCCGAAAGAAAATTTCATGAGGATTCCAAATCAATCCATTTTGCGATGCGATGGATACTTTTTGAGAAAATGATATTTTTGTGCAGCCTTCAAAAACTTAAAAATTCTTTAAAAAAAATTCAATGCGTTTATCGTAATTTCTCTAATATCGCGCCAAGATGCTCCAATCGACAAAAGGTAATGTTATCCGAAAGAAAATTCCATGGGGATTCTAAATCTGCAATCAGTTTTGCGATGCGACGGACACTTTTTGAGAAAATGATATTTTTGTGCAGCCTTCAAAAACTTAAAATTTCTTTAAAAAAAATTCAATGCGTGGATCGTAATTTTTCTTTTATCTCGCTAAGATGCTCCAATCGCTCCAATCGACAAAAGGTAATGCCATCCAAAAGAAAATTCTATGGGAATTCTAAATCTGCAATCGGTTTTGCGATGCGACGCACACTTTTTGAGAAAATGATATTTTTGTGCAGCCTTCAAAAACTTAAAATTTCTTTAAAAAAAATTCAATGCGTGGATCGTAATTTTTCTTTTATCTCGGCAAGATGCTCCAATCGCTCAAATCGACAAAAGGTTATGCCATCCAAAAGAAAATTCTATGGGAATTATAAATCTGCAATCGGTTTTGCGATGCGACGGATACTTTTTGAGATAATGATATTTTGTTGAAGCCTTCAAAAACTTAAAATTTCTTTAAAAAAAATTTCAATTCGTGGATCGTAATTTTTCTTTTATCTCGCCAAGATGCTCCAATCGACAAAAGGTAATATTATCCGAAAGAAAATTTCATGAGGATTCCAAATCAATCCATTTTGCGATGCAATGGATACTTTTTGATAAAATGATATTTTTGTGCAGCCTTCAAAAACTTAAGAATTCTTAAAAAAAAATTCAATGCGTGGATCGTAATTTCTCTTATATCGCGCCAAGATGTTCCAATCGACAAAAGGTAATGCTATCCGAAAGAAAATTCGATGGGGATTCTAAATCTGCAATCAGTTTTTCTATGCGACGGATACTTTTTGAGAAAATTATATTTTTGTGCAGCCTTCAAAAACTTAAAATTTCTTTAAAAAAATTTCAATGCGTGGATCGTAATTTTTCTTTTATCTCGCAAAGATGCTCCAATCGACAAAAGGTAATGTTATCCGAAAGAAAATTTCATGAGGATTCCAAATCAATCCATTTTGCGATGCGACGGATACTTTTTGAGAAAATGATATTTTTGTGCAGCCTTCAAAAACTTAAAATTTCTTTAAAAAAAATTTCAATGCGTGGATCGTAACTTTTCTTTTATCTCGCCAAGATGCTCCAATCGACAAAAGGTAATGTTATCCGAAAGAAAGTTTCATGAGGATTCCAAATCAATCCATTTTGCGATGCGACGGATACTTTTTGAGAAAATGATTTTTTTGTGCAGCTTTCAAAAATTTAAAATTTCTTTAAAAAAATTCAATGCGTGGATCGTAATTTTTCTTATATCGCGCCAAGATGATCCAATCGACAAAAGGTAATGTTATCCGAAAGAAAATTCCATGGGGATTCAAAATCTGCAATCAGTTTTTGCGATGCGATGGATACTTTTTGAGAAAATGATATTTTTGTGCAGCCTTCAAAAACTCAAAATTTCTCAAAAAAAAATTTCAGTGCGTGGATCGTAATTTTTCTTTTATCTCGCCAAGATGCTCTTATCGACAAACGCTAATGTTATCCGAAAGAAAAATCGATGGGGATTCTAAATCTGCAATCAGTTTTGCGATGCGACGGACACTTTTTGAGAAAATGATATTTTTGTGCAGCCTTCAAAAACTCAAAATTTCTCAAAAAAAAATTTCAATTCGTGGATCGTAATTTTTCTTTTATCTCGCAAAGATGCTCCAATCGACAAAAGGTAATGTTATCCGAAAGAAAATTTCATGAGGATTCCAAATCAATCCATTTTGCGATGCGACGGATACTTTTTGAGAAAATGATATTTTTGTGCAGCCTTCAAAAACTTAAAATTTCTTTAAAAAAAATTTCAATGCGTGGATCGTAATTTTTCTTTTATCTCGCCAAGATGCTCCAATCGACAAAAGGTAATGTTATCCGAAAGAAAATTTCATGAGGATTCCAAATCAATCCATTTTGCGATGCGACGGATACTTTTTGAGAAAATGATATTTTTGTGCAGCCTTCAAAAACTTAAAATTTCTTTAAAAAAAATTTCAATGCGTGGATCGTAATTTTTCTTTTATCTCGCCAAGATGCTCCAATCAACAAAAGGTAATGTTATCCGAAAGAAAATTTCATGAGGATTCCAAATCAATCCATTTTGCGATGCGATGGATACTTTTTGAGAAAATGATATTTTTGTGCAGCCTTCAAAAACTTAAAAATTCTTTAAAAAAAATTCAATGCGTTTATCGTAATTTCTCTTATATCGCGCCAAGATGCTCCAATCGACAAAAGGTAATGTTATCCGAAAGAAAATTCCATGGGGATTCTAAATCTGCAATCAGTTTTGCGATGCGACGGACACTTTTTGAGAAAATGATATTTTTGTGCAGCCTTCAAAAACTTAAAATTTCTTTAAAAAAAATTCAATGCGTGGATCGTAATTTTTCTTTTATCTCGCTAAGATGCTCCAATCGCTCCAATCGACAAAAGGTAATGCCATCCAAAAGAAAATTCTATGGGAATTCTAAATCTGCAATCGGTTTTGCGATGCGACGGATACTTTTTGAGATAATGATATTTTGTTGAAGCCTTCAAAAACTTAAAATTTCTTTAAAAAAAATTTCAATTCGTGGATCGTAATTTTTCTTTTATCTCGCCAAGATGCTCCAATCGACAAAAGGTAATATTATCCGAAAGAAAATTTCATGAGGATTCCAAATCAATCCATTTTGCGATGCGATGGATACTTTTTGAGAAAATGATATTTTTGTGCAGCCTTCAAAAACTTAAAAATTCTTAAAAAAAAATTCAATGCGTGGATCGTAATTTCTCTTATATCGCGCCAAGATGTTCCAATCGACAAAAGGTAATGTTATCCGAAAGAAAGAAAGAAAGAAAGAAAATTCGATGGGGATTCTAAATCTGCAATCAGTTTTGCGATGCGACGGATACTTTTTGAGAAAATGATATTTTTGTGCAGCCTTCAAAAACTTAAAAATTCTTTAAAAAAATTTCAATGCGTGGATCGTAATTTTTCTTTTATCTCGCAAAGATGCTCCAATCGACAAAAGGTAATGTTATCCGAAAGAAAATTTCATGAGGATTCCAAATCAATCCATTTTGCGATGCGACGGATACTTTTTGAGAAAATGATATTTTTGTGCAGCCTTCAAAAACTTAAAATTTCTTTAAAAATAATTTCAATGCGTGGATCGTAATTTTTCTTTTATCTCGCCAAGATGCTCCAATCGACAAAAGGTAATGTTATCCGAAAGAAAATTTCATGAGGATTCCAAATCAATCCATTTTGCGATGCGATGGATACTTTTTGAGAAAATGATATTTTTGTGCAGCTTTCAAAAATTTAAAATTTCTTTAAAAAAATTCAATGCGTGGATCGTAATTTTTCTTATATCGCGCCAAGATGATCCAATCGACAAAAGGTACTGTTATCCGAAAGGAAATTCGATGGGGATTCTAAATCTTCAATCAGTTTTGCGATGCGACGGATACTTTTTGAGAAAATGATATTTTTGTGCAGCCTTCAAAAACTCAAAATTTCTCAAAAAAAATTTCAGTGCGTGGATCGTAATTTTTCTTTTATCTCGCAAAGATGCTCCAATCGACAAAAGGTAATGTTATCCGAAAGAAAATTTCATGAGGATTCCAAATCAATCCATTTTGCGATGCGACGGATACTTTTTGAGAAAATGATATTTTTGTGCAGCCTTCAAAAACTTAAAATTTCTTTAAAAAAAATTTCAATGCGTGGATCGTAATTTTTCTTTTATCTCGCCAAGATGCTCCAATCGACAAAAGGTAATGTTATCCGAAAGAAAATTTCATGAGGATTCCAAATCAATCCATTTTGCGATGCGACGGATACTTTTTGAGAAAATGATATTTTTGTGCAGCCTTCAAAAACTTAAAATTTCTTTAAAAAAAATTTCAATGCGTGGATCGTAATTTTTCTTTTATCTCGCCAAGATGCTCCAATCGACAAAAGGTAATGTTATCCGAAAGAAAATTTCATGAGGATTCCAAATCAATCCATTTTGCGATGCGATGGATACTTTTTGAGAAAATGATATTTTTGTGCAGCCTTCAAAAACTTAAAAATACTTAAAAAAAAATTCAATGCGTTTATCGTAATTTCTCTTATATCGCGCCAAGATGTTCCAATCGACAAAAGGTAATGCCATCCAAAAGAAAATTCCATGGGGATTTTAAATCTGCAATCAGTTTTGCGATGCGACGGATACTTTTTGAGAAAATGATATTTTTGTGCAGCCTTCAAAAACTTAAAATTTCTTTAAAAAAATTTCAATGCGTGGATCGTAATTTTTCTTTTATCTCGCCAAGATGCTCCAATCAACAAAAGGTAATGTTATCCGAAAGAAAATTTCATGAGGATTCCAAATCAATCCATTTTGCGATGCGATGGATACTTTTTGAGAAAATGATATTTTTGTGCAGCCTTCAAAAACTTAAAAATTCTTTAAAAAAAATTCAATGCGTTTATCGTAATTTCTCTTATATCGCGCCAAGATGCTCCAATAGACAAAAGGTAATGTTATCCGAAAGAAAATTCCATGGGGATTCTAAATCTGCAATCAGTTTTGCGATGCAACGGACACTTTTTGAGAAAATGATATTTTTGTGCAGCCTTCAAAAACTTAAAATTTCTTTAAAAAAAATTCAATGCGTGGATCGTAATTTTTCTTTTATCTCGCTAAGATGCTCCAATCGCTCTAATCGACAAAAGGTAATGCCATCCAAAAGAAAATTCTATGGGAATTCTAAATCTGCAATCGGTTTTGCGATGCGACGGATACTTTTTGAGATAACGATATTTTGTTGAAGCCTTCAAAAACTTAAAATTTCTTTAAAAAAAATTTCAATTCGTGGATCGTAATTTTTCTTTTATCTCGCCAAGATGCTCCAATCGACAAAAGGTAATATTATCCGAAAGAAAATTTCATGAGGATTCCAAATCAATCCATTTTGCGATGCGATGGATACTTTTTGAGAAAATGATATTTTTGTGCAGCCTTCAAAAACTTAAAAATTCTTAAAAAAAAATTCAATGCGTGGATCGTAATTTCTCTTATATCGCGCCAAGATGTTCCAATCGACAAAAGGTAATGTTATCCGAAAGAAAGAAAGAAAGAAAGAAAATTCGATGGGGATTCTAAATCTGCAATCAGTTTTGCGATGCGACGGATACTTTTTGAGAAAATGATATTTTTGTGCAGCCTTCAAAAACTTAAAAATTCTTTAAAAAAATTTCAATGCGTGGATCGTAATTTTTCTTTTATCTCGCAAAGATGCTCCAATCGACAAAAGGTAATGTTATCCGAAAGAAAATTTCATGAGGATTCCAAATCAATCCATTTTGCGATGCGACGGATACTTTTTGAGAAAATGATATTTTTGTGCAGCCTTCAAAAACTTAAAATTTCTTTAAAAATAATTTCAATGCGTGGATCGTAATTTTTCTTTTATCTCGCCAAGATGCTCCAATCGACAAAAGGTAATGCTATCCGAAAGAAAATTTCATGAGGATCCCAAATCAATCCATTTTGCAATGCGATGGATACTTTTTGAGAAAATGATTTTTTTGTGCAGCTTTCAAAAATTTAAAATTTCTTTAAAAAAATTCAATGCGTGGATCGTAATTTTTCTTATATCGCGCCAAGATGATCCAATCGACAAAAGGTAATGTTATCCGAAAGAAAATTCCATGGGGATTCAAAATCTGCAATCAGTTTTTGCGATGCGATGGATACTTTTTGAGAAAATGATATTTTTGTGCAGCCTTCAAAAACTCAAAATTTCTCAAAAAAAAATTTCAGTGCGTGGATCGTAATTTTTCTTTTATCTCGCCAAGATGCTCTTATCGACAAGCGCTAATGTTATCCGAAAGAAAAATCGATGGGGATTCTAAATCTGCAATCAGTTTTGCGATGCGACGGATACTTTTTGAGAAAATGATATTTTTGTGCAGCCTTCAAAAACTTAAAATTTCTTTAAAAAAAATTTCAATGCATGGATCGTAATTTTTCTTTTATCTCGCCAAGATGCTCCAATCGACAAAAGGTAATGTTATCCGAAAGAAAATTTCATGAGGATTCCAAATCAATCCATTTTGCGATGCGATGGATACTTTTTGAGAAAATGATTTTTTTGTGCAGCTTTCAAAAACTTAAAATTTCTTTAAAAAAATTCAATGCGTGGATCGTAATTTTTCTTATATCGTGCCAAGATGATCCAATCGACAAAAGGTAATGTTATCCGAAAGAAAATTCCATGGGGATTCAAAATCTGCAATCAGTTTTTGCGATGCGATGGATACTTTTTGAGAAAATGATATTTTTGTGCAGCCTTCAAAAACTCAAAATTTCTCAAAAAAAAATTTCAGTGCGTGGATCGTAATTTTTCTTTTATCTCGATAAGATGCTCCAATCGACAAACGCTAAAGCTATCCGAAAGAAAATTCCATGAGGATTCCAAATCTGCAATCCGTTTTGCGATGCGACGGATACTTTTTGAGAAAATGATATTTTTGTGCAGCCTTCAAAAACTAAAAATTAAAAAAAAAAATTCTATTCGTGGATCGTAATTTTTCTTATATCGCGCCAAGATGCTCCAATCGACAAAAGGTACTGTTATCCGAAAGAAAATTCCATGGGGATTTTAAATCTGCAATCAGTTTTGCGATGCGACGGATACCTTTTGAGAAAATGATATTTTTGTACAGCCTTCAAAAACTTAAAATATCTTTAAAAAAAATTTCAATGCGTGGATCGTAATTTTTCTTTTATCTCGCAAAGATGCTCCAATCGAAAAAAGGTAATGTTATCCGAAAGAAAATTTCATGAGGATTCCAAATCAATCCATTTTGCGATGCGACGGATACTTTTTGAGAAAATGATATTTTTGTCCAGCCTTCAAAAACTTAAAATATCTTTAAAAAAAATTTCAATGCGTGGATCGTAATTTTTCTTTTATCTCGCAAAGATGCTCCAATCGAAAAAAGGCAATGTTATCCGAAAGAAAATTTCATGAGGATTCCAAATCAATCCATTTTGCGATGCGACGGATACTTTTTGAGAAAATGATATTTTTGTGCAGCCTTCAAAAACTTAAAATTTCTTTAAAAAAATTTCAATGCGTGGATCGTAATTTTTCTTTTATCTCGCCAAGATGCTCCAATCGACAAAAGGTAATGTTATCCGAAAGAAAATTTCATGAGGATTCCAAATCAATCCATTTTGCGATGCGACGGATACTTTTTGAGAAAATGATATTTTTGTGCAGCCTTCAAAAACTTAAAAATTCTTAAAAAAAAATTCAATGCGTTTATCGTAATTTCTCTTATATCGCGCCAAGATGTTCCAATCGACAAAAGGTAATGTTATCCGAAAGAAAATTCGATGGGGATTCTAAATCTGCAATCAGTTTTGCGATGCGACGCACACTTTTTGAGAAAATGATATTTTTGTGCAGCCTTCAAAAACTTAAAATTTCTTTAAAAAAAATTCAATGCGTGGATCGTAATTTTTCTTTTATCTCGGCAAGATGCTCCAATCGCTCAAATCGACAAAAGGTTATGCCATCCAAAAGAAAATTCTATGGGAATTATAAATCTGCAATCGGTTTTGCGATGCGACGGATACTTTTTGAGATAATGATATTTTGTTGAAGCCTTCAAAAACTTAAAATTTCTTTAAAAAAAATTTCAATTCGTGGATCGTAATTTTTCTTTTATCTCGCCAAGATGCTCCAATCGACAAAAGGTAATATTATCCGAAAGAAAATTTCATGAGGATTCCAAATCAATCCATTTTGCGATGCAATGGATACTTTTTGATAAAATGATATTTTTGTGCAGCCTTCAAAAACTTAAGAATTCTTAAAAAAAAATTCAATGCGTGGATCGTAATTTCTCTTATATCGCGCCAAGATGTTCCAATCGACAAAAGGTAATGCTATCCGAAAGAAAATTCGATGGGGATTCTAAATCTGCAATCAGTTTTTCTATGCGACGGATACTTTTTGAGAAAATTATATTTTTGTGCAGCCTTCAAAAACTTAAAATTTCTTTAAAAAAATTTCAATGCGTGGATCGTAATTTTTCTTTTATCTCGCAAAGATGCTCCAATCGACAAAAGGTAATGTTATCCGAAAGAAAATTTCATGAGGATTCCAAATCAATCCATTTTGCGATGCGACGGATACTTTTTGAGAAAATGATATTTTTGTGCAGCCTTCAAAAACTTAAAATTTCTTTAAAAAAAATTTCAATGCGTGGATCGTAACTTTTCTTTTATCTCGCCAAGATGCTCCAATCGACAAAAGGTAATGTTATCCGAAAGAAAGTTTCATGAGGATTCCAAATCAATCCATTTTGCGATGCGACGGATACTTTTTGAGAAAATGATTTTTTTGTGCAGCTTTCAAAAATTTAAAATTTCTTTAAAAAAATTCAATGCGTGGATCGTAATTTTTCTTATATCGCGCCAAGATGATCCAATCGACAAAAGGTAATGTTATCCGAAAGAAAATTCCATGGGGATTCAAAATCTGCAATCAGTTTTTGCGATGCGATGGATACTTTTTGAGAAAATGATATTTTTGTGCAGCCTTCAAAAACTCAAAATTTCTCAAAAAAAAATTTCAGTGCGTGGATCGTAATTTTTCTTTTATCTCGCCAAGATGCTCTTATCGACAAACGCTAATGTTATCCGAAAGAAAAATCGATGGGGATTCTAAATCTGCAATCAGTTTTGCGATGCGACGGATACTTTTTGAGAAAATGATATTTTTGTGCAGCCTTCAAAAACTTAAAATTTCTTTAAAAAAATTTCAATGCGTGGATCGTAATTTTTCTTTTATCTCGCAAAGATGCTCCAATCGACAAAAGGTAATGTTATCCGAAAGAAAATTTCATGAGGATTCCAAATCAATCCATTTTGCGATGCGACGGATACTTTTTGAGAAAATGATTTTTTTGTGCAGCTTTCAAAAACTTAAAATTTCTTTAAAAAAATTCAATGCGTGGATCGTAATTTTTCTTATATCGCGCCAAGATGATCCAATCGACAAAAGGTAATGTTATCCGAAAGAAAATTCCATGGGGATTCTAAATCTGCAATCAGTTTTGCGATGTGACGTACACTTTTTGAGAAAATGATATTTTTGTGCAGCCTTCAAAAACTCAAAATTTCTCAAAAAAAAATTTCAGTGCGTGGATCGTAATTTTTCTTTTATCTCGCCAAGATGCTCTAATCGACAAGCGCTAATGTTATCCGAAATAAAATTCCATGAGGATTCCAAATCTGCAATCCGTTTTGCGATGCGACGAACACTTTTTGAGAAAATGATATTTTTGTGCAGCCTTCAAAAACTAAAAATTAAAAAAAAAAATTCTATGCGTGGATCGTAATTTTTCTTATATCGCGCCAAGATGCTCCAACCGACAAAAGGTAATGTTATCCGAAAGAAATTTCCATGGGGATTCAAAATCTGCAATCAGTTTTTGCGATGCGATGGATACTTTTTGAGAAAATGATATTTTTGTGCAGCCTTCAAAAACCTAAAATTTCTTTTAAAAAATTTCAATGCGTGGATCGTAATTTTTCTTTTATCGTGCCAAGATGATCCAATCGACAAAAGGTAATGTTATCCGAAAGAAAATTTGATGAGGATTCCAAATCAATCCATTTTGCGATGCGACGGATACTTTTTGAGAAAATGATATTTTTGTGCAGCCTTCAAAAACTTAAAATATCTTTAAAAAAAATTTCAATGCGTGGATCGTAATTTTTCTTTTATCTCGCCAAGATGCTCCAATCGACAAAAGGTAATGTTATCCGAATGCGTGGATCGTAATTTTTCTTATATCGCGCCAAGATGATCCAATCGACAAAAGGTAATGCTATCCGAAAGAAAATTCCATGGGGACTCTAAATCTGCAATCAGTTTTGCGACGCGACGGATACTTTTTGAGAAAATGATATTTTTGTGCAGCCTTCAAAAACTTAAAATTTCTTTAAAAAAATTTCAATGCGTGGATCGTAATTTTTCTTTTATCTCGCAAAGATGCTCCAATCGACAAAAGGTACTGTTATCCGAAAGGAAATTCGATGGGGATTCTAAATCTTCAATCAGTTTTGCGATGCGACGGATACTTTTTGAGAAAATGATATTTTTGTGCAGCCTTCAAAAACTCAAAATTTCTCAAAAAAAATTTCAGTGCGTGGATCGTAATTTTTCTTTTATCTCGCAAAGATGCTCCAATCGACAAAAGGTAATGTTATCCGAAAGAAAATTTCATGAGGATTCCAAATCAATCCATTTTGCGATGCGACGGATACTTTTTGAGAAAATGATATTTTTGTGCAGCCTTCAAAAACTTAAAATTTCTTTAAAAAAAATTTCAATGCGTGGATCGTAATTTTTCTTTTATCTCGCCAAGATGCTCCAATCGACAAAAGGTAATGTTATCCGAAAGAAAATTTCATGAGGATTCCAAATCAATCCATTTTGCGATGCGACGGATACTTTTTGAGAAAATGATATTTTTGTGCAGCCTTCAAAAACTTAAAATTTCTTTAAAAAAAATTTCAATGCGTGGATCGTAATTTTTCTTTTATCTTGCCAAGATGCTCCAATCGACAAAAGGTAATGTTATCCGAAAGAAAATTTCATGAGGATTCCAAATCAATCCATTTTGCGATGCGATGGATACTTTTTGAGAAAATGATATTTTTGTGCAGCCTTCAAAAACTTAAAAATACTTAAAAAAAAATTCAATGCGTTTATCGTAATTTCTCTTATATCGCGCCAAGATGTTCCAATCGACAAAAGGTAATGTTATCCGAAAGAAAATTCCATGGGGATTCTAAATCTGCAATCAGTTTTGCGATGCGACGGACACTTTTTGAGAAAATGATATTTTTGTGCAGCCTTCAAAAACTTAAAATTTCTTTAAAAAAAATTCAATGCGTGGATCGTAATTTTTCTTTTATCTCGCCAAGATGCTCCAATCAACAAAAGGTAATGTTATCCGAAAGAAAATTTCATGAGGATTCCAAATCAATCCATTTTGCGATGCGATGGATACTTTTTGAGAAAATGATATTTTTGTGCAGCCTTCAAAAACTTAAAAATTCTTTAAAAAAAATTCAATGCGTTTATCGTAATTTCTCTTATATCGCGCCAAGATGCTCCAATCGACAAAAGGTAATGTTATCCGAAAGAAAATTCCATGGGGATTCTAAATCTGCAATCAGTTTTGCGATGCGACGGACACTTTTTGAGAAAATGATATTTTTGTGCAGCCTTCAAAAACTTAAAATTTCTTTAAAAAAAATTCAATGCGTGGATCGTAATTTTTCTTTTATCTCGCTAAGATGCTCCAATCGCTCCAATCGACAAAAGGTAATGCCATCCAAAAGAAAATTCTATGGGAATTCTAAATCTGCAATCGGTTTTGCGATGCGACGGATACTTTTTGAGATAATGATATTTTGTTGAAGCCTTCAAAAACTTAAAATTTCTTTAAAAAAAATTTCAATTCGTGGATCGTAATTTTTCTTTTATCTCGCCAAGATGCTCCAATCGACAAAAGGTAATATTATCCGAAAGAAAATTTCATGAAGATTCCAAATCAATCCATTTTGCGATGCGATGGATACTTTTTGAGAAAATGATATTTTTGTGCAGCCTTCAAAAACTTAAAAATTCTTAAAAAAAAATTCAATGCGTGGATCGTAATTTCTCTTATATCGCGCCAAGATGTTCCAATCGACAAAAGGTAATGTTATCCGAAAGAAAGAAAGAAAGAAAGAAAATTCGATGGGGATTCTAAATCTGCAATCAGTTTTGCGATGCGACGGATACTTTTTGAGAAAATGATATTTTTGTGCAGCCTTCAAAAACTTAAAAATTCTTTAAAAAAATTTCAATGCGTGGATCGTAATTTTTCTTTTATCTCGCAAAGATGCTCCAATCGACAAAAGGTAATGTTATCCGAAAGAAAATTTCATGAGGATTCCAAATCAATCCATTTTGCGATGCGACGGATACTTTTTGAGAAAATGATATTTTTGTGCAGCCTTCAAAAACTTAAAATTTCTTTAAAAATAATTTCAATGCGTGGATCGTAATTTTTCTTTTATCTCGCCAAGATGCTCCAATCGACAAAAGGTAATGTTATCCGAAAGAAAATTTCATGAGGATTCCAAATCAATCCATTTTGCGATGCGATGGATACTTTTTGAGAAAATGATTTTTTTGTGCAGCTTTCAAAAATTTAAAATTTCTTTAAAAAAATTCAATGCGTGGATCGTAATTTTTCTTATATCGCGCCAAGATGATCCAATCGACAAAAGGTAATGTTATCCGAAAGAAAATTCCATGGGGATTCAAAATCTGCAATCAGTTTTTGCGATGCGATGGATACTTTTTGAGAAAATGATATTTTTGTGCAGCCTTCAAAAACTCAAAATTTCTCAAAAAAAAATTTCAGTGCGTGGATCGTAATTTTTCTTTTATCTCGCCAAGATGCTCTTATCGACAAGCGCTAATGTTATCCGAAAGAAAAATCGATGGGGATTCTAAATCTGCAATCAGTTTTGCGATGCGACGGATACTTTTTGAGAAAATGATATTTTTGTGCAGCCTTCAAAAACTTAAAATTTCTTTAAAAAAAATTTCAATGCATGGATCGTAATTTTTCTTTTATCTCGCCAAGATGCTCCAATCGACAAAAGGTAATGTTATCCGAAAGAAAATTTCATGAGGATTCCAAATCAATCCATTTTGCGATGCGATGGATACTTTTTGAGAAAATGATTTTTTTGTGCAGCTTTCAAAAACTTAAAATTTCTTTAAAAAAATTCAATGCGTGGATCGTAATTTTTCTTATATCGTGCCAAGATGATCCAATCGACAAAAGGTAATGTTATCCGAAAGAAAATTCCATGGGGATTCAAAATCTGCAATCAGTTTTTGCGATGCGATGGATACTTTTTGAGAAAATGATATTTTTGTGCAGCCTTCAAAAACTAAAAATTAAAAAAAAAAAATTCTATTCGTGGATCGTAATTTTTCTTTTATCTCGATAAGATGCTCCAATCGACAAACGCTAAAGCTATCCGAAAGAAAATTCCATGAGGATTCCAAATCTGCAATCCGTTTTGCGATGCGACGGATACTTTTTAAGAAAATGATATTTTTGTGCAGCCTTCAAAAACTAAAAATTAAAAAAAAAAAATTCTATTCGTGGATCGTAATTTTTCTTATATCGCGCCAAGATGCTCCAATCGACAAAAGGTACTGTTATCCGAAAGAAAATTCCATGGGGATTTTAAATCTGCAATCAGTTTTGCGATGCGACGGATACCTTTTGAGAAAATGATATTTTTGTACAGCCTTCAAAAACTTAAAATATCTTTAAAAAAAATTTCAATGCGTGGATCGTAATTTTTCTTTTATCTCGCAAAGATGCTCCAATCGACAAAAGGTAATGTTATCCGAAAGAAAATTCCATGGGGATTCAAAATCTGCAATCAGTTTTTGCGATGCGATGGATACTTTTTGAGAAAATGATATTTTTGTGCAGCCTTCAAAAACTCAAAATTTGTCAAAAAAAAATTTCAGTGCGTGGATCGTAATTTTTCTTTTATCTCGCCAAGATGCTCGTATCGACAAACGCTAATGTTATCCGAAAGAAAAATCGATGGGGATTCTAAATCTGCAATCAGTTTTGCGATGCGACGGATACTTTTTGAGAAAATGATATTTTTGTGCAGCCTTCAAAAACTTAAAATTTCTTTAAAAAAATTTCAATGCGTGGATCGTAATTTTTCTTTTATCTCGCAAAGATGCTCCAATCGACAAAAGGTAATGTTATCCGAAAGAAAATTTCATGAGGATTCCAAATCAATCCATTTTGCGATGCGACGGATACTTTTTGAGAAAATGATTTTTTTGTGCAGCTTTCAAAAACTTAAAATTTCTTTAAAAAAATTCAATGCGTGGATCGTAATTTTTCTTAAATCGCGCCAAGATGATCCAATCGAAAAAAGGTAATGTTATCCGAAAGAAAATTTCATGAGGATTCCAAATCAATCCATTTTGCGATGCGACGGATACTTTTTGAGAAAATGATATTTTTGTGCAGCCTTCAAAAACTTAAAATTTCCTTAAAAAAAATTTCAATGCGTGGATCGTAATTTTTCTTTTATCTCGCCAAGATGATCCAATCGACAAAAGGTAATATTATCCGAAAGAAAATTTCATGAGGATTCCAAATCAATCCATTTTGCGATGCAATGGATACTTTTTGATAAAATGATATTTTTGTACAGCCTTCAAAAACTTAAGAATTCTTAAAAAAAAATTCAATGCGTGGATCGTAATTTCTCTTATATCGCGCCAAGATGTTCCAATCGACAAAAGGTAATGCTATCCGAAAGAAAATTCGATGGGGATTCTAAATCTGCATCAGTTTTTCTATGCGACGGATACTTTTTGAGAAAATGATATTTTTGTGCAGCCTTCAAAAACTTAAAATTTCTTTAAAAAAATTTCAATGCGTGGATCGTAATTTTTCTTTTATCTCGCAAAGATGCTCCAATCGACAAAAGGTAATGTTATCCGAAAGAAAATTTCATGAGGATTCCAAATCAATCCATTTTGCGATGCGACGGATACTTTTTGAGAAAATGATATTTTTGTGCAGCCTTCAAAAACATAAAATTTCTTTAAAAAAATTTCAATGCGTGGATCGTAACTTTTCTTTTATCTCGCCAAGATGCTCCAATCGACAAAAGGTAATGTTATCCGAAAGAAAATTTCATGAGGATTCCAAATCAATCCATTTTGCGATGCGACGGATACTTTTTGAGAAAATGATTTTTTTGTGCAGCTTTCAAAAATTTAAAATTTCTTTAAACAAATTCAATGCGTGGATCGTAATTTTTCTTATATCGCGCCAAGATGATCCAATCGACAAAAGGTAATGTTATCCGAAAGAAAATTCCATGGGGATTCAAAATCTGCAATCAGTTTTTGCGATGCGATGGATACTTTTTGAGAAAATGATATTTTTGTGCAGCCTTCAAAAACTCAAAATTTCTCAAAAAAAAATTTCAGTGCGTGGATCGTAATTTTTCTTTTATCTCGCCAAGATGCTCTTATCGACAAACGCTAATGTTATCCGAAAGAAAAATCTATGGGGATTCTAAATCTGCAATCAGTTTTGTGATGCGACGGATACTTTTTGAGAAAATGATATTTTTGTGCAGCCTTCAAAAACTTAAAATTTCTTTAAAAAAATTTCAATGCGTGGATCGTAATTTTTCTTTTATCTCGCAAAGATGCTCCAATCGACAAAAGGTAATGTTATCCGAAAGAAAATTTCATGAGGATTCCAAATCAATCCATTTTGCGATGCGACGGATACTTTTTGAGAAAATGATATTTTTGTGCAGCCTTCAAAAACTTAAAATTTCTTTAAAAAAAATTTCAATGCGTGGATCGTAATTTTTCTTTTATCTCGCCAAGATGCCCAATCGACAAAAGGTAATGTTATCCGAAAGAAAATTTCATGAGGATTCCAAATCAATCCATTTTGCGATGCGATGGATACTTTTTGAGAAAATGATTTTTTTGTGCAGCTTTCAAAAACTTAAAATTTCTTTAAAAAAATTCAATGCGTGGATCGTAATTTTTCTTAAATCGCGCCAAGATGATCCAATCGAAAAAAGGTAATGTTATCCGAAAGAAAATTTCATGAGGATTCCAAATCAATCCATTTTGCGATGCGACGGATACTTTTTGAGAAAATGATATTTTTGTGCAGCCTTCAAAAACTTAAAATTTCCTTAAAAAAAATTTCAATGCGTGGATCGTAATTTTTCTTTTATCTCGCCAAGATGATCCAATCGACAAAAGGTAATGTTATCCGAAAGAAAATTTCATGAGGATTCCAAATCAATCCATTTTGCGATGCGATGGATACTTTTTGAGAAAATGATATTTTTGTGCAGCCTTCAAAAACTTAAAATTTCTTTAAGAAAATTTCAATGCGTGGATCGTAATTTTTCTTTTATCTCGCAAAGATGCTCCAATCGACAAAAGGTAATGTCATCCGAAAGAAAATTCCATGGGGATTCTAAATCTGCAATCAGTTTTGCGATGCGACGGATACTTTTTGAGAAAATGATATTTTTGTGCAGGTTCAAAAACTTAAAATTTCTTTAAAAAAATTCAATGCGTGGATCGTAATTTTTCTTATATCTCGCCAAGATGCTCCAATCGACAAAAGGTAATGTTATCCGAAAGAAAATTCCATGGGGATTTAAAATCTGCAATCAGTTTTTGCGATGCGATGGATACTTTTTGAGAAAATGATATTTTTGTGCAGCCTTCAAAAACTCAAAATTTCTCAAAAAAAAATTTCAGTGCGTGGATCGTAATTTTTCTTTTATCTCGGCAAGATGCTCCAATCGACAAAAGGTAATGTTATCCGAAAGAAAATTTCATGAGGATTCCAAATCAATCCATTTTGCGATGCGACGGATACTTTTTGAGAAAATGATATTTTTGTGCAGCCTTCAAAAACTTAAAATTTCTTTAAAAAAAATTTCAATGCGTGGATCGTAACTTTTCTTTTATCTCGCCAAGATGCTCCAATCGACAAAAGGTAATGTTATCCGAAAGAAAATTTCATGAGGATTCCAAATCAATCCATTTTGCGATGCGACGGATACTTTTTGAGAAAATGATTTTTTTGTGCAGCTTTCAAAAATTTAAAATTTCTTTAAAAAAATTCAATACGTGGATCGTAATTTTTCTTATATCGCGCCAAGATGATCCAATCGACAAAGGGTAATGTTATCCGAAAGAAAATTCCATGGGGATTCAAAATCTGCAATCAGTTTTTGCGACGCGATGGATACTTTTTGAGAAAATGATATTTTTGTGCAGCCTTCAAAAACTCAAAATTTCTCAAAAAAAAATTTCAGTGCGTGGATCGTAATTTTTCTTTTATCTCGCCAAGATGCTCTTATCGACAAGCGCTAATGTTATCCGAAAGAAAAATCGATGGGGATTCTAAATCTGCAATCAGTTTTGCGATGCGACGGATACTTTTTGAGAAAATGATATTTTTGTGCAGCCTTCAAAAACTTAAAATTTCTTTAAAAAAATTTCAATGCGTGGATCGTAATTTTTCTTTTATCTCGCAAAGATGCTCCAATCGACAAAAGGTAATGTTATCCGAAAGAAAATTTCTTGAGGATTCCAAATCAATCCATTTTGCGATGCGACGGATACTTTTTGAGAAAATGATATTTTTGTG
Organism: Chalcosyrphus nemorum; assembly: GCA_949716465.1. NCBI lineage: Eukaryota > Metazoa > Arthropoda > Insecta > Diptera > Syrphidae > Chalcosyrphus > Chalcosyrphus nemorum. The sequence goes on from CATIXX010000001.1 coordinate 196,729, forward strand.
CAGCCTTCAAAAACTTAAAATTTCCTTAAAAAAAATTTCAATGCGTGGATCGTAATTTTTCTTTTATCTCGCCAAGATGATCCAATCGACAAAAGGTAATGTTATCCGAAAGAAAATTTCATGAGGATTCCAAATCAATCCATTTTGCGATGCGACGGACACTTTTTGAGAAAATGATATTTTTGTGCAGCCTTCACAAACTTAAAATTTAAAAAAAAAAATTCTATTCGTGGATCGTAATTTTTCTTATATCGCGCCAAGATGCTCCAATCGACAAAAGGTAATGTTATCCGAAAGAAAATTTCATGAGGATTCCAAATCAATCCATTTTGCGATGCGACGGATACTTTTTGAGAAAATGATATTTTTGTGCAGCCTTCAAAAACTTAAAATTTCTTTAAAAAAAATTTCATTGCGTATATCGTAATTTTTCTTTTATCTCGACAAGATGCTCCAATCGACAAAAGGTAATGTCATCCGAAAGAAAATTCCATGGGGATTCTAAATCTGCAATCAGTTTTGCGATGCGACGGATACTTTTTGAGAAAATGATATTTTTGTGCAGGTTCAAAAACTTAAAATTTCTTTAAAAAAATTCAATGCGTGGATCATAATTTTTCTTTTATCTCGCAAAGATGCTCCAATCGACAAAAGGTAATGTTATCCGAAAGAAAATTTCATGAGGATTCCAAATCAATCCATTTTGCGAAGCGACGGATACTTTTTGAGAAAATGATATTTTTGTGCAGCCTTCAAAAACTTAAAATTTCTTTAAAAAAATTCAATGCGTGGATCGTAATTTTTCTTATATCGCGCCAAGATGATCCAATCGACAAAAGGTAATGTTATCCGAAAGAAAATTCCATGGGGATTCAAAATCTGCAATCAGTTTTTGCGATGCGATGGATACTTTTTGAGAAAATGATATTTTTGTGCAGCCTTCAAAAACTCAAAATTTCTCAAAAAAAAATTTCAGTGCGTGGATCGTAATTTTTCTTTTATCTCGCCAAGATGCTCTAATCGACAAACGCTAAAGTTATCCGAAAGAAAATTCCATGAGGATTCCAAATCTGCAATCCGTTTTGCGATGCGACGGATACTTTTTGAGAAAATGATATTTTTGTGCAGCCTTCAAAAACTAAAAATTAAAAAAAAAAAATTCTATTCGTGGAGCGTAATTTTTCTTATATCGCCAAGATGCTCCAATCGACAAAAGGTAATGTTATCCGAAAGAAAATTTTATGAGGATTCCAAATCTGCAGTCCGTTTTGCGATGCGATGGATACTTTTTGAGAAAATGATATTTTTGTGCAGCCTTCAAAAACTTAAAAATTCTTAAAAAAAAAATCAATGCGTGGATCGTAATTTCTCTTATATCGCGCCAAGATGTTCCAATCGACAAAAGGTACTGTTATCCGAAAGAAAATTCGATGGGGATTCTAAATCTGCAATCGGTTTTGCGATGCGACGGATACTTTTTGAGATAATGATATTTTGTTGAAGCCTTCAAAAACTTAAAATTTCTTTAAAAAAAATTTCAATGCCTGGATCGTAATTTTTCTTATATCGCGCCAAGATGCTCCAATCGACAAAAGGTAATGTTATCCGAAGAAAATTCCATGAGGATTCCAAATCTGCAATCAGTTTTGCGATGCAACGGATACTTTTTGAGAAAATGATATTTTTGTGCAGCCTTCAAAAACTCAAAATTTCTCAAAAAAAAATTTCAGTGCGTGGATCGTAATTTTTCTTTTATCTCGCCAAGATGCTCCAATCGACAAAAGCTAATGTTATCCGAAAGAAAATTTTATGAGGATTCCAAATCAATCCATTTTGCGATGCGATGGATACTTTTTGAGAAAATGATATTTTTATGCAGCCTTCAAAAACTTAAAATTTCTTTAAAAAAAATTCAATGCGTGGATCGTAATTTTTCTTTTATCTCGCCAAGATGCTCCAATCGACAAAAGGTAATGTTATCCAAAAGAAAATTCGATGGGGATTCTAAATCTGCAATCAGTTTTGCGATGCGACGGATACTTTTTGAGAAAATGATATTTTTGTGCAGCTTTCAAAAACTAAAAATTTAAAAAAAAAAATTCTATCGTGGATCGTAATTTTTCTTATATCGCGCCAAGATGCTCCAATCGACAAAAGGTAATGTTATCCGAAAGAAAATTCCATGCGGATTCCAAATCTGCAATCGGTTTTGCGATGCGACGGATACTTTTTGAGATAATGATATTTTGTTGAAGCCTTCAAAAACTTAAAATTTCTTTAAAAAAAATTTCAATGCCTGGATCGTAATTTTTCTTATATCGCGCCAAGATGCTCCAATCGACAAAAGGTAAAGTTATCCGAAAGAAAATTCCATGAGGATTCCAAATCTGCAATCAGTTTTGCGATGCAACGGATACTTTTTGAGAAAATGATATTTTTGTGCAGCCTTCAAAAACTCAAAATTTCTCAAAAAAAAATTTCAGTGCGTGGATCGTAATTTTTCTTTTATCTCGCCAAGATGCTCCAATCGACAAAAGCTAATGTTATCCGAAAGAAAATTTTATGAGGATTCCAAATCAATCCATTTTGCGATGCGATGGATACTTTTTGAGAAAATGATATTTTTGTGCAGCCTTCAAAAACTTAAAAATTCTTAAAAAAAAAATTCAATGCGTGGATCGTAATTTCTCTTATATCGCGCCAAGATGTTCCAATCGACAAAAGGTACTGTTATCCGAAAGAAAATTCCATGAGGATTCCAAATCAATCCATTTTGCGATGCGACGGATACTTTTTGAGAAAATGATATTTTTGTGCAGCCTTCAAAAACTTAAAATTTCTTAAAAAAAAATTCAATGCGTGGATCGTAAATTTTCTTTTATCACGCCAAGATGCTCCAATCGACAAAAGGTAATGTTATCCGAAAGAAAATTTCATGAGGATTCCAAATCAATCCATTTTGCGATGCGACGGATACTTTTTGAGAAAATGATATTTTTGTGCAGCCTTCAAAAACTAAAAATTTAAAAAAAAATTCTATTCGTGGATCGTAATTTTTCTTATATCGCGCCAAGATGCTCCAATCGACAAAAGATAATGTTATCCGAAAGAAAATTCCATGAGGATTCCAAATCTGCAATCGGTTTCGCGATGCAACGGATACTTTTTGAGATAATGATATTTTGTTGAAGCCTTCAAAAACTTAAACTTTCTTTAAAAAAAACTTCAATGCCTGGATCGTAATTTTTCTTATATCGCGCCAAGATGCTCCAATCGACAAAAGGTAATGTTATCCGAAAGAAAATTCCATGAGGATTCCAAATCTGCAATCAGTTTTGCGATACGACGGATACTTTTTGAGAAAATGATATTTTTGTGCAGCCTTCAAAAACTCAAAATTTCTCAAAAAAAAATTTCAGTGCGTGGATCGTAATTTTTCTTTTATCTCGCCAAGATGCTCCAATCGACAAAACCTAATGTTATCCGAAAGAAAATTGCATGAGGATTCCAAATCAATCCATTTTGCGATGCGATGGATACTTTTTGAGAAAATGATATTTTTGTGCAGCCTTCAAAAACTTAAAAATTCTTTAAAAAAAATTCAATGCGTGGATCGTAATTTCTCTTATATCGCGCCAAGATGTTCCAATCGACAAAAGGTAATGTTATCCGAAAGAAAATTCGATGGGGATTCTAAATCTGCAATCAGTTTTGCGATGCGACGGATACTTTTTGAGAAAATGATATTTTTGTGCAGCTTTCAAAAACTAAAAATTTAAAAAAAAAATTCTATTCGTGGATCTTAATTTTTATTATAGCGCGCCAAGATGCTCCAATCGACAAAAGGTAATGTTATCCGAAAGAAAATTCCATGAGGATTCCAAATCTGCAATCGGTTTTGCGATGCGACGGATACTTTTTGAGATAATGATATTTTGTTGAAGCCTTCAAAAACTTAAAATTTCTTTAAAAAAAATTTCAATGCCTGGATCGTAATTTTTCTTATATCGCGCCAAGATGCTCCAATCGACAAAAGGTAATCTTATCCGAAAGAAAATTTCATGAGGATTCCAAATCAATCCATTTTGCGATGCGACGGATACTTTTTGAGAAAATGATATTTTTGTTCAGCCTTCAAAAACTTAAAAATTCTTTAAAACAAAATTAAATGAGTGTGTCGTAATTTCTCTTATATCGCGCCAAGATATTCCAATCGACAAAAGGTACTGTTATCCCAAAGAAAATTCCATGAGGATTCCAAATCTGCAATCGGTTTTGCGATGCGACGGATACTTTTTGAGAAAATGATATTTTTGTGCAGCCTTCAAAAACTTAAAATTTCTTTAAAAAAAATTCAATGCGTGGATCGTAATTTTTCTTATATCGCGCCAAGATGCTCCAATCGACAAAAGGTAATGTTATCCGAAAGAAAATTTCATGAGGATTCCAAATCAATCCATTTTGCTATGCGACGGATACTTTTTGAGAAAGTGATATTTTTGTGCAGCCTTCAAAAAATTAAAATTTCATAAAAAAAAATTCAATGCGTGGATCGTAATTTTTCTTTTATCTCGCCAAGATGCTCCAATCGACAAAAAGTAATGTTATCCGAAAGAAAATTTCTTGAGGATTCCAAATCAATCCATTTTGCGATGCGACGGATACTTTTTGAGAAAATGATATTTTTGTGCAGCCTTCAAAAACTCAAAATTTCTCAAAAAAAAATTTCAGTGCGTGGATCGTAATTTTTCTTTTATCTCGCCAAGATGCTCCAATCGACAAAACCTAATGTTATCCGAAAGAAAATTTCATGAGGATTCCAAATCAATCCATTTTGCGATGCGATGGATACTTTTTGAGAAAATGATATTTTTGTGCAGCCTTCAAAAACTTAAAAATTCTTTAAAAAAATTCAATGCGTGGATCGTAATTTCTCTTATATCGCGCAAAGATGTTCCAATCGACAAAAGGTAATCTTATCCGAAAGAAAATTCGATGGGGATTCTAAATCTGCAATCAGTTTTGCGATGCGACGGATACTTTTTGAGAAAATGATATTTTTGTGCAGCTTTCAAAAACTAAAAATTTAAAAAAAAAAATTCTATTCGTGGATCGTAATTTTTCTTATATCGCGCCAAGATGCTCCAATCGACAAAAGGTAATGTTATCCGAAAGAAAATTCCATGAGGATTCCAAATCTGCAATCGGTTTTGCGATGCGACGGATACTTTTTGAGATAATGATATTTTGTTGAAGCCTTCAAAAACTTAAAATTTCTTTAAAAAAAATTTCAATGCCTGGATCGTAATTTTATCGCGCCAAGATGCTCCAATCGACAAAAGGTAATGTTATCCGAAAGAAAATTCCATGAGGATTCCAAATCTGCAATCAGTTTTGCGATGCGACGGATACTTTTTGAGAAAATGATATTTTTGTGCAGCCTTCAAAAACTCAAAATTTCTCAAAAAAAAATTTCAGTGCGTGGATCGTAATTTTTCTTTTATCTCGCCAAGATGCTCCAATCGACAAAAGCTAATATTATCCGAAAGAAAATTTCATGAGGATTCCAAATCAATCCATTTTGCGATGCGATGGATACTTTTTGAGAAAATGATATTTTTGTGCAGCCTTCAAAAACTTAAAAATTCTTAAAAAAAAATTCAATGCGTGGATCGTAATTTCTCTTATATCGCGAAAAGATGTTCCAATCGACAAAAGGTAATGTTATCCGAAAGAAAATTCGATGGGGATTCTAAATCTGCAATCAGTTTTGCGATGCGACGGATACTTTTTGAGAAAATGATATTTTTGTGCAGCTTTCAAAAACTAAAAATTTAAAAAAAAAAAATTCTATTCGTGGATCGTAATTTTTCTTATATCTCGCAAAGATGCTCCAATCGACAAAAGGTAATGTTATCCGAAAGAAAATTTCATGAGGATTCCAAATCAATCCATTTTGCGAAGCGACGGATACTTTTTGAGAAAATGATATTTTTGTGCAGGTTCAAAAACTTAAAATTTCTTTAAAAAAATTCAATGCGTGGATCGTAATTTTTCTTTTATCTCGCAAAGATGCTCCAATCGACAAAAGGTAATGTCATCCGAAAGAAAATTCCATGGGGATTCTAAATCTGCAATCAGTTTTGCGATGCGACGGATACTTTTTGAGAAAATGATATTTTTGTGCAGGTTCAAAAACTTAAAATTTCTTTAAAAAAATTCAATGCGTGGATCATAATTTTTCTTTTATCTCGCAAAGATGCTCCAATCGACAAAAGGTAATGTTATCCGAAAGAAAATTTCATGAGGATTCCAAATCAATCCATTTTGCGAAGCGACGGATACTTTTTGAGAAAATGATATTTTTGTGCAGCCTTCAAAAACTTAAAATTTCTTTAAAAAAAAAATCAATGCGTGGATCGTAATTTTTCTTTTATCTCGCCAAGATGCTCCAATCGACAAAAGGTAATGCTATTCGAAAGAAAAGTTCATGAGGATTCCAAATCAATCCATTTTGCGATGCGATGGATACTTTTTGAGAAAATGATTTTTTTGTGCAGCTTTCAAAATCTTAAAATTTCTTTAAAAAAATTCAATGCGTGGATCGTAATTTTTCTTATATCGCGCCAAGATGATCCAATCGACAAAAGGTAATGTTATCCGAAAGAAAATTCCATGGGGATTCAAAATCTGCAATCAGTTTTTGCGATGCGATGGATACTTTTTGAGAAAATGATATTTTTGTGCAGCCTTCAAAAACTCAAAATTTCTCAAAAAAAAAATTTCAGTGCGTGGATCGTAATTTTTCTTTTATCTCGCCAAGATGCTCTAATCGACAAACGCTAAAGTTATCCGAAAGAAAATTCCATGAGGATTCCAAATCTGCAATCCGTTTTGCGATGCGACGGATACTTTTTGAGAAAATGATATTTTTGTGCAGCCTTCAAAAACTAAAAATTAAAAAAAAAAAATTCTATTCGTGGATCGTAATTTTTCTTATATCGCCAAGATGCTCCAATCGACAAAAGGTAATGTTATCCGAAAGAAAATTGTATGAGGATTCCAAATCTGCAGTCCGTTTTGCGATGCGATGGATACTTTTTGAGAAAATGATATTTTTGTGCAGCCTTCAAAAACTTAAAAATTCTTAAAAAAAAAATCAATGCGTGGATCGTAATTTCTCTTATATCGCGCCAAGATGTTCCAATCGACAAAAGGTAATGTTATCCGAAAGAAAATTTGATGGGGTTTCTAAATCTGCAATCAGTTTTGCGATGCGACGGATACTTTTTGAGAAAATGATATTTTTGTGCAGCCTTCAAAAACTTAAAATTTCTTTAAAAAAAATTCAATGCGTGGATCGTAATTTTTCTTTTATCTCGCCAAGATGCTCCAATCGACAAAAGGTAATGTTATCCGAAAGAAAATTCGATGCGGATTCTAAATCTGCAATCAGTTTTGCGATGCGACGGATACTTTTTGAGAAAATGATATTTTTGTGCAGCTTTCAAAAACTAAAAATTTAAAAAAAAAAATTCTATCGTGGATCGTAATTTTTCTTATATCGCGCCAAGATGCTCCAATCGACAAAAGGTAATGTTATCCGAAAGAAAATTCCATGAGGATTCCAAATCTGCAATCGGTTTTGCGATGCGACGGATACTTTTTGAGATAATGATATTTTGTTGAAGCCTTCAAAAACTTAAAATTTCTTTAAAAAAAATTTCAATGCCTGGATCGTAATTTTTCTTATATCGCGCCAAGATGCTCCAATCGACAAAAGGTAATGTTATCCGAAAGAAAATTCCATGAGGATTCCAAATCTGCAATCCGTTTTGCGATGCGACGGATACTTTTTGAGAAAATGATATTTTTGTGCAGCCTTCAAAAACTCAAAATTTCTCAAAAAAAAATTTCAGTGCGTGGATCGTAATTTTTCTTTTATCTCGCCAAGATGCTCCAATCGACAAAAGCTAATGTTATCCGAAAGAAAATTTCATGAGGATTCCAAATCAATCCATTTTGCGATGCGATGGATACTTTTAGAGAAAATGATATTTTTGTGCAGCCTTCAAAAACTTAAAAATTCTTAAAAAAAAATTCAATGCGTGGATCGTAATTTCTCTTATATCGCGCCAAGATGTTCCAATCGACAAAAGGTACTGTTATCCGAAAGAAAATTCCATGAGGATTCCAAATCAATCCATTTTGCGATGCGACGGATACTTTTTGAGAAAATGATATTTTTGTGCAGCCTTCAAAAACTTAAAATTTCTTAAAAAAAAATTCAATGCGTGGATCGTAAATTTTCTTTTATCACGCCAAGATGCTCCAATCGACAAAAGGTAATGTTATCCGAAAGAAAATTTCATGAGGATTCCAAATCAATCCATTTTGCGATGCGACGGATACTTTTTGAGAAAATGATATTTTTGTGCAGCCTTCAAAAACTAAAAATTTAAAAAAAAAAATTCTATTCGTGGATCGTAATTTTTCTTATATCGCGCCAAGATGCTCCAATCGACAAAAGATAATGTTATCCGAAAGAAAATTCCATGAGGATTCCAAATCTGCAATCGGTTTCGCGATGCAACGAAAATTCCATGGGGATTCTAAATCTGCAATCAGTTTTGCGATGCGACGGATACTTTTTGAGAAAATGATATTTTTGTGCAGGTTCAAAAACTTAAAATTTCTTTAAAAAAATTCAATGCGTGGATCATAATTTTTCTTTTATCTCGCAAAGATGCTCCAATCGACAAAAGGTAATGTTATCCGAAAGAAAATTTCATGAGGATTCCAAATCAATCCATTTTGCGAAGCGACGGATACTTTTTGAGAAAATGATATTTTTGTGCAGCCTACAAAAACTTAAAATTTCTTTAAAAAAAAAATCAGTGCGTGGATCGTAATTTTTCTTTTATCTCGCCAAGATGCTCCAATCGACAAAAGGTAATGTTATTCGAAAGAAAAGTTCATGAGGATTCCAAATCAATCCATTTTGCGATGCGATGGATACTTTTTGAGAAAATGATTTTTTTGTGCAGCTTTCAAAATCTTAAAATTTCTTTAAAAAAATTCAATGCGTGGATCGTAATTTTTCTTATATCGCGCCAAGATGATCCAATCGACAAAAGGTAATGTTATCCGAAAGAAAATTCCATGGGGATTCAAAATCTGCAATCAGTTTTTGCGATGCGATGGATACTTTTTGAGAAAATGATATTTTTGTGCAGCCTTCAAAAACTCAAAATTTCTCAAAAAAAAATTTCAGTGCGTGGATCGTAATTTTTCTTTTATCTCGCCAAGATGCTCTAATCGACAAACGCTAAAGTTATCCGAAAGAAAATTCCATGAGGATTCCAAATCTGCAATCCGTTTTGCGATGCGACGGATACTTTTTGAGAAAATGATATTTTTGTGCAGCCTTCAAAAACTAAAAATTAAAAAAAAAAAATTCTATTCGTGGATCGTAATTTTTCTTATATCGCCAAGATGCTCCAATCGACAAAAGGTAATGTTATCCGAAAGAAAATTGTATGAGGATTCCAAATCTGCAGTCCGTTTTGCGATGCGATGGATACTTTTTGAGAAAATGATATTTTTGTGCAGCCTTCAAAAACTTAAAAATTCTTAAAAAAAAAATCAATGCGTGGATCGTAATTTCTCTTATATCGCGCCAAGATGTTCCAATCGACAAAAGGTAATGTTATCCGAAAGAAAATTTGATGGGGTTTCTAAATCTGCAATCAGTTTTGCGATGCGACGGATACTTTTTGAGAAAATGATATTTTTGTGCAGCCTTCAAAAACTTAAAATTTCTTTAAAAAAAATTCAATGCGTGGATCGTAATTTTTCTTTTATCTCGCCAAGATGCTCCAATCGACAAAAGGTAATGTTATCCGAAAGAAAATTCGATGGGGATTCTAAATCTGCAATCAGTTTTGCGATGCGACGGATACTTTTTGAGAAAATGATATTTTTGTGCAGCTTTCAAAAACTAAAAATTTAAAAAAAAAAATTCTATCGTGGATCGTAATTTTTCTTATATCGCGCCAAGATGCTCCAATCGACAAAAGGTAATGTTATCCGAAAGAAAATTCCATGAGGATTCCAAATCTGCAATCAGTTTTGCGATGCGACGGATACTTTTTGAGAAAATGATATTTTTGTGCAGCCTTCAAAAACTCAAAATTTCTCAAAAAAAAATTTCAGTGCGTGGATCGTAATTTTTCTTTTATCTCGCCAAGATGCTCCAATCGACAAAAGCTAATGTTATCCGAAAGAAAATTTCATGAGGATTCCAAATCAATCCATTTTGCGATGCGATGGATACTTTTAGAGAAAATGATATTTTTGTGCAGCCTTCAAAAACTTAAAAATTCTTAAAAAAAAATTCAATGCGTGGATCGTAATTTCTCTTATATCGCGCCAAGATGTTCCAATCGACAAAAGGTACTGTTATCCGAAAGAAAATTCCATGAGGATTCCAAATCAATCCATTTTGCGATGCGACGGATACTTTTTGAGAAAATGATATTTTTGTGCAGCCTTCAAAAACTTAAAATTTCTTAAAAAAAAATTCAATGCGTGGATCGTAAATTTTCTTTTATCACGCCAAGATGCTCCAATCGACAAAAGGTAATGTTATCCGAAAGAAAATTTCATGAGGATTCCAAATCAATCCATTTTGCGATGCGACGGATACTTTTTGAGAAAATGATATTTTTGTGCAGCTTTCAAAAACTAAAAATTTAAAAAAAAAAATTCTATCGTGGATCGTAATTTTTCTTATATCGCGCCAAGATGCTCCAATCGACAAAAGGTAATGTTATCCGAAAGAAAATTCCATGAGGATTCCAAATCTGCAATCGGTTTTGCGATGCGACGGATACTTTTTGAGATAATGATATTTTGTTGAAGCCTTCAAAAACTTAAAATTTCTTTAAAAAAAATTTCAATGCCTGGATCGTAATTTTTCTTATATCGCGCCAAGATGCTCCAATCGACAAAAGGTAATGTTATCCGAAAGAAAATTCCATGAGGATTCCAAATCTGCAATCAGTTTTGCGATGCGACGGATACTTTTTGAGAAAATGATATTTTTGTGCAGCCTTCAAAAACTCAAAATTTCTCAAAAAAAAATTTCAGTGCGTGGATCGTAATTTTTCTTTTATCTCGCCAAGATGCTCCAATCGACAAAAGCTAATGTTATCCGAAAGAAAATTTCATGAGGATTCCAAATCAATCCATTTTGCGATGCGATGGATACTTTTAGAGAAAATTATATTTTTGTGCAGCCTTCAAAAACTTAAAAATTCTTAAAAAAAAATTCAATGCGTGGATCGTAATTTCTCTTATATCGCGCCAAGATGTTCCAATCGACAAAAGGTACTGTTATCCGAAAGAAAATTCCATGAGGATTCCAAATCAATCCATTTTGCGATGCGACGGATACTTTTTGAGAAAATGATATTTTTGTGCAGCCTTCAAAAACTTAAAATTTCTTAAAAAAAAATTCAATGCGTGGATCGTAAATTTTCTTTTATCACGCCAAGATGCTCCAATCGACAAAAGGTAATGTTATCCGAAAGAAAATTTCATGAGGATTCCAAATCAATCCATTTTGCGATGCGACGGATACTTTTTGAGAAAATGATATTTTTGTGCAGCCTTCAAAAACTAAAAATTTAAAAAAAAAAATTCTATTCGTGGATCGTAATTTTTCTTATATCGCGCCAAGATGCTCCAATCGACAAAAGATAATGTTATCCGAAAGAAAATTCCATGAGGATTCCAAATCTGCAATCGGTTTCGCGATGCAACGGATACTTTTTGAGATAATGATATTTTGTTGAAGCCTTCAAAAACTTAAACTTTCTTTAAAAAAAACTTCAATGCCTGGATCGTAATTTTTCTTATATCGCGCCAAGATGATCCAATCGACAAAAGGTAATGTTATCCGAAAGAAAATTCCATGGGGATTCAAAATCTGCAATCAGTTTTTGCGATGCGATGGATACTTTTTGAGAAAATGATATTTTTGTGCAGCCTTCAAAAACTTAAAAATTCTTAAAAAAAAATTCAATGCGTGGATCGTAATTTCTCTTATATCGCGCCAAGATGTTCCAATCGACAAAAGGTAATGTTATCCGAAAGAAAATTCCATGAGGATTCCAAATCAATCCATTTTGCGATGCGACGGATACTTTTTGAGAAAATGATATTTTTGTGCAGCCTTCAAAAACTTAAAATTTCTTAAAAAAAAATTCAATGCGTGGATCGTAAATTTTCTTTTATCACGCCAAGATGCTCCAATCGACAAAAGGTAATGTTATCCGAAAGAAAATTTCATGAGGATTCCAAATCAATCCATTTTGCGAAGCGACGGATACTTTTTGAGAAAATGATATTTTTGTGCAGCCTTCAAAAACTTAAAATTTCTTTAAAAAAAAAATCAATGCGTGGATCGTAATTTTTCTTTTATCTCGCCAAGATGCTCCAATCGACAAAAGGTAATGTTATTCGAAAGAAAAGTTCATGAGGATTCCAAATCAATCCATTTTGCGATGCGATGGATACTTTTTGAGAAAATGATTTTTTTGTGCAGCTTTCAAAATCTTAAAATTTCTTTAAAAAAATTCAATGCGTGGATCGTAATTTTTCTTATATCGCGCCAAGATGATCCAATCGACAAAAGGTAATGTTATCCGAAAGAAAATTCCATGGGGATTCAAAATCTGCAATCAGTTTTTGCGATGCGATGGATACTTTTTGAGAAAATTATATTTTTGTGCAGCCTTCAAAAACTCAAAATTTCTCAAAAAAAAATTTCAGTGCGTGGATCGTAATTTTTCTTTTATCTCGCCAAGATGCTCTAATCGACAAACGCTAAAGTTATCCGAAAGAAAATTCCATGAGGATTCCAAATCTGCAATCCGTTTTGCGATGCGACGGATACTTTTTGAGAAAATGATATTTTTGTGCAGCCTTCAAAAACTAAAAATTAAAAAAAAAAAATTCTATTCGTGGATCGTAATTTTTCTTATATCGCCAAGATGCTCCAATCGACAAAAGGTAATGTTATCCGAAAGAAAATTGTATGAGGATTCCAAATCTGCAGTCCGTTTTGCGATGCGATGGATACTTTTTGAGAAAATGATATTTTTGTGCAGCCTTCAAAAACTTAAAAATTCTTAAAAAAAAAATCAATGCGTGGATCGTAATTTCTCTTATATCGCGCCAAGATGTTCCAATCGACAAAAGGTAATGTTATCCGAAAGAAAATTTGATGGGGTTTCTAAATCTGCAATCAGTTTTGCGATGCGACGGATACTTTTTGAGAAAATGATATTTTTGTGCAGCCTTCAAAAACTTAAAATTTCTTTAAAAAAAATTCAATGCGTGGATCGTAATTTTTCTTTTATCTCGCCAAGATGCTCCAATCGACAAAAGGTAATGTTATCCGAAAGAAAATTCGATGGGGATTCTAAATCTGCAATCAGTTTTGCGATGCGACGGATACTTTTTGAGAAAATGATATTTTTGTGCAGCTTTCAAAAACTAAAAATTTAAAAAAAAAAATTCTATCGTGGATCGTAATTTTTCTTATATCGCGCCAAGATGCTCCAATCGACAAAAGGTAATGTTATCCGAAAGAAAATTCCATGAGGATTCCAAATCTGCAATCGGTTTTGCGATGCGACGGATACTTTTTGAGATAATGATATTTTGTTGAAGCCTTCAAAAACTTAAAATTTCTTTAAAAAAAATTTCAATGCCTGGATCGTAATTTTTCTTATATCGCGCCAAGATGCTCCAATCGACAAAAGGTAATGTTATCCGAAAGAAAATTCCATGAGGATTCCAAATCTGCAATCAGTTTTGCGATGCGACGGATACTTTTTGAGAAAATGATATTTTTGTGCAGCCTTCAAAAACTCAAAATTTCTCAAAAAAAAATTTCAGTGCGTGGATCGTAATTTTTCTTTTATCTCGCCAAGATGCTCCAATCGACAAAAGCTAATGTTATCCGAAAGAAAATTTCATGAGGATTCCAAATCAATCCATTTTGCGATGCGATGGATACTTTTAGAGAAAATGATATTTTTGTGCAGCCTTCAAAAACTTAAAAATTCTTAAAAAAAAATTCAATGCGTGGATCGTAATTTCTCTTATATCGCGCCAAGATGTTCCAATCGACAAAAGGTACTGTTATCCGAAAGAAAATTCCATGAGGATTCCAAATCAATCCATTTTGCGATGCGACGGATACTTTTTGAGAAAATGATATTTTTGTGCAGCCTTCAAAAACTTAAAATTTCTTAAAAAAAAATTCAATGCGTGGATCGTAAATTTTCTTTTATCACGCCAAGATGCTCCAATCGACAAAAGGTAATGTTATCCGAAAGAAAATTTCATGAGGATTCCAAATCAATCCATTTTGCGATGCGACGGATACTTTTTGAGAAAATGATATTTTTGTGCAGCCTTCAAAAACTAAAAATTTAAAAAAAAAAATTCTATTCGTGGATCGTAATTTTTCTTATATCGCGCCAAGATGCTCCAATCGACAAAAGATAATGTTATCCGAAAGAAAATTCCATGAGGATTCCAAATCTGCAATCGGTTTCGCGATGCAACGGATACTTTTTGAGATAATGATATTTTGTTGAAGCCTTCAAAAACTTAAACTTTCTTTAAAAAAAACTTCAATGCCTGGATCGTAATTTTTCTTATATCGCGCCAAGATGATCCAATCGACAAAAGGTAATGTTATCCGAAAGAAAATTCCATGGGGATTCAAAATCTGCAATCAGTTTTTGCGATGCGATGGATACTTTTTGAGAAAATTATATTTTTGTGCAGCCTTCAAAAACTCAAAATTTCTCAAAAAAAAATTTCAGTGCGTGGATCGTAATTTTTCTTTTATCTCGCCAAGATGCTCTAATCGACAAACGCTAAAGTTATCCGAAAGAAAATTCCATGAGGATTCCAAATCTGCAATCCGTTTTGCGATGCGACGGATACTTTTTGAGAAAATGATATTTTTGTGCAGCTTTCAAAAACTAAAAATTTAAAAAAAAAAATTCTATCGTGGATCGTAATTTTTCTTATATCGCGCCAAGATGCTCCAATCGACAAAAGGTAATGTTATCCGAAAGAAAATTTGATGGGGTTTCTAAATCTGCAATCAGTTTTGCGATGCGACGGATACTTTTTGAGAAAATGATATTTTTGTGCAGCCTTCAAAAACTTAAAATTTCTTTAAAAAAAATTCAATGCGTGGATCGTAATTTTTCTTTTATCTCGCCAAGATGCTCCAATCGACAAAAGGTAATGTTATCCGAAAGAAAATTCGATGGGGATTCTAAATCTGCAATCAGTTTTGCGATGCGACGGATACTTTTTGAGAAAATGATATTTTTGTGCAGCTTTCAAAAACTAAAAATTTAAAAAAAAAAATTCTATCGTGGATCGTAATTTTTCTTATATCGCGCCAAGATGCTCCAATCGACAAAAGGTAATGTTATCCGAAAGAAAATTCCATGAGGATTCCAAATCTGCAATCGGTTTTGCGATGCGACGGATACTTTTTGAGATAATGATATTTTGTTGAAGCCTTCAAAAACTTAAAATTTCTTTAAAAAAAATTTCAATGCCTGGATCGTAATTTTTCTTATATCGCGCCAAGATGCTCCAATCGACAAAAGGTAATGTTATCCGAAAGAAAATTCCATGACGATTCCAAATCTGCAATCAGTTTTGCGATGCGACGGATACTTTTTGAGAAAATGATATTTTTGTGCAGCCTTCAAAAACTCAAAATTTCTCAAAAAAAAATTTCAGTGCGTGGATCGTAATTTTTCTTTTATCTCGCCAAGATGCTCCAATCGACAAAAGCTAATGTTATCCGAAAGAAA
This sequence comes from Chalcosyrphus nemorum, assembly GCA_949716465.1. NCBI lineage: Eukaryota > Metazoa > Arthropoda > Insecta > Diptera > Syrphidae > Chalcosyrphus > Chalcosyrphus nemorum. The sequence goes on from CATIXX010000001.1 coordinate 212,652, forward strand.
ATTTCATGAGGATTCCAAATCAATCCATTTTGCGATGCGATGGATACTTTTAGAGAAAATGATATTTTTGTGCAGCCTTCAAAAACTTAAAAATTCTTAAAAAAAAATTCAATGCGTGGATCGTAATTTCTCTTATATCGCGCCAAGATGTTCCAATCGACAAAAGGTACTGTTATCCGAAAGAAAATTCCATGAGGATTCCAAATCAATCCATTTTGCGATGCGACGGATACTTTTTGAGAAAATGATATTTTTGTGCAGCCTTCAAAAACTTAAAATTTCTTAAAAAAAAATTCAATGCGTGGATCGTAAATTTTCTTTTATCACGCCAAGATGCTCCAATCGACAAAAGGTAATGTTATCCGAAAGAAAATTTCATGAGGATTCCAAATCAATCCATTTTGCGATGCGACGGATACTTTTTGAGAAAATGATATTTTTGTGCAGCCTTCAAAAACTAAAAATTTAAAAAAAAAAATTCTATTCGTGGATCGTAATTTTTCTTATATCGCGCCAAGATGCTCCAATCGACAAAAGATAATGTTATCCGAAAGAAAATTCCATGAGGATTCCAAATCTGCAATCGGTTTCGCGATGCAACGGATACTTTTTGAGATAATGATATTTTGTTGAAGCCTTCAAAAACTTAAACTTTCTTTAAAAAAAACTTCAATGCCTGGATCGTAATTTTTCTTATATCGCGCCAAGATGATCCAATCGACAAAAGGTAATGTTATCCGAAAGAAAATTCCATGGGGATTCAAAATCTGCAATCAGTTTTTGCGATGCGATGGATACTTTTTGAGAAAATTATATTTTTGTGCAGCCTTCAAAAACTCAAAATTTCTCAAAAAAAAATTTCAGTGCGTGGATCGTAATTTTTCTTTTATCTCGCCAAGATGCTCTAATCGACAAACGCTAAAGTAATCCGAAAGAAAATTCCATGAGGATTCCAAATCTGCAATCCGTTTTGCGATGCGACGGATACTTTTTGAGAAAATGATATTTTTGTGCAGCCTTCAAAAACTAAAAATTAAAAAAAAAAAATTCTATTCGTGGATCGTAATTTTTCTTATATCGCCAAGATGCTCCAATCGACAAAAGGTAATGTTATCCGAAAGAAAATTGTATGAGGATTCCAAATCTGCAGTCCGTTTTGCGATGCGATGGATACTTTTTGAGAAAATGATATTTTTGTGCAGCCTTCAAAAACTTAAAAATTCTTAAAAAAAAAATCAATGCGTGGATCGTAATTTCTCTTATATCGCGCCAAGATGTTCCAATCGACAAAAGGTAATGTTATCCGAAAGAAAATTTAATGGGGTTTCTAAATCTGCAATCAGTTTTGCGATGCGACGGATACTTTTTGAGAAAATGATATTTTTGTGCAGCCTTCAAAAACTTAAAATTTCTTTAAAAAAAATTCAATGCGTGGATCGTAATTTTTCTTTTATCTCGCCAAGATGCTCCAATCGACAAAAGGTAATGTTATCCGAAAGAAAATTCGATGGGGATTCTAAATCTGCAATCAGTTTTGCGATGCGACGGATACTTTTTGAGAAAATGATATTTTTGTGCAGCTTTCAAAAACTAAAAATTTAAAAAAAAAAATTCTATCGTGGATCGTAATTTTTCTTATATCGCGCCAAGATGCTCCAATCGACAAAAGGTAATGTTATCCGAAAGAAAATTCCATGAGGATTCCAAATCTGCAATCGGTTTTGCGATGCGACGGATACTTTTTGAGATAATGATATTTTGTTGAAGCCTTCAAAAACTTAAAATTTCTTTAAAAAAAATTTCAATGCCTGGATCGTAATTTTTCTTATATCGCGCCAAGATGCTCCAATCGACAAAAGGTAATGTTATCCGAAAGAAAATTCCATGAGGATTCCAAATCTGCAATCAGTTTTGCGATGCGACGGATACTTTTTGAGAAAATGATATTTTTGTGCAGCCTTCAAAAACTCAAAATTTCTCAAAAAAAAATTTCAGTGCGTGGATCGTAATTTTTCTTTTATCTCGCCAAGATGCTCCAATCGACAAAAGCTAATGTTATCCGAAAGAAAATTTCATGAGGATTCCAAATCAATCCATTTTGCGATGCGACGGATACTTTTTGAGAAAATGATATTTTTGTGCAGCCTTCAAAAACTAAAAATTTAAAAAAAAAAATTCTATTCGTGGATCGTAATTTTTCTTATATCGCGCCAAGATGCTCCAATCGACAAAAGATAATGTTATCCGAAAGAAAATTCCATGAGGATTCCAAATCTGCAATCGGTTTCGCGATGCAACGGATACTTTTTGAGATAATGATATTTTGTTGAAGCCTTCAAAAACTTAAACTTTCTTTAAAAAAAACTTCAATGCCTGGATCGTAATTTTTCTTATATCGCGCCAAGATGATCCAATCGACAAAAGGTAATGTTATCCGAAAGAAAATTCCATGGGGATTCAAAATCTGCAATCAGTTTTTGCGATGCGATGGATACTTTTTGAGAAAATGATATTTTTGTGCAGCCTTCAAAAACTTAAAAATTCTTAAAAAAAAATTCAATGCGTGGATCGTAATTTCTCTTATATCGCGCCAAGATGTTCCAATCGACAAAAGGTAATGTTATCCGAAAGAAAATTCCATGAGGATTCCAAATCAATCCATTTTGCGATGCGACGGATACTTTTTGAGAAAATTATATTTTTGTGCAGCCTTCAAAAACTTAAAATTTCTTAAAAAAAAATTCAATGCGTGGATCGTAAATTTTCTTTTATCACGCCAAGATGCTCCAATCGACAAAAGGTAATGTTATCCGAAAGAAAATTTCATGAGGATTCCAAATCAATCCATTTTGCGAAGCGACGGATACTTTTTGAGAAAATGATATTTTTGTGCAGCCTTCAAAAACTTAAAATTTCTTTAAAAAAAAAATCAATGCGTGGATCGTAATTTTTCTTTTATCTCGCCAAGATGCTCCAATCGACAAAAGGTAATGTTATTCGAAAGAAAAGTTCATGAGGATTCCAAATCAATCCATTTTGCGATGCGATGGATACTTTTTGAGAAAATGATTTTTTTGTGCAGCTTTCAAAATCTTAAAATTTCTTTAAAAAAATTCAATGCGTGGATCGTAATTTTTCTTATATCGCGCCAAGATGATCCAATCGACAAAAGGTAATGTTATCCGAAAGAAAATTCCATGGGGATTCAAAATCTGCAATCAGTTTTTGCGATGCGATGGATACTTTTTGAGAAAATGATATTTTTGTGCAGCCTTCAAAAACTCAAAATTTCTCAAAAAAAAATTTCAGTGCGTGGATCGTAATTTTTCTTTTATCTCGCCAAGATGCTCTAATCGACAAACGCTAAAGTTATCCGAAAGAAAATTCCATGAGGATTCCAAATCTGCAATCCGTTTTGCGATGCGACGGATACTTTTTGAGAAAATGATATTTTTGTGCAGCCTTCAAAAACTAAAAATTAAAAAAAAAAAATTCTATTCGTGGATCGTAATTTTTCTTATATCGCCAAGATGCTCCAATCGACAAAAGGTAATGTTATCCGAAAGAAAATTGTATGAGGATTCCAAATCTGCAGTCCGTTTTGCGATGCGATGGATACTTTTTGAGAAAATGATATTTTTGTGCAGCCTTCAAAAACTTAAAAATTCTTAAAAAAAAAATCAATGCGTGGATCGTAATTTCTCTTTTATCTCGCCAAGATGCTCCAATCGACAAAAGGTAATGTTATCCGAAAGAAAATTTGATGGGGTTTCTAAATCTGCAATCAGTTTTGCGATGCGACGGATACTTTTTGAGAAAATGATATTTTTGTGCAGCTTTCAAAAACTAAAAATTTAAAAAAAAAAATTCTATCGTGGATCGTAATTTTTCTTATATCGCGCCAAGATGCTCCAATCGACAAAAGGTAATGTTATCCGAAAGAAAATTCCATGAGGATTCCAAATCTGCAATCGGTTTTGCGATGCGACGGATACTTTTTGAGAAAATGATATTTTTGTGCAGCCTTCAAAAACTTAAAATTTCTTTAAAAAAAATTTCAATGCCTGGATCGTAATTTTTCTTATATCGCGCCAAGATGCTCCAATCGACAAAAGGTAATGTTATCCGAAAGAAAATTCCATGAGGATTCCAAATCAATCCATTTTGCGATGCGACGGATGCTTTTTGAGAAAATGATATTTTTGTGCAGCCTTCAAAAACTTAAAATTTCTTAAAAAAAAATTCAATGCGTGGATCGTAAATTTTCTTTTATCACGCCAAGATGCTCCAATCGACAAAAGGTAATGTTATCCGAAAGAAAATTTCATGAGGATTCCAAATCAATCCATTTTGCGATGCGACGGATACTTTTTGAGAAAATGATATTTTTGTGCAGCCTTCAAAAACTAAAAATTTAAAAAAAAAAATTCTATTCGTGGATCGTAATTTTTCTTATATCGCGCCAAGATGCTCCAATCGACAAAAGATAATGTTATCCGAAAGAAAATTCCATGAGGATTCCAAATCTGCAATCGGTTTCGCGATGCAACGGATACTTTTTGAGATAATGATATTTTGTTGAAGCCTTCAAAAACTTAAACTTTCTTTAAAAAAAACTTCAATGCCTGGATCGTAATTTTTCTTATATCGCGCCAAGATGATCCAATCGACAAAAGGTAATGTTATCCGAAAGAAAATTCCATGGGGATTCAAAATCTGCAATCAGTTTTTGCGATGCGATGGATACTTTTTGAGAAAATGATATTTTTGTGCAGCCTTCAAAAACTCAAAATTTCTCAAAAAAAAAATTTCAGTGCGTGGATCGTAATTTTTCTTTTATCTCGCCAAGATGCTCTAATCGACAAACGCTAAAGTTATCCGAAAGAAAATTCCATGAGGATTCCAAATCTGCAATCCGTTTTGCGATGCGACGGATACTTTTTGAGAAAATGATATTTTTGTGCAGCCTTCAAAAACTAAAAATTAAAAAAAAAAAATTCTATTCGTGGATCGTAATTTTTCTTATATCGCCAAGATGCTCCAATCGACAAAAGGTAATGTTATCCGAAAGAAAATTGTATGAGGATTCCAAATCTGCAGTCCGTTTTGCGATGCGATGGATACTTTTTGAGAAAATGATATTTTTGTGCAGCCTTCAAAAACTTAAAAATTCTTTAAAAAAAAATCAATGCGTGGATCGTAATTTCTCTTATATCGCGCCAAGATGTTCCAATCGACAAAAGGTAATGTTATCCGAAAGAAAATTTAATGGGGTTTCTAAATCTGCAATCAGTTTTGCGATGCGACCAATACTTTTTGAGAAAATGATATTTTTGTGCAGCCTTCAAAAACTTAAAATTTCTTTAAAAAAAATTCAATGCGTGGATCGTAATTTTTCTTTTATCTCGCCAAGATGCTCCAATCGACAAAAGGTAATGTTATCCGAAAGAAAATTCGATGGGGATTCTAAATCTGCAATCAGTTTTGCGATGCGACGGATACTTTTTGAGAAAATGATATTTTTGTGCAGCCTTCAAAAACTTAAAAATTCTTTAAAAAAATTCAATGCGTGGATCGTAATTTCTCTTATATCGCGCAAAGATGTTCCAATCGACAAAAGGTAATGTTATCCGAAAGAAAATTCGATGGGGATTCTAAATCTGCAATCAGTTTTGCGATGCGACGGATACTTTTTGAGAAAATGATATTTTTGTGCAGCCTTCAAAAACTCAAAATTTCTCAAAAAAAAATTTCAGTGCGTGGATCGTAATTTTTCTTTTATCTCGCCAAGATGCTCCAATCGACAAAAGCTAATGTTATCCGAAAGAAAATTTCATGAGGATTCCAAATCAATCCATTTTGCAATGCGATGGATACTTTTAGAGAAAATGATATTTTTGTGCAGCCTTCAAAAACTTAAAAATTCTTAAAAAAAAATTCAATGCGTGGATCGTAATTTCTCTTATATCGCGCCAAGATGTTCCAATCGACAAAAGGTACTGTTATCCGAAAGAAAATTCCATGAGGATTCCAAATCAATCCATTTTGCGATGCGACGGATACTTTTTGAGAAAATGATATTTTTGTGCAGCCTTCAAAAACTCAAAATTTCTCAAAAAAAAATTTCAGTGCGTGGATCGTAATTTTTATTTTATCTCGCCAAGATGCTCCAATCGACAAAACCTAATGTTATCCGAAAGAAAATTGCATGGGGATTCCAAATCTGCAATCGGTTTCGCGATGCAACGGATACTTTTTGAGATAATGATATTTTGTTGAAGCCTTCAAAAACTTAAACTTTCTTTAAAAAAAAACTTCAATGCCTGGATCGTAATTTTTCTTATATCGCGCCAAGATGCTCCAATCGACAAAAGGTAATGTTATCCGAAAGAAAATTCCATGAGGATTCCAAATCTGCAATCGGTTTTGCGATGCGACGGATACTTTTTGAGATAATGATATTTTGTTGAAGCCTTCAAAAACTTAAAATTTCTTTAAAAAAAATTTCAATGCCTGGATCGTAATTTTTCTTATATCGCGCCAAGATGCTCCAATCGACAAAAGGTAATGTTATCCGAAAGAAAATTCCATGAGGATTCCAAATCTGCAATCAGTTTTGCGATGCGACGGATACTTTTTGAGAAAATGATATTTTTGTGCAGCCTTCAAAAACTTAAAAATTCTTTAAAAAAAATTCAATGCGTGGATCGTAATTTCTCTTATATCGCGCCAAGATGCTCCAATCGACAAAAGGTAACGTTATCCGAAAGAAAATTCGATGGGGATTCTAAATCTGCAATCGGTTTTGCGATGCGACGGATACTTTTTGAGATAATGATATTTTGTTGAAGCCTTCAAAAACTTAAAATTTCTTTAAAAAAAATTTCAATGCCTGGATCGTAATTTTTCTTATATCGCGCCAAGATGCTCCAATCGACAAAAGGTAATCTTATCCGAAAGAAAATTTCATGAGGATTCCAAATCAATCCATTTTGCGATGCGACGGATACTTTTTGAGAAAATGATATTTTTGTTCAGCCTTCAAAAACTTAAAAATTCTTTAAAACAAAATTAAATGAGTGTGTCGTAATTTCTCTTATATCGCGCCAAGATATTCCAATCGACAAAAGGTACTGTTATCCGAAAGAAAATTCCATGAGGATTCCAAATCTGCAATCGGTTTTGCGATGCGACGGATACTTTTTGAGAAAATGATATTTTTGTGCAGCCTTCAAAAACTTAAAATTTCTTTAAAAAAAATTCAATGCGTGGATCGTAATTTTTCTTATATCGCGCCAAGATGCTCCAATCGACAAAAGGTAATGTTATCCGAAAGAAAATTTCATGAGGATTCCAAATCAATCCATTTTGCTATGCGACGGATACTTTTTGAGAAAGTGATATTTTTGTGCAGCCTTCAAAAAATTAAAATTTCATAAAAAAAAATTCAATGCGTGGATCGTAATTTTTCTTTTATCTCGCCAAGATGCTCCAATCGACAAAAAGTAATGTTATCCGAAAAAAATTTCTTGAGGATTCCAAATCAATCCATTTTGCGATGCGACGGATACTTTTTGAGAAAATGATATTTTTGTGCAGCCTTCAAAAACTCAAAATTTCTCAAAAAAAAATTTCAGTGCGTGGATCGTAATTTTTCTTTTATCTCGCCAAGATGCTCCAATCGACAAAACCTAATGTTATCCGAAAGAAAATTTCATGAGGATTCCAAATCAATCCATTTTGCGATGCGATGGATACTTTTTGAGAAAATGATATTTTTGTGCAGCCTTCAAAAACTTAAAAATTCTTTAAAAAAATTCAATGCGTGGATCGTAATTTCTCTTATATCGCGCAAAGATGTTCCAATCGACAAAAGGTAATGTTATCCGAAAGAAAATTCGATGGGGATTCTAAATCTGCAATCAGTTTTGCGATGCGACGGATACTTTTTGAGAAAATGATATTTTTGTGCAGCTTTCAAAAACTAAAAATTTAAAAAAAAAAATTCTATTCGTGGATCGTAATTTTTCTTATATCGCGCCAAGATGCTCCAATCGACAAAAGGTAATGTTATCCGAAAGAAAATTCCATGAGGATTCCAAATCTGCAATCGGTTTTGCGATGCGACGGATACTTTTTGAGATAATGATATTTTGTTGAAGCCTTCAAAAACTTAAAATTTCTTTAAAAAAAATTTCAATGCCTGGATCGTAATTTTTCTTATATCGCGCCAAGATGCTCCAATCGACAAAACGTAATGTTATCCGAAAGAAAATTTCATGAGGATTCCAAATCATTCCATTTTGCGATGCGATGGATACTTTTTGAGAAAATGATATTTTTGTGCAGCCTTCAAAAACTTAAAAATTCTTAAAAAAAAATTCAATGCGTGGATCGTAATTTCCCTTATATCGCGAAAAGATGTTCCAATCGACAAAAGGTAATGTTATCCGAAAGAAAATTCGATGGGGATTCTAAATCTGCAATCAGTTTTGCGATGCGACGGATACTTTTTGAGAAAATGATATTTTTGTGCAGCTTTCAAAAACTAAAAATTTAAAAAAAAAAATTCTATTCGTGGATCGTAATTTTTCTTATATCTCGCAAAGATGCTCCAATCGACAAAAGGTAATGTTATCGACGGATACTTTTTGAGAAAATGATATTTTTGTGCAGCGTTCAAAAACTCAAAATTTCTCAAAAAAAAATTTCAGTGCGTGGATCGTAATTTTTCTTTTATCTCGCCAAGATGCTCCAATCGACAAAAGCTAATGTTATCCGAAAGAAAATTTCATGAGGATTCCAAATCAATCCATTTTGCGATGCGATGGATACTTTTTGAGAAAATGATATTTTTGTGCAGCCTTCAAAAACTTAAAAATTCTTTAAAAAAAATTCAATGCGTGGATCGTAATTTCTCTTATATCGCGCCAAGATGCTCCAATCGACAAAAGGTAAGGTTATCCGAAAGAAAATTCCATGAGGATTCCAAATCTGCAATCAGTTTTGCGATGCGACGGATAAAAATGATATTTTTGTGCAGCCTTCAAAAACTTAAACTTTCTTTAAAAAAAACTTCAATGCCTGGATCGTAATTTTTCTTATATCGCGCCAAGATGCTCCAATCGACAAAAGGTAATGTTATCCGAAAGAAAATTCCATGAGGATTCCAAATCTGCAATCAGTTTTGCGATGCGACGGATACTTTTTGAGAAAATGATATTTTTGTGCAGCCTTCAAAAACTTAAAAATTCTTTAAAAAAAAATTCAATGCGTGGATCGTAATTTCTCTTATATCGCGCCAAGATGCTCCAATCGACAAAAGGTAACGTTATCCGAAAGAAAATTCGATGGGGATTCTAAATCTGCAATCGGTTTTGCGATGCGACGGATACTTTTTGAGATAATGATATTTTGTTGAAGCCTTCAAAAACTTAAAATTTCTTTAAAAAAAATTTCAATGCCTGGATCGTAATTTTTCTTATATCGCGCCAAGATGCTCCAATCGACAAAAGGTAATCTTATCCGAAAGAAAATTTCATGAGGATTCCAAATCAATCCATTTTGCGATGCGACGGATACTTTTTGAGAAAATGATATTTTTGTTCAGCCTTCAAAAACTTAAAAATTCTTTAAAACAAAATTAAATGAGTGTGTCGTAATTTCTCTTATATCGCGCCAAGATATTCCAATCGACAAAAGGTACTGTTATCCGAAAGAAAATTCCATGAGGATTCCAAATCTGCAATCGGTTTTGCGATGCGACGGATACTTTTTGAGAAAATGATATTTTTGTGCAGCCTTCAAAAACTTAAAATTTCTTTAAAAAAAATTCAATGCGTGGATCGTAATTTTTCTTATATCGCGCCAAGATGCTCCAATCGACAAAAGGTAATGTTATCCGAAAGAAAATTTCATGAGGATTCCAAATCAATCCATTTTGCTATGCGACGGATACTTTTTGAGAAAGTGATATTTTTGTGCAGCCTTCAAAAAATTAAAATTTCATAAAAAAAAATTCAATGCGTGGATCGTAATTTTTCTTTTATCTCGCCAAGATGCTCCAATCGACAAAAAGTAATGTTATCCGAAAAAAATTTCTTGAGGATTCCAAATCAATCCATTTTGCGATGCGACGGATACTTTTTGAGAAAATGATATTTTTGTGCAGCCTTCAAAAACTCAAAATTTCTCAAAAAAAAATTTCAGTGCGTGGATCGTAATTTTTCTTTTATCTCGCCAAGATGCTCCAATCGACAAAACCTAATGTTATCCGAAAGAAAATTTCATGAGGATTCCAAATCAATCCATTTTGCGATGCGATGGATACTTTTTGAGAAAATGATATTTTTGTGCAGCCTTCAAAAACTTAAAAATTCTTTAAAAAAATTCAATGCGTTGATCGTAATTTCTCTTATATCGCGCAAAGATGTTCCAATCGACAAAAGGTAATGTTATCCGAAAGAAAATTCGATGGGGATTCTAAATCTGCAATCAGTTTTGCGATGCGACGGATACTTTTTGAGAAAATGATATTTTTGTGCAGCTTTCAAAAACTAAAAATTTAAAAAAAAAAATTCTATTCGTGGATCGTAATTTTTCTTATATCGCGCCAAGATGCTCCAATCGACAAAAGGTAATGTTATCCGAAAGAAAATTCCATGAGGATTCCAAATCTGCAATCGGTTTTGCGATGCGACGGATACTTTTTGAGATAATGATATTTTGTTGAAGCCTTCAAAAACTTAAAATTTCTTTAAAAAAAATTTCAATGCCTGGATCGTAATTTTTCTTATATCGCGCCAAGATGCTCCAATCGACAAAAGGTAATGTTATCCGAAAGAAAATTCCATGAGGATTCCAAATCTGCAATCAGTTTTGCGATGCGACGGATACTTTTTGAGAAAATGATATTTTTGTGCAGCCTTCAAAAACTCAAAATTTCTCAAAAAAAAATTTCAGTGCGTGGATCGTAATTTTTCTTTTATCTCGCCAAGATGCTCCAATCGACAAAACCTAATGTTATCCGAAAGAAAATTTCATGAGGATTCCAAATCAATCCATTTTGCGATGCGATGGATACTTTTTGAGAAAATGATATTTTTGTGCAGCCTTCAAAAACTTAAAAATTCTTTAAAAAAATTCAATGCGTTGATCGTAATTTCTCTTATATCGCGCAAAGATGTTCCAATCGACAAAAGGTAATGTTATCCGAAAGAAAATTCGATGGGGATTCTAAATCTGCAATCAGTTTTGCGATGCGACGGATACTTTTTGAGAAAATGATATTTTTGTGCAGCTTTCAAAAACTAAAAATTTAAAAAAAAAAATTCTATTCGTGGATCGTAATTTTTCTTATATCTCGCAAAGATGCTCCAATCGACAAAAGGTAATGTTATCGACGGATACTTTTTGAGAAAATGATATTTTTGTGCAGCGTTCAAAAACTCAAAATTTCTCAAAAAAAAATTTCAGTGCGTGGATCGTAATTTTTCTTTTATCTCGCCAAGATGCTCCAATCGACAAAAGCTAATGTTATCCGAAAGAAAATTTCGTGAGGATTCCAAATCAATCCATTTTGCGATGCGATGGATACTTTTTGAGAAAATGATATTTTTGTGCAGCCTTCAAAAACTTAAAAATTCTTTAAAAAAAATTCAATGCGTGGATCGTAATTTCTCTTATATCGCGCCAAGATGCTCCAATCGACAAAAGGTAAGGTTATCCGAAAGAAAATTCCATGAGGATTCCAAATCTGCAATCAGTTTTGCGATGCGACGGATACTTTTTGAGAAAATGATATTTTTGTGCAGCCTTCAAAAACTCAAAATTTCTCAAAAAAAAATTTCAGTGCGTGGATCGTAATTTTTCTTTTATCTCGCCAAGATGCTCCAATCGACAAAAGCTAATGTTATCCGAAAGAAAATTTCATGAGGATTCCAAATCAATCCATTTTGCGATGCGACGGATACTTTTTGAGAAAATGATATTTTTGTGCAGCCTTCAAAAACTTAAAAATTCTTAAAAAAAAATTCAATGCGTGGATCGTAATTTCTCTTATATCGCGAAAAGATGTTCCAATCGACAAAAGGTAATGTTATCCGAAAGAAAATTCCATGAGGATTCCAAATCTGTAATCAGTTTTGCGATGCGACGGATACTTTTTGAGAAAATGATATTTTTGTGCAGCCTTCAAAAACTAAAAATTTAAAAAAAAAAATTCTATTCGTGGATCGTAATTTTTCTTTTATCTCGCCAAGATGCTCCAATCGACAAAACCTAATGTTATCCGAAAGAAAATTTCATGAGGATTCCAAATCAATCCATTTTGCGATGCGATGGACACTTTTTGAGAAAATTATATTTTTGTGCAGCCTTCAAAAACTTAAAATTTCTTTAAAAAAATCGTATTCGTGGATCGTAATTATTCTTATATCGCGCCAAGATGCTCCAATCGACAAAAAGTAATGTTATCCGAAAGAAAATTCCATGAGGATTCCAAACCTGCAATCCGTTTTGCGATGCGACGGATACTTTTTAAGAAAACGATATTTTTGTGCAGCCTTCAAAAACTTAAAATTTCTTTAAAAAACATTCAATGCGTGGATCATAATTTTTCTAATATCGCGCCAAGATGCTCCAATCGACAAGAGGTAATGTTATCCGAAAGAAAATTCCATGAGGATTCCAAATCTGCAATCGGTTTTGCGATGCGACGGATACTTTTTGAGATAATGATATTTTGTTGAAGCCTTCAAAAACTTAAAATTTCCTTAAAAAAAATTTCAATGCCTGGATCGTAATTTTTCTTATATCGCGCCGAGATGCTCCAATCGACAAAAGGTAATATTATCCGAAAGGAAATTCCATGGGAATTCTAAATCTGCAGTCCGTTTTGCGATGCGACGGATACTTTTTGAGAAAATGATATTTTTGTGCAGCTTTCAAAAACTAAAAATTTAAAAAAAAAAATTCTATTCGTGGATCGTAATTTTTCTTATATCGCGCCAAGATGCTTCAATCGACAAAAGGTAATGTTATCCGAAAGAAAATTCCATGAGGATTCCAAATCTGCAATCGGTTTTGCGATGCGACGGATACTTTTTGAGATAATGATATTTTGTTGAAGCCTTCAAAAACTTAAAATTTCCTTAAAAAAAATTTCAATGCGTGGATCGTAATTTTTCTTATATCGCGCCGAGATGCTCCAATCGATAAAAGGTAATATTATCCGAAAGGAAATTCCATGGGAATTCTAAATCTGCAGTCCGTTTTGCGATGCGACGGATACTTTTTGAGAAAATGATATTTTTGTGCAGCTTTCAAAAACTAAAAATTAAAAAAAAAAATTCTATTCGTGGATCGTAATTTTTCTTATATCGCGCCAAGATGCTCCAATCGACAAAAGGTAATGTTATCCGAAAGAAAATTCCATGAGGATTCCAAATCTGCAATCGGTTTTGCGATGCGACGGATACTTTTTGAGATAATGATATTTTGTTGAAGCCTTCAAAAACTTAAAAATTCTTAAAAAAAAATTCAATGCGTGGATCGTAATTTCTCTTATATCGCGCCAAGATGCTCCAATCGACAAAAGGTAAGGTTATCCGAAAGAAAATTCCATGAGGATTCCAAATCTGCAATCAGTTTTGCGATGCGACGGATACTTTTTGAGAAAATGATATTTTTGTGCAGCCTTCAAAAACTCAAAATTTCTCAAAAAAAAATTTCAGTGCGTGGATCGTAATTTTTCTTTTATCTCGCCAAGATGCTCCAATCGACAAAAGCTAATGTTATCCGAAAGAAAATTTCATGAGGATTCCAAATCAATCCATTTTGCGATGCGACGGATACTTTTTGAGAAAATGATATTTTTGTGCAGCCTTCAAAAACTTAAAATTTCTTTAAAAAAATTTCAATGCGTGGATCGTAATTTTATTTTTATCTCGCCAAGATGCTCCAATCGACAAAAGGTAATGTTATCCGAAAGAAAATTTCATGAGGATTCCAAATCAATCCATTTTGCGATGCGATGGATACTTTTTGAGAAAATGATATTTTTGTGCAGCCCTCAAAAACTTAAAAATTCTTAAAAAAAAATTCAATGCGTGGATCGTAATTTCTCTTATATCGCCCCAAGATGTTCCAATCGACAAAAGGTAATGTTATCCGAAAGGAAATTCGATGGGGATTCTAAATCTTCAATCAGTTTTGCGATGCGACGGATACTTTTTGAGAAAATGATATTTTTGTGCAGCCTTCAAAAACTTAAAATTTCTTTAAGAAAATTTCAATGCGTGGATCGTAAGTTTTCTTTTATCTCGCAAAGATGCTCCAATCGACAAAAGGTAATGTTATCCGAAAGAAAATTTCATGAGGATTCCAAATCAATCCATTTTGCGATGCGACGGATACTTTTTGAGAAAATGATATTTTTGTGCAGCCTTCAAAAACTTAAAATTGCTTTAAAAAAAATTTCAATGCGTGGATCGTAATTTTTCTTATATCGCGCCAAGATGATCCAATCGACAAAAGGTAATGTTATCCGAAAGAAAATTCCATGGGGATTCTAAATCTGCAATCAGTTTTGCGATGCGACGGATACTTTTTGAGAAAATGATATTTTTGTGCAGCCTTCAAAAACTTAAAATTTCTTTAAAAAAATTTCAATGCGTGGATCGTAATTTTTCTTTTATCTCGCAAAGATGCTCCAATCGACAAAAGGTAATGTTATCCGAAAGAAAATTCCATGAGGATTCCAAATCTGCAATCGGTTTTGCGATGCGACGGATACTTTTGAGAAAATGATATTTTTGTGCAGCCTTCAAAAACTCAAAATTTCTCAAAAAAAAATTTCAGTGCGTGGATCGTAATTTTTCTTTTATCTCGCAAAGATGCTCCAATCGACAAAAGGTAATGTTATCCGAAAGAAAATTTCATGAGGATTCCAAATCAATCCATTTTGCGATGCGATGGATACTTTTTGAGAACATGATATTTTTGTGCAGCCTTCAAAAACTCAAAATTTCTCAAAAAAAAATTTCAGTGCGTGGATCGTAATTTTTCTTTTATCTCGCAAAGATGCTCCAATCGACAAAAGGTAATGTTATCCGAAAGAAAATTTCATGAGGATTCCAAATCAATCCATTTTGCGATGCGATGGATACTTTTTGAGAAAATGATTTTTTTGTGCAGCTTTCAAAAACTTAAAATTTCTTTAAAAAAAATTCAATGCGTGGATCGTAATTTTTCTTATATCGCGCCAAGATGATCCAATCGACAAAAGGTAATGTTATCCGAAAGAAAATTCCACGGGGATTCAAAATCTGCAATCAGTTTTTGCGATGCGATGGATACTTTTTGAGAAAATGATATTTTTGTGCAGCCTTCAAAAACTCAAAATTTCTCAAAAAAAAATTTCAGTGCGTGGATCGTAATTTTTCTTTTATCTCGCCAAGATGCTCTAATCGACAAACGCTAATGTTATCCGAAAGAAAATGCCATGAGGATTCCAAATCTGCAATCCGTTTTGCGATGCGACGGATACTTTTTGAGAAAATGATATTTTTGTGCAGCCTTAAAAACTAAAAATTAAAAAAAAAAAAAATCTATTCGTGGATCGTAATTTTTCTTATATCGCGCCAAGATGATCCAATCAACAAAAGGTAATGTTATCCGAAGGAAAATTCCATGGGGATTCAAAATCTGCAATCAGTTTTTGCGATGCGATGGATACTTTTTGAGAAAATGATATTTTTGTGCACCCTTCAAAAACTCAAAATTTCTCAAAAAAAAATTTCAGTGCGTGGATCGTAATTTTTCTTTTATCTCGCAAAGATGCTCCAATCGACAAAAGGTAATGTTTTCCGAAAGAAAATTTCATGAGGATTCCAAATCAATCCATTTTGCGATGCGACGGATACTTTTTGAGAAAATGATATTTTTGTGCAGCCTTCAAAAACTCAAAATTTCTCAAAAAAAAATTTCAGTGCGTGGATCGTAATTTTTTTTTTATCTCGCCAAGATGCTCTAATCGACAAACGCTAATGTTATCCGAAAGAAAGTGCCATGAGGATTCCAAATCTGCAATCCGTTTTGCGATGCGACGGATACTTTTTGAGAAAATGATATTTTTGTGCAGCCTTCAAAAACTTAAAATTTCTTTAAAAAAAATTTCAATTCGTGGATCTTAATTTTTCTTTTATATCGCCAAGATGCTCCAATCGACAAAAGGTAATGTTATCCGAAAGAAAATTTCATGAGGATTCCAAATCAATCCATTTTGCAATGCGATGGATACTTTTTGAGAAAATGATTTTTTTGTGCAGCTTTCAAAAACTTAAAATTTCTTTAAAAAAAATTCAATGCGTGGATCGTAATTTTTCTTATATCTCGCCAAGATGATCCAATCGACAAAAGGTAATGTTATCCGAAAGAAAATTCCACGGGGATTCAAAATCTGCAATCAGTTTTTGCGATGCGATGGATACTTTTTGAGAAAATGATATTTTTGTGCAGCCTTCAAAAACTCAAAATTTCTCAAAAAAAAATTTCAGTGCGTGGATCGTAATTTTTCTTTTATCTCGCCAAGATGCTCTAATCGACAAACGCTAATGTTATCCGAAAGAAAATGCCATGAGGATTCCAAATCTGCAATCCGTTTTGCGATGCGACGGATACTTTTTGAGAAAATGATATTTTTGTGCAGCCTTCAAAAACTTAAAATTTCTTTAAAAAAATTTCAATGCGTGGATCGTAATTTTATTTTTATCTCGCCAAGATGCTCCAATCGACAAAAGGTAATGTTATCCGAAAGAAAATTTCATGAGGATTCCAAATCAATCCATTTTGCGATGCGACGGATACTTTTTGAGAAAATGATATTTTTGTGCAGCCTTCAAAAACTTAAAATTGCTTTAAAAAAAATTTCAATGCGTGGATCGTAATTTTTCTTATATCGCGCCAAGATGATCCAATCGACAAAAGGTAATGTTATCCGAAAGAAAATTCCATGGGGATTCTAAATCTGCAATCAGTTTTGCGATGCGACGGATACTTTTTGAGAAAATGATATTTTTGTGCAGCCTTCAAAAACTTAAAATTTCTTTAAAAAAATTTCAATGCGTGGATCGTAATTTTTCTTTTATCTCGCAAAGATGCTCCAATCGACAAAAGGTAATGTTATCCGAAAGAAAATTTCATGAGGATTCCAAATCAATCCATTTTGCGATGCGACGGATACTTTTGAGAAAATGATATTTTTGTGCAGCCTTCAAAAACTCAAAATTTCTCAAAAAAAAATTTCAGTGCGTGGATCGTAATTTTTCTTTTATCTCGCAAAGATGCTCCAATCGACAAAAGGTAATGTTATCCGAAAGAAAATTTCATGAGGATTCCAAATCAATCCATTTTGCGATGCGATGGATACTTTTTGAGAAAATGATTTTTTTGTGCAGCTTTCAAAAACTTAAAATTTCTTTAAAAAAAATTCAATGCGTGGATCGTAATTTTTCTTATATCGCGCCAAGATGATCCAATCGACAAAAGGTAATGTTATCCGAAAGAAAATTCACCGGGGATTCAAAATCTGCAATCAGTTTTTGCGATGCGATGGATACTTTTTGAGAAAATGATATTTTTGTGCAGCCTTCAAAAACTCAAAATTTCTCAAAAAAAAAATTTCAGTGCGTGGATCGTAATTTTTCTTTTATCTCGCCAAGATGCTCTAATCGACAAAAGGTAATGTTATCCAAAAGAAAATGCCATGAGGATTCCAAATCTGCAATCCGTTTTGCGATGCGACGGATACTTTTTGAGAAAATGATATTTTTGTGCAGCCTTCAAAAACTAAAAATTAAAAAAAAAAAAATCTATTCGTGGATCGTAATTTTTCTTATATCGCGCCAAGATGCTCCAATCGACAAAAGGTACTGTTATCCGAAAGAAAATTCCATGGGGATTCTAAATCTGCAATCGGTTTTGCGATGCGACGGATACTTTTTGAGAAAATGATATTTTTGTGCAGCCTTCAAAAACTTGAAATTTCTTTAAAAAAAATTTCAATTCGTGGATCGTAATTTTTCTTTTATCTCGCCAAGATGCTTCAATCGACAAAAGGTACTGTTATCCGGAAGAAAATTCCATGGGGATTCTAAATCTGCAATCGGTTTTGCGATGCGACGGATACTTTTTGAGAAAAATATATTTTTGTGCAGCCTTCAAAAACTTAAAATTTCTTTAAAAAAAATTTCAATTCGTGGATCTTAATTTTTCTTTTATATCGCCAAGATGCTCCAATCGACAAAAGGTAATGTTATCCGAAAGAAAATTTCATGAGGATTCCAAATCAATCCATTTTGCAATGCGATGGATACTTTTTGAGAAAATGATATTTTTGTGCAGCCTTAAAAACTAAAAATTAAAAAAAAAAAAAATCTATTCGTGGATCGTAATTTTTCTTATATCGCGCCAAGATGATCCAATCAACAAAAGGTAATGTTATCCGAAAGAAAATTCACCGGGGATTCAAAATCTGCAATCAGTTTTTGCGATGCGATGGATACTTTTTGAGAAAATGATATTTTTGTGCACCCTTCAAAAACTCAAAATTTCTCAAAAAAAAATTTCAGTGCGTGGATCGTAATTTTTCTTTTATCTCGCAAAGATGCTCCAATCGACAAAAGGTAATGTTTTCCGAAAGAAAATTTCATGAGGATTCCAAATCAATCCATTTTGCGATGCGACGGATACTTTTTGAGAAAATGATATTTTTGTGCAGCCTTCAAAAACTCAAAATTTCTCAAAAAAAAATTTCAGTGCGTGGATCGTAATTTTTTTTTTATCTCGCCAAGATGCTCTAATCGACAAACGCTAATGTTATCCGAAAGAAAGTGCCATGAGGATTCCAAATCTGCAATCCGTTTTGCGATGCGACGGATACTTTTTGAGAAAATGATATTTTTGTGCAGCCTTCAAAAACTTAAAATTTCTTTAAAAAAAATTTCAATTCGTGGATCTTAATTTTTCTTTTATATCGCCAAGATGCTCCAATCGACAAAAGGTAATGTTATCCGAAAGAAAATTTCATGAGGATTCCAAATCAATCCATTTTGCAATGCGATGGATACTTTTTGAGAAAATGATTTTTTTGTGCAGCTTTCAAAAACTTAAAATTTCTTTAAAAAAAATTCAATGCGTGGATCGTAATTTTTCTTATATCTCGCCAAGATGATCCAATCGACAAAAGGTAATGTTATCCGAAAGAAAATTCCACGGGGATTCAAAATCTGCAATCAGTTTTTGCGATGCGATGGATACTTTTTGAGAAAATGATATTTTTGTGCAGCCTTCAAAAACTCAAAATTTCTCAAAAAAAAATTTCAGTGCGTGGATCGTAATTTTTCTTTTATCTCGCCAAGATGCTCTAATCGACAAACGCTAATGTTATCCGAAAGAAAATGCCATGAGGATTCCAAATCTGCAATCCGTTTTGCGATGCGACGGATACTTTTTGAGAAAATGATATTTTTGTGCAGCCTTCAAAAACTTAAAATTTCTTTAAAAAAATTTCAATGCGTGGATCGTAATTTTATTTTTATCTCGCCAAGATGCTCCAATCGACAAAAGGTAATGTTATCCGAAAGAAAATTTCATGAGGATTCCAAATCAATCCATTTTGCGATGCGACGGATACTTTTTGAGAAAATGATATTTTTGTGCAGCCTTCAAAAACTTAAAATTGCTTTAAAAAAAATTTCAATGCGTGGATCGTAATTTTTCTTATATCGCGCCAAGATGATCCAATCGACAAAAGGTAATGTTATCCGAAAGAAAATTCCATGGGGATTCTAAATCTGCAATCAGTTTTGCGATGCGACGGATACTTTTTGAGAAAATGATATTTTTGTGCAGCCTTCAAAAACTTAAAATTTCTTTAAAAAAATTTCAATGCGTGGATCGTAATTTTTCTTTTATCTCGCAAAGATGCTCCAATCGACAAAAGGTAATGTTATCCGAAAGAAAATTTCATGAGGATTCCAAATCAATCCATTTTGCGATGCGACGGATACTTTTGAGAAAATGATATTTTTGTGCAGCCTTCAAAAACTCAAAATTTCTCAAAAAAAAATTTCAGTGCGTGGATCGTAATTTTTCTTTTATCTCGCAAAGATGCTCCAATCGACAAAAGGTAATGTTATCCGAAAGAAAATTTCATGAGGATTCCAAATCAATCCATTTTGCGATGCGATGGATACTTTTTGAGAAAATGATTTTTTTGTGCAGCTTTCAAAAACTTAAAATTTCTTTAAAAAAAATTCAATGCGTGGATCGTAATTTTTCTTATATCGCGCCAAGATGATCCAATCGACAAAAGGTAATGTTATCCGAAAGAAAATTCACCGGGGATTCAAAATCTGCAATCAGTTTTTGCGATGCGATGGATACTTTTTGAGAAAATGATATTTTTGTGCAGCCTTCAAAAACTCAAAATTTCTCAAAAAAAAAATTTCAGTGCGTGGATCGTAATTTTTCTTTTATCTCGCCAAGATGCTCTAATCGACAAAAGGTAATGTTATCCAAAAGAAAATGCCATGAGGATTCCAAATCTGCAATCCGTTTTGCGATGCGACGGATACTTTTTGAGAAAATGATATTTTTGTGCAGCCTTCAAAAACTAAAAATTAAAAAAAAAAAAATCTATTCGTGGATCGTAATTTTTCTTATATCGCGCCAAGATGCTCCAATCGACAAAAGGTACTGTTATCCGAAAGAAAATTCCATGGGGATTCTATATCTGCAATCGGTTTTGCGATGCGACGGATACTTTTTGAGAAAATGATATTTTTGTGCAGCCTTCAAAAACTTGAAATTTCTTTAAAAAAAATTTCAATTCGTGGATCGTAATTTTTCTTTTATCTCGCCAAGATGCTTCAATCGACAAAAGGTACTGTTATCCGGAAGAAAATTCCATGGGGATTCTAAATCTGCAATCGGTTTTGCGATGCGACGGATACTTTTTGAGAAAAATATATTTTTGTGCAGCCTTCAAAAACTTAAAATTTCTTTAAAAAAAATTTCAATTCGTGGATCGTAATTTTTCTTTTATCTCGCCAAGATGGTCCAATCGACAAAAGGTAATGTTATCCGAAAGAAAATTTCATGAGGATTCCAAATCAATCCATTTTGCGATGCGACGGATACTTTTTGAGAAAATGATATTTTTGTGCAGCCTTCAAAAACTTAAAATTTCTTTAAAAAAAATTTCAATGCGTGGATCGTAATTTTTCTTTTATCTCGCCAAGATGCTCCAATCGACAAAAGGTAATGTTATCCGAAAGAAAATTTCATGAGGATTCCAAATCAATCCATTTTGCGATGCGATGGATATTTTTTGAGAAAATGATATTTTTGTGCAGCCTTCAAAAACTTAAAAATTCTTTAAAAAAAATTCAATGCGTGGATCGTAATTTTTTTTACATCACGCCAAGATGATCCAATCGACAAAAGGTAATGTTATCCGAAAGAAAATTCCATGGGGATTCAAAATCTGCAATCAGTTTTGCGATGCGACGGATACTTTTTGAGAAAATGATATTTTTGTGCAGCCTTCAAAAACTTAAAATTTCTTTAAAAAAAATTTCAATTCGTGGATCGTAATTTTTCTTTTATCTCGCCAAGATGCTTCAATCGACAAAAGGTACTGTTATCCGAAAGAAAATTTCATGAGGATTCCAAATCAATCCATTTTGCGATGCGATGGATACTTTTTGAGAAAATGATTTTTTTGTGCAGCTTTCAAAAACTTAAAATTTCTTTAAAAAAAATTCAATGCGTGGATCGTAATTTTTCTTATATCTCGCCAAGATGATCCAATCGACAAAAGGTAATGTTATCCGAAAGAAAATTCCACGGGGATTCAAAATCTGCAATCAGTTTTTGCGATGCGATGGATACTTTTTGAGAAAATGATATTTTTGTGCAGCCTTCAAAAACTCAAAATTTCTCAAAAAAAAATTTCAGTGCGTGGATCGTAATTTTTCTTTTATCTCGCCAAGATGCTCTAATCGACAAACGCTAATGTTATCCGAAAGAAAATGCCATGAGGATTCCAAATCTGCAATCCGTTTTGCGATGCGACGGATACTTTTTGAGAAAATGATATTTTTGTGCAGCCTTCAAAAACTTAAAATTTCTTTAAAAAAATTTCAATGCGTGGATCGTAATTTTATTTTTATCTCGCCAAGATGCTCCAATCGACAAAAGGTAATGTTATCCGAAAGAAAATTTCATGAGGATTCCAAATCAATCCATTTTGCGATGCGACGGATACTTTTTGAGAAAATGATATTTTTGTGCAGCCTTCAAAAACTTAAAATTGCTTTAAAAAAAATTTCAATGCGTGGATCGTAATTTTTCTTATATCGCGCCAAGATGATCCAATCGACAAAAGGTAATGTTATCCGAAAGAAAATTCCATGGGGATTCTAAATCTGCAATCAGTTTTGCGATGCGACGGATACTTTTTGAGAAAATGATATTTTTGTGCAGCCTTCAAAAACTTAAAATTTCTTTAAAAAAATTTCAATGCGTGGATCGTAATTTTTCTTTTATCTCGCAAAGATGCTCCAATCGACAAAAGGTAATGTTATCCGAAAGAAAATTTCATGAGGATTCCAAATCAATCCATTTTGCGATGCGACGGATACTTTTGAGAAAATGATATTTTTGTGCAGCCTTCAAAAACTCAAAATTTCTCAAAAAAAAATTTCAGTGCGTGGATCGTAATTTTTCTTTTATCTCGCAAAGATGCTCCAATCGACAAAAGGTAATGTTATCCGAAAGAAAATTTCATGAGGATTCCAAATCAATCCATTTTGCGATGCGATGGATACTTTTTGAGAAAATGATTTTTTTGTGCAGCTTTCAAAAACTTAAAATTTCTTTAAAAAAAATTCAATGCGTGGATCGTAATTTTTCTTATATCGCGCCAAGATGATCCAATCGACAAAAGGTAATGTTATCCGAAAGAAAATTCACCGGGGATTCAAAATCTGCAATCAGTTTTTGCGATGCGATGGATACTTTTTGAGAAAATGATATTTTTGTGCAGCCTTCAAAAACTCAAAATTTCTCAAAAAAAAAATTTCAGTGCGTGGATCGTAATTTTTCTTTTATCTCGCCAAGATGCTCTAATCGACAAAAGGTAATGTTATCCAAAAGAAAATGCCATGAGGATTCCAAATCTGCAATCCGTTTTGCGATGCGACGGATACTTTTTGAGAAAATGATATTTTTGTGCAGCCTTCAAAAACTTGAAATTTCTTTAAAAAAAATTTCAATTCGTGGATCGTAATTTTTCTTTTATCTCGCCAAGATGGTCCAATCGACAAAAGGTAATGTTATCCGAAAGAAAATTTCATGAGGATTCCAAATCAATCCATTTTGCGATGCGACGGATACTTTTTGAGAAAATGATATTTTTGTGCAGCCTTCAAAAACTTAAAATTTCTTTAAAAAAAATTTCAATGCGTGGATCGTAATTTTTCTTTTATCTCGCCAAGATGCTCCAATCGACAAAAGGTAATGTTATCCGAAAGAAAATTTCATGAGGATTCCAAATCAATCCATTTTGCGATGCGATGGATATTTTTTGAGAAAATGATATTTTTGTGCAGCCTTCAAAAACTTAAAAATTCTTTAAAAAAAATTCAATGCGTGGATCGTAATTTTTTTTACATCACGCCAAGATGATCCAATCGACAAAAGGTAATGTTATCCGAAAGAAAATTCCATGGGGATTCAAAATCTGCAATCAGTTTTGCGATGCGACGGATACTTTTTGAGAAAATGATATTTTTGTGCAGCCTTCAAAAACTTAAAATTTCTTTAAAAAAAATTTCAATTCGTGGATCGTAATTTTTCTTTTATCTCGCCAAGATGCTTCAATCGACAAAAGGTACTGTTATCCGGAAGAAAATTCCATGGGGATTCCAAATCTGCAATCGGTTTTGCGATGCGATGGATACTTTTTGAGAAAATGATATTTTTGTGCAGCCTTCAAAAACTCAAAATTTCTTTAAAAAAAATTTCAGTGCGTGGATCGTAATTTTTCTTTTATCTCGCCAAGATGCTCTAATCGACAAACGCTAATGTTATCCGAAAGAAAATGCCATGAGGATTCCAAATCTGCAATCCGTTTTGCGATGCGACGGATACTTTGTGAGAAAATGATATTTTTGTGCAGCCTTCAAAAACTAAAAATTAAAAAAAAAAAAATTCTATTCGTGGATCGTAATTTTTCTTATATCACGCCAAGATGCTCCAATCGACAAAAGGTACTGTTATCCGAAATAAAATTCCATGGGGATTCTAAATCTGCAATCGGTTTTGCGATGCGACGGATACTTTTTGAGAAAATGATATTTTTGTGCAGCCTTCAAAAACTTAAAATTTCTTTAAAAAAAATTTCAATGCGTGGATCGTAATTTTTCTTTTATCTCGCCAAGATGCTCCAATCGACAAAAGGTAATGTTATCCGAAAGAAAATTTCACGAGGATTCCAAATCAATCCATTTTGCGATGCGATGGATACTTTTTGAGAAAATGATTTTTTTGTGCAGCTTTCAAAAACTTAAAATTTCTTTAAAAAAATTCAATGCGTGGATCGTAATTTTTCTTATATCGCGCCAAGATGATCCAATCGACAAAAGGTAATGTTATCCGAAAGAAAATTCCATGGGGATTCAAAATCTGCAATCAGTTTTTGCGATGCGATGGATACTTTTTGAGAAAATGATATTTTTGTGCAGCCTTCAAAAACTCAAAATTTCTCAAAAAAAAATTCAATGCGTGGATCGTAATTTCTCTTATATCGCGCCAAGATGTTCCAATCGACAGAAGGTAATGTTATCCGAAAGAAAATTCGATGGGGATTCTAAATCTTCAATCAGTTTTGCGATGCGACGGATACTTTTTGAGAAAATGATATTTTTGAGCAGCCTTCAAAAACTCAAAATTTCTTTAAAAAAATTTCAATGCGTGGATCGTAATTTTTCTTTTATCTCGCAAAGATGCTCCAATCGACAAAAGGTAATGTTATCCGAAAGAAAATTTCATGAGGATTCCAAATCAATCCATTTTGCGATGCGATGGATACTTTTTGAGAAAATGATTTTTTTGTGCAGCTTTCAAAAACTTAAAATTTCTTTAAAAAAATTCAATGCGTGGATCGTAATTTTTCTTATATCGCGCCAAGATGATCCAATCGACAAAAGGTAATGTTATCCGAAAGAAAATTCCATGGGGATTCAAAATCTGCAATCAGTTTTTGCGATGCGATGGATACTTTTTGAGAAAATTATATTTTTGTGCAGCCTTCAAAAACTCAAAATTTCTCAAAAAAAAATTTCAGTGCGTGGATCGTAATTTTTCTTTTATCTCGCAAAGATGCTCCAATCGACAAAAGGTAATGTTTTCCGAAAGAAAATTTCATGAGGATTCCAAATCAATCCATTTTGCGATGCGATGGATACTTTTTGAGAAAATGATATTTTTGTGCAGCCTTCAAAAACTTAAAAATTCTTAAAAAAAAATTCAATGCGTGGATCGTAATTTCTCTTATATCGCGCCAAGATGTTCCAATCGACAGAAGGTAATGTTATCCGAAAGAAAATTCGATGGGGATTCTAAATCTTCAATCAGTTTTGCGATGCGACGGATACTTTTTGAGAAAATGATATTTTTGTGCAGCCTTCAAAAACTTTAAATTTCTTCAAAAAAAATTTCAATGCGTGGATCGTAATTTTTCTTATATCGCGCCAAGATGATCCAATCGACAAAAGGTAATGTTATCCGAAAGAAAATTCCATGGGGATTCAAAATCTGCAATCAGTTTTTGCGATGCGATGGATACTTTTTGAGAAAATGATATTTTTGTGCAGCCTTCAAAAACTCAAAATTTCTCAAAAAAAAAATTTCAGTGCGTGGATCGTAATTTTTCTTTTATCTCGCCAAGATGCTCTAATCGACAAACGCTAATGTTATCCGAAAGAAAATGCCATGAGGATTCCAAATCTGCAATCTGTTTTGCGATGCGACGGATACTTTTTGAGAAAATGATATTTTTGTGCAGCCTTCAAAAACTAAAAATTAAAAAAAAAAAAAATTCTATTCGTGGATCGTAATTTTTCTTATATCGCGCCAAGATGCTCCAATCGACAAAAGGTACTGTTATCCGAAAGAAAATTCCATGGGGATTCTAAATCTGCAATCGGTTTTGCGATGCGACGGATACTTTTTGAGAAAATGATATTTTTGTGCAGCCTTCAAAAACTTAAAATTTCTTTAAACAAAATTTCAATTCGTGGATCGTAATTTTTCTTTTATCTCGCAAAGATGCTCCAATCGACAAAAGGTAATGTTATCCGAAAGAAAATTTCCTGAGGATTCCAAATCAATCCATTTTGCGATGCGATGGATACTTTTTGAGAAAATGATTTTTTTGTGCAGCTTTCAAAAACTTAAAATTTCTTTAAAAAAAATTCAATGCGTGGATCGTAATTTTTCTTATATCGCGCCAAGATGATCCAATCGACAAAAGGTAATGTTATCCGAAAGAAAATTCCACTGGGATTCAAAATCTGCAATCAGTTTTTGCGATGCGATGGATACTTTTTGAGAAAATGATATTTTTGTGCAGCCTTCAAAAACTCAAAATTTCTCAAAAAAAAATTTCAGTGCGTGGATCGTAATTTTTCTTTTATCTCGCCAAGATGCTCTAATCGACAAACGCTAATGTTATCCGAAAGAAAATGCCATGAGGATTCCAAATCTGCAATCTGTTTTGCGATGCGACGGATACTTTTTGAGAAAATTATATTTTTGTGCAGCCTCCAAAAACTTAAAATTTCTTTAAAAAAAATTTCAATTCGTGGATCGTAATTTTTCTTTTATCTCGCCAAGATGCTCCAATCGACAAAAGGTAATGTTATCCGAAAGAAAATTTCATGAGGATTCCAAATCAATCCATTTTGCGATGCGATGGATACTTTTTGAGAAAATGATATTTTTGTGCAGCCTTCAAAAACTCAAAATTTCTCAAAAAAAAATTTCAGTGCGTGGATCGTAATTTTTCTTTTATCTCGCCAAGATGCTCTAATCGACAAACGCTAATGTTATCCGAAAGAAAATGCCATGAGGATTCCAAATCTGCAATCCGTTTTGCGATGCGACGGATACTTTTTGAGAAAATGATATTTTTGTGCAGCCTTCAAAAACTAAAAATTAAAAAAAAAAAAAATCTATTCGTGGATCGTAATTTTTCTTATATCGCGCCAAGATGCTCCAATCGACAAAAGGTACTGTTATCCGAAAGTTTTGCGATGCGACGGATACTTATTGAGAAAATGATATTTTTGTGCAGCCTTGTAAAACTTAAAATTTCTTTAAAAAAAATTTCAATTCGTGGATCGTAATTTTTCTTTTATCTCGCCAAGATGCTCAATCGACAAAAGGTAATGTTATCCGAAAGAAAATTTCATGAGGATTCCAAATCAATCCATTTTGCGATGCGACGGATACTTTTTGAGAAAATGATATTTTTGTGCAGCCTTCAAAAACTTAAAATTTCTTTAAAAAAATTTCAATGCGTGGATCGTAATTTTTCTTTTATCTCGCCAAGATGCTCCAATCAACAAAAGGTAATGTTATCCGAAACAAAATTTCATG
Organism: Chalcosyrphus nemorum; assembly: GCA_949716465.1. Classification (NCBI taxonomy): domain Eukaryota; kingdom Metazoa; phylum Arthropoda; class Insecta; order Diptera; family Syrphidae; genus Chalcosyrphus; species Chalcosyrphus nemorum. The sequence continues at coordinate 240,378 of CATIXX010000001.1, forward strand.
AGGATTCCAAATCAATCCATTTTGCGATGCGACGGATACTTTTTGAGAAAATGATATTTTTGTGCAGCCTTCAAAAACTTAAAATTTCTTTAAAAAAAATTTCAATGCGTGGATCGTAATTTTTCTTTTATCTCGCCAAGATGCTTCAATCGACAAAAGGTACTGTTATCCGGAAGAAAATTCCATGGGGATTCTAAATCTGCAATCGGTTTTGCGATGCGACGGATACTTTTTGAGAAAAATATATTTTTGTGCAGCCTTCAAAAACTTAAAATTTCTTTAAAAAAAATTTCAATTCGTGGATCGTAATTTTTCTTTTATCTCGCCAAGATGGTCCAATCGACAAAAGGTAATGTTATCCGAAAGAAAATTTCATGAGGATTCCAAATCAATCCATTTTGCGATGCGACGGATACTTTTTGAGAAAATGATATTTTTGTGCAGCCTTCAAAAACTTAAAATTTCTTTAAAAAAAATTTCAATGCGTGGATCGTAATTTTTCTTTTATCTCGCCAAGATGCTCCAATCGACAAAAGGTAATGTTATCCGAAAGAAAATTTCATGAGGATTCCAAATCAATCCATTTTGCGATGCGATGGATATTTTTTGAGAAAATGATATTTTTGTGCAGCCTTCAAAAACTTAAAAATTCTTTAAAAAAAATTCAATGCGTGGATCGTAATTTTTTTTACATCACGCCAAGATGATCCAATCGACAAAAGGTAATGTTATCCGAAAGAAAATTCCATGGGGATTCAAAATCTGCAATCAGTTTTGCGATGCGACGGATACTTTGTGAGAAAATGATATTTTTGTGCAGCCTTCAAAAACTAAAAATTAAAAAAAAAAAAATTCTATTCGTGGATCGTAATTTTTCTTATATCACGCCAAGATGCTCCAATCGACAAAAGGTACTGTTATCCGAAATAAAATTCCATGGGGATTCTAAATCTGCAATCGGTTTTGCGATGCGACGGATACTTTTTGAGAAAATGATATTTTTGTGCAGCCTTCAAAAACTTAAAATTTCTTTAAAAAAAATTTCAATGCATGGATCGTAATTTTTCTTTTATCTCGCCAAGATGCTCCAATCGACAAAAGGTAATGTTATCCGAAAGAAAATTTCACGAGGATTCCAAATCAATCCATTTTGCGATGCGATGGATACTTTTTGAGAAAATGATTTTTTTGTGCAGCTTTCAAAAACTTAAAATTTCTTTAAAAAAATTCAATGCGTGGATCGTAATTTTTCTTATATCGCGCCAAGATGATCCAATCGACAAAAGGTAATGTTATCCGAAAGAAAATTCCATGGGGATTCAAAATCTGCAATCAGTTTTTGCGATGCGATGGATACTTTTTGAGAAAATGATATTTTTGTGCAGCCTTCAAAAACTCAAAATTTCTCAAAAAAAAATTTCAGTGCGTGGATCGTAATTTTTCTTTTATCTCGCAAAGATGCTCCAATCGACAAAAGGTAATGTTTTCCGAAAGAAAATTTCATGAGGATTCCAAATCAATCCATTTTGCGATGCGATGGATACTTTTTGAGAAAATGATATTTTTGTGCAGCCTTCAAAAACTTAAAAATTCTTAAAAAAAAATTCAATGCGTGGATCGTAATTTCTCTTATATCGCGCCAAGATGTTCCAATCGACAGAAGGTAATGTTATCCGAAAGAAAATTCGATGGGGATTCTAAATCTTCAATCAGTTTTGCGATGCGACGGATACTTTTTGAGAAAATGATATTTTAGAGCAGCCTTCAAAAACTCAAAATTTCTTTAAAAAAATTTCAATGCGTGGATCGTAATTTTTCTTTTATCTCGCAAAGATGCTCCAATCGACAAAAGGTAATGTTATCCGAAAGAAAATTTCATGAGGATTCCAAATCAATCCATTTTGCGATGCGACGGATACTTTTTGAGAAAATGATATTTTTGTGCAGCCTTCAAAAACTTTAAATTTCTTCAAAAAAAATTTCAATGCGTGGATCGTAATTTTTCTTATATCGCGCCAAGATGATCCAATCGACAAAAGGTAATGTTATCCGAAAGAAAATTCCATGGGGATTCAAAATCTGCAATCAGTTTTTGCGATGCGATGGATACTTTTTGAGAAAATGATATTTTTGTGCAGCCTTCAAAAACTCAAAATTTCTCAAAAAAAAATTTCAGTGCGTGGATCGTAATTTTTCTTTTATCTCGCCAAGATGCTCTAATCGACAAACGCTAATGTTATCCGAAAGAAAATGCCATGAGGATTCCAAATCTGCAATCTGTTTTGCGATGCGACGGATACTTTTTGAGAAAATGATATTTTTGTGCAGCCTTCAAAAACTAAAAATTAAAAAAAAAAAAAATTCTATTCGTGGATCGTAATTTTTCTTATATCGCGCCAAGATGCTCCAATCGACAAAAGGTACTGTTATCCGAAAGAAAATTCCATGGGGATTCTAAATCTGCAATCGGTTTTGCGATGCGACGGATACTTTTTGAGAAAATGATATTTTTGTGCAGCCTTCAAAAACTTAAAATTTCTTTAAACAAAATTTCAATTCGTGGATCGTAATTTTTCTTTTATCTCGCCAAGATGCTCCAATCGACAAAACGTAATGTTATCCGAAAGAAAATTTCCTGAGGATTCCAAATCAATCCATTTTGCGATGCGATGGATACTTTTTGAGAAAATGATTTTTTTGTGCAGCTTTCAAAAACTTAAAATTTCTTTAAAAAAAATTCAATGCGTGGATCGTAATTTTTCTTATATCGCGCCAAGATGATCCAATCGACAAAAGGTAATGTTATCCGAAAGAAAATTCCACGGGGATTCAAAATCTGCAATCAGTTTTTGCGATGCGATGGATACTTTTTGAGAAAATGATATTTTTGTGCAGCCTTCAAAAACTCAAAATTTCTCAAAAAAAAATTTCAGTGCGTGGATCGTAATTTTTCTTTTATCTCGCCAAGATGCTCTAATCGACAAACGCTAATGTTATCCGAAAGAAAATGCCATGAGGATTCCAAATCTGCAATCCGTTTTGCGATGCGACGGATACTTTTTGAGAAAATTATATTTTTGTGCAGCCTCCAAAAACTTAAAATTTCTTTAAAAAAAATTTCAATTCGTGGATCGTAATTTTTCTTTTATCTCGCCAAGATGCTCCAATCGACAAAAGGTAATGTTATCCGAAAGAAAATTTCATGAGGATTCCAAATCAATCCATTTTGCGATGCGATGGATACTTTTTGAGAAAATGATATTTTTGTGCAGCCTTCAAAAACTCAAAATTTCTCAAAAAAAAATTTCAGTGCGTGGATCGTAATTTTTCTTTTATCTCGCCAAGATGCTCTAATCGACAAACGCTAATGTTATCCGAAAGAAAATGCCATGAGGATTCCAAATCTGCAATCCGTTTTGCGATGCGACGGATACTTTTTGAGAAAATGATATTTTTGTGCAGCCTTCAAAAACTAAAAATTAAAAAAAAAAAATCTATTCGTGGATCGTAATTTTTCTTATATCGCGCCAAGATGCTCCAATCGACAAAAGGTACTGTTATCCGAAAGTTTTGCGATGCGACGGATACTTATTGAGAAAATGATATTTTTGTGCAGCCTTGTAAAACTTAAAATTTCTTTAAAAAAAATTTCAATTCGTGGATCGTAATTTTTCTTATATCGCGCCAAGATGATCCAATCGACAAAAGGTAATGTTATCCGAAAGAAAATTCCATGGGGATTCAAAATCTGCAATCAGTTTTTGCGATGCGATGGATACTTTTTGAGAAAATGATATTTTTGTGCAGCCTTCAAAAACTCAAAATTTCTCAAAAAAAAATTTCAGTGCGTGGATCGTAATTTTTCTTTTATCTCGCAAAGATGCTCCAATCGACAAAAGGTAATGTTTTCCGAAAGAAAATTTCATGAGGATTCCAAATCAATCCATTTTGCGATGCGATGGATACTTTTTGAGAAAATGATATTTTTGTGCAGCCTTCAAAAACTTAAAAATTCTTAAAAAAAAATTCAATGCGTGGATCGTAATTTCTCTTATATCGCGCCAAGATGTTCCAATCGACAGAAGGTAATGTTATCCGAAAGAAAATTCGATGGGGATTCTAAATCTTCAATCAGTTTTGCGATGCGACGGATACTTTTTGAGAAAATGATATTTTTGAGCAGCCTTCAAAAACTCAAAATTTCTTTAAAAAAATTTCAATGCGTGGATCGTAATTTTTCTTTTATCTCGCAAAGATGCTCCAATCGACAAAAGGTAATGTTATCCGAAAGAAAATTTCATGAGGATTCCAAATCAATCCATTTTGCGATGCGACGGATACTTTTTGAGAAAATGATATTTTTGTGCAGCCTTCAAAAACTTTAAATTTCTTCAAAAAAAATTTCAATGCGTGGATCGTAATTTTTCTTATATCGCGCCAAGATGATCCAATCGACAAAAGGTAATGTTATCCGAAAGAAAATTCCATGGGGATTCAAAATCTGCAATCAGTTTTTGCGATGCGATGGATACTTTTTGAGAAAATGATATTTTTGTGCAGCCTTCAAAAACTCAAAATTTCTCAAAAAAAAATTTCAGTGCGTGGATCGTAATTTTTCTTTTATCTCGCCAAGATGCTCTAATCGACAAACGCTAATGTTATCCGAAAGAAAATGCCATGAGGATTCCAAATCTGCAATCTGTTTTGCGATGCGACGGATACTTTTTGAGAAAATGATATTTTTGTGCAGCCTTCAAAAACTAAAAATTAAAAAAAAAAAAATTCTATTCGTGGATCGTAATTTTTCTTATATCGCGCCAAGATGCTCCAATCGACAAAAGGTACTGTTATCCGAAAGAAAATTCCATGGGGATTCTAAATCTGCAATCGGTTTTGCGATGCGACGGATACTTTTTGAGAAAATGATATTTTTGTGCAGCCTTCAAAAACTTAAAATTTCTTTAAACAAAATTTCAATTCGTGGATCGTAATTTTTCTTTTATCTCGCCAAGATGCTCCAATCGACAAAACGTAATGTTATCCGAAAGAAAATTTCCTGAGGATTCCAAATCAATCCATTTTGCGATGCGATGGATACTTTTTGAGAAAATGATTTTTTTGTGCAGCTTTCAAAAACTTAAAATTTCTTTAAAAAAAATTCAATGCGTGGATCGTAATTTTTCTTATATCGCGCCAAGATGATCCAATCGACAAAAGGTAATGTTATCCGAAAGAAAATTCCACGGGGATTCAAAATCTGCAATCAGTTTTTGCGATGCGATGGATACTTTTTGAGAAAATGATATTTTTGTGCAGCCTTCAAAAACTCAAAATTTCTCAAAAAAAAATTTCAGTGCGTGGATCGTAATTTTTCTTTTATCTCGCCAAGATGCTCTAATCGACAAACGCTAATGTTATCCGAAAGAAAATGCCATGAGGATTCCAAATCTGCAATCCGTTTTAAGATGCGACGGATACTTTTTGAGAAAATTATATTTTTGTGCAGCCTCCAAAAACTTAAAATTTCTTTAAAAAAAAATTTCAATTCGTGGATCGTAATTTTTCTTTTATCTCGCCAAGATGCTCCAATCGACAAAAGGTAATGTTATCCGAAAGAAAATTTCATGAGGATTCCAAATCAATCCATTTTGCGATGCGATGGATACTTTTTGAGAAAATGATATTTTTGTGCAGCCTTCAAAAACTCAAAATTTCTCAAAAAAAAAATATATTCGTGGATCGTAATTTTTCTTATATCGCGCCAAGATGCTCCAATCGACAAAAGGTACTGTTATCCGAAAGTTTTGCGATGCGACGGATACTTATTGAGAAAATGATATTTTTGTGCAGCCTTGTAAAACTTAAAATTTCTTTAAAAAAAATTTCAATTCGTGGATCGTAATTTTTCTTTTATCTTGCCAAGATGCTCCAATCGACAAAAGGTAATGTTATCCGAAAGAAAATTTCATGAGGATTCCAAATCAATCCATTTTGCGATGCGACGGATACTTTTTGAGAAAATGATATTTTTGTGCAGCCTTCAAAAACTTAAAATTTCTTTAAAAAAATTTCAATGCGTGGATCGTAATTTTTCTTTTATCTCGCCAAGATGCTCCAATCAACAAAAGGTAATGTTATCCGAAAGAAAATTTCATGAGGATTCCAAATCAATCCATTTTGCGATGCGATGGATATTTTTTGAGAAAATGATATTTTTGTGCAGCCTTCAAAAACTTAAAAATTCTTTAAAAAAAATTCAATGCGTGGATCGTAATTTCTCTTATATCGCGCCAAGATGTTCCAATCGACAAAAGGCAACGCCATCCAAAAGAAAATTCCATGGGGATTCTAAATCTGCAATCAGTTTTGCGATGCGACGGATACTTTTTGAGAAAATGATATTTTTGTGCAGCCTTCAAAAACTTAAAATTTCTTTAAAAAAATTTCAATGCGTGGATCGTAATTTTTCTTTTATCTCGCAAAGATGCTCCAATCGACAAAAGGTAATGTTATCCGAAAGAAAATTTCATGAGGATTCCAAATCAATCCATTTTGCGATGCGACGGATACTTTTTGAGAAAATGATATTTTTGTGCAGCCTTCAAAAACTTAAAATTTCTTTAAAAAAAATTTCAATGCGTGGATCGTAATTTTTCTTTTATCTCGCCAAGATGCTCCAATCGACAAAAGGTAATGTTATCCGAAAGAAAATTTCATGAGGATTCCAAATCAATCCATTTTGCGATGCGATGGATACTTTTTGAGAAAATGATTTTTTTGTGCAGCTTTCAAAAACTTAAAATTTCTTTAAAAAAATTCAATGCGTTGATCGTAATTTTTTTTATATCGCGCTAAGATGATCCAATCGACAAAAGGTAATGTTATCCAAAAGAAAATTCCATGGGGATTCAAAATCTGCAATCAGTTTTTGCGATGCGATGGATACTTTTTGAGAAAATGATATTTTTGTGCAGCCTTCAAAAACTAAAAATTAAAAAAAAAAAATTTCAGTGCGTGGATCGTAATTTTTTTTTTATCTCGCCAAGATGCTCTAATCGACAAACGCTAATGTTATCCGAAAGAAAATGCCATGAGGATTCCAAATCTGCAATCCGTTTTGCGATGCGACGGATACTTTTTGAGAAAATGATATTTTTGTGCAACCTTCAAAAACTTAAAATGAAAAAAAAAAAAATTCTATTCGTGGATCGTAATTTTTCTTATATCGCGCCAAGATGCTCCAATCGACAAAAGGTACTGTTATCCGAAGTAAAATTCCATGGGGATTCTAAATCTGCAATCGGTTTTGCGATGCGACGGATACTTTTTGAGAAAATGATATTTTTGTGCAGCCTTCAAAAACTTAAAATTTCTTTAAAAAAAATTTCAATGCGTGGATCGTAATTTTTCTTTTATCTCGCCAAGATGCTCCAATCGACAAAAGGTAATGTTATCCGAAAGAAAATTCCATGGGGATTCAAAATCTGCAATCAGTTTTTGCGATGCGATGGATACTTTTTGAGAAAATGATATTTTTGTGCAGCCTTCAAAAACTCAAAATTTCTCAAAAAAAAATTTCAGTGCGTGGATCGTAATTTTTCTTTTATCTCGCCAAGATGCTCTAATCGACAAGCGCTAATGTTATCCGAAAGAAAATTCCATGAGGATTCCAAATCTGCAATCCGTTTTGCGATGCGACGAACACTTTTTGAGAAAATGATATTTTTGTGCAGCCTTCAAAAACTAAAAATTAAAAAAAAAAAATTCTATTCGTGGATCGTAATTTTTCTTATATCGCGCCAAGATGCTCCAACCGACAAAAGGTAATGTTATCCGAAAGAAATTTCCATGGGGATTCAAAATCTGCAATCAGTTTTTGCGATGCGATGGATACTTTTTGAGAAAATGATATTTTTGTGCAGCCTTCAAAAACCTAAAATTTCTTTAAAAAAATTTCAATGCGTGGATCGTAATTTTTCTTTTATCGTGCCAAGATGATCCAATCGACAAAAGGTAATGTTATCCGAAAGAAAATTTGATGAGGATTCCAAATCAATCCATTTTGCGATGCGACGGATACTTTTTGAGAAAATGATATTTTTGTGCAGCCTTCAAAAACTTAAAATATCTTTAAAAAAAATTTCAATGCGTGGATCGTAATTTTTCTTTTATCTAGCCAAGATGCTCCAATCGACAAAAGGTAATGTTATCCGAATGCGTGGATCGTAATTTTTCTTATATCGCGCCAAGATGATCCAATCGACAAAAGGTAATGCTATCCGAAAGAAAATTCCATGGGGATTCTAAATCTGCAATCGGTTTTGCGACGCGACGGATACTTTTTGAGAAAATGATATTTTTGTGCAGCCTTCAAAAACTTAAAATTTCTTTAAAAAAATTTCAATGCGTGGATCGTAATTTTTCTTTTATCTCGCAAAGATGCTCCAATCGACAAAAGGTACTGTTATCCGAAAGGAAATTCGATGGGGATTCTAAATCTTCAATCAGTTTTGCGATGCGACGGATACTTTTTGAGAAAATGATATTTTTGTGCAGCCTTCAAAAACTCAAAATTTCTCAAAAAAAATTTCAGTGCGTGGATCGTAATTTTTCTTTTATCTCGCAAAGATGCTCCAATCGACAAAAGGTAATGTTATCCGAAAGAAAATTTCATGAGGATTCCAAATCAATCCATTTTGCGATGCGACGGATACTTTTTGAGAAAATGATATTTTTGTGCAGCCTTCAAAAACTTAAAATTTCTTTAAAAAAAATTTCAATGCGTGGATCGTAATTTTTCTTTTATCTCGCCAAGATGCTCCAATCGACAAAAGGTAATGTTATCCGAAAGAAAATTTCATGAGGATTCCAAATCAATCCATTTTGCGATGCGACGGATACTTTTTGAGAAAATGATATTTTTGTGCAGCCTTCAAAAACTTAAAATTTCTTTAAAAAAAATTTCAATGCGTGGATCGTAATTTTTCTTTTATCTCGCCAAGATGCTCCAATCGACAAAAGGTAATGTTATCCGAAAGAAAATTTCATGAGGATTCCAAATCAATCCATTTTGCGATGCGATGGATACTTTTTGAGAAAATGATATTTTTGTGCAGCCTTCAAAAACTTAAAAATACTTAAAAAAAAATTCAATGCGTTTATCGTAATTTCTCTTATATCGCGCCAAGATGTTCCAATCGACAAAAGGTAATGCCATCCAAAAGAAAATTCCATGGGGATTCAAAATCTGCAATCAGTTTTGCGATGCGACGGATACTTTTTGAGAAAATGATATTTTTGTGCAGCCTTCAAAAACTTAAAATTTCTTTAAAAAAATTTCAATGCGTGGATCGTAATTTTTCTTTTATCTCGCCAAGATGCTCCAATCAACAAAAGGTAATGTTATCCGAAAGAAAATTTCATGAGGATTCCAAATCAATCCATTTTGCGATGCGATGGATACTTTTTGAGAAAATGATATTTTTGTGCAGCCTTCAAAAACTTAAAAATTCTTTAAAAAAAATTCAATGCGTTTATCGTAATTTCTCTTATATCGCGCCAAGATGCTCCAATCGACAAAAGGTAATGTTATCCGAAAGAAAATTCCATGGGGATTCTAAATCTGCAATCAGTTTTGCGATGCGACGGACACTTTTTGAGAAAATGATATTTTTGTGCAGCCTTCAAAAACTCAAAATTTCTCAAAAAAAAATTTCAGTGCGTGGATCGTAATTTTTCTTTTATCTCGCCAAGATGCTCTAATCGACAAGCGCTAATGTTATCCGAAAGAAAATTCCATGAGGATTCCAAATCTGCAATCCGTTTTGCGATGCGACGAACACTTTTTGAGAAAATGATATTTTTGTGCAGCCTTCAAAAACTAAAAATTAAAAAAAAAAAATTCTATTCGTGGATCGTAATTTTTCTTATATCGCGCCAAGATGCTCCAACCGACAAAAGGTAATGTTATCCGAAAGAAATTTCCATGGGGATTCAAAATCTGCAATCAGTTTTTGCGATGCGATGGATACTTTTTGAGAAAATGATATTTTTGTGCAGCCTTCAAAAACCTAAAATTTCTTTAAAAAAATTTCAATGCGTGGATCGTAATTTTTCTTTTATCGTGCCAAGATGATCCAATCGACAAAAGGTAATGTTATCCGAAAGAAAATTTGATGAGGATTCCAAATCAATCCATTTTGCGATGCGACGGATACTTTTTGAGAAAATGATATTTTTGTGCAGCCTTCAAAAACTTAAAATATCTTTAAAAAAAATTTCAATGCGTGGATCGTAATTTTTCTTTTATCTCGCCAAGATGCTCCAATCGACAAAAGGTAATGTTATCCGAATGCGTGGATCGTAATTTTTCTTATATCGCGCCAAGATGATCAAATCGACAAAAGGTAATGCTATCCGAAAGAAAATTCCATGGGGATTCTAAATCTGCAATCGGTTTTGCGACGCGACGGATACTTTTTGAGAAAATGATATTTTTGTGCAGCCTTCAAAAACTTAAAATTTCTTTAAAAAAATTTCAATGCGTGGATCGTAATTTTTCTTTTATCTCGCAAAGATGCTCCAATCGACAAAAGGTACTGTTATCCGAAAGGAAATTCGATGGGGATTCTAAATCTTCAATCAGTTTTGCGATGCGACGGATACTTTTTGAGAAAATGATATTTTTGTGCAGCCTTCAAAAACTCAAAATTTTTCAAAAAAAATTTCAGTGCGTGGATCGTAATTTTTCTTTTATCTCGCAAAGATGCTCCAATCGACAAAAGGTAATGTTATCCGAAAGAAAATTTCATGAGGATTCCAAATCAATCCATTTTGCGATGCGACGGATACTTTTTGAGAAAATGATATTTTTGTGCAGCCTTCAAAAACTTAAAATTTCTTTAAAAAAAATTTCAATGCGTGGATCGTAATTTTTCTTTTATCTCGCCAAGATGCTCCAATCGACAAAAGGTAATGTTATCCGAAAGAAAATTTCATGAGGATTCCAAATCAATCCATTTTGCGATGCGACGGATACTTTTTGAGAAAATGATATTTTTGTGCAGCCTTCAAAAACTTAAAATTTCTTTAAAAAAAATTTCAATGCGTGGATCGTAATTTTTCTTTTATCTCGCCAAGATGCTCCAATCGACAAAAGGTAATGTTATCCGAAAGAAAATTTCATGAGGATTCCAAATCAATCCATTTTGCGATGCGATGGATACTTTTTGAGAAAATGATATTTTTGTGCAGCCTTCAAAAACTTAAAAATACTTAAAAAAAAATTCAATGCGTTTATCGTAATTTCTCTTATATCGCGCCAAGATGTTCCAATCGACAAAAGGTAATGCCATCCAAAAGAAAATTCCATGGGGATTTTAAATCTGCAATCAGTTTTGCGATGCGACGGATACTTTTTGAGAAAATGATATTTTTGTGCAGCCTTCAAAAACTTAAAATTTCTTTAAAAAAATTTCAATGCGTGGATCGTAATTTTTCTTTTATCTCGCCAAGATGCTCCAATCAACAAAAGGTAATGTTATCCGAAAGAAAATTTCATGAGGATTCCAAATCAATCCATTTTGCGATGCGATGGATACTTTTTGAGAAAATGATATTTTTGTGCAGCCTTCAAAAACTTAAAAATTCTTTAAAAAAAATTCAATGCGTTTATCGTAATTTCTCTTATATCGCGCCAAGATGCTCCAATCGACAAAAGGTAATGTTATCCGAAAGAAAATTCCATGGGGATTCTAAATCTGCAATCAGTTTTGCGATGCGACGGACACTTTTTGAGAAAATGATATTTTTGTGCAGCCTTCAAAAACTTAAAATTTCTTTAAAAAAAATTCAATGCGTGGATCGTAATTTTTCTTTTATCTCGCTAAGATGCTCCAATCGCTCCAATCGACAAAAGGTAATGCCATCCAAAAGAAAATTCTATGGGAATTCTAAATCTGCAATCGGTTTTGCGATGCGACGGATACTTTTTGAGATAATGATATTTTGTTGAAGCCTTCAAAAACTTAAAATTTCTTTAAAAAAAATTTCAATTCGTGGATCGTAATTTTTCTTTTATCTCGCCAAGATGCTCCAATCCACAAAAGGTAATATTATCCGAAAGAAAATTTCATGAGGATTCCAAATCAATCCATTTTGCGATGCGATGGATACTTTTTGAGAAAATGATATTTTTGTGCAGCCTTCAAAAACTTAAAAATTCTTAAAAAAAAATTCAATGCGTGGATCGTAATTTCTCTTATATCGCGCCAAGATGTTCCAATCGACAAAAGGTAATGTTATCCGAAAGAAAGAAAGAAAGAAAGAAAATTCGATGGGGATTCTAAATCTGCAATCAGTTTTGCGATGCGACGGATACTTTTTGAGAAAATGATATTTTTGTGCAGCCTTCAAAAACTTAAAAATTCTTTAAAAAAATTTCAATGCGTGGATCGTAATTTTTCTTTTATCTCGCAAAGATGCTCCAATCGACAAAAGGTAATGTTATCCGAAAGAAAATTTCATGAGGATTCCAAATCAATCCATTTTGCGATGCGACGGATACTTTTTGAGAAAATGATATTTTTGTGCAGCCTTCAAAAACTTAAAATTTCTTTAAAAATAATTTCAATGCGTGGATCGTAATTTTTCTTTTATCTCGCCAAGATGCTCCAATCGACAAAAGGTAATGTTATCCGAAAGAAAATTTCATGAGGATTCCAAATCAATCCATTTTGCGATGCGACGGATACTTTTTGAGAAAATGATATTTTTGTGCAGCCTTCAAAAACTAAAAATTAAAAAAAAAAAATTCTATTCGTGGATCGTAATTTTTCTTATATCGCGCCAAGATGCTCCAATCGACAAAAGGTACTGTTATCCGAAAGAAAATTCCATGGGGATTTTAAATCTGCAATCAGTTTTGCGATGCGACGGATACCTTTTGAGAAAATGATATTTTTGTACAGCCTTCAAAAACTTAAAATATCTTTAAAAAAAATTTCAATGCGTGGATCGTAATTTTTCTTTTATCTCGCAAAGATGCTCCAATCGAAAAAAGGTAATGTTATCCGAAAGAAAATTTCATGAGGATTCGAAATCAATCCTTTTTGCGATGCGACGGATACTTTTTGAGAAAATGATATTTTTGTCCAGCCTTCAAAAACTTAAAATATCTTTAAAAAAAATTTCAATGCGTGGATCGTAATTTTTCTTTTATCTCGCAAAGATGCTCCAATCGAAAAAAGGTAATGTTATCCGAAAGAAAATTTCATGAGGATTCCAAATCAATCCATTTTGCGATGCGACGGATACTTTTTGAGAAAATGATATTTTTGTGCAGCCTTCAAAAACTTAAAATTTCTTTAAAAAAAATTTCAATGCGTGGATCGTAATTTTTCTTTTATCTCGCCAAGATGCTCCAATCGACAAAAGGTAATGTTATCCGAAAGAAAATTTCATGAGGATTCCAAATCAATCCATTTTGCGATGCGACGGATACTTTTTGAGAAAATGATATTTTTGTGCAGCCTTCAAAAACTTAAAAATTCTTAAAAAAAAATTCAATGCGTTTATCGTAATTTCTCTTATATCGCGCCAAGATGTTCCAATCGACAAAAGGTAATGTTATCCGAAAGAAAATTCGATGGGGATTCTAAATCTGCAATCAGTTTTGCGATGCGACGCACACTTTTTGAGAAAATGATATTTTTGTGCAGCCTTCAAAAACTTAAAATTTCTTTAAAAAAAATTCAATGCGTGGATCGTAATTTTTCTTTTATCTCGGCAAGATGCTCCAATCGCTCCAATCGACAAAAGGTTATGCCATCCAAAAGAAAATTCTATGGGAATTATAAATCTGCAATCGGTTTTGCGATGCGACGGATACTTTTTGAGATAATGATATTTTGTTGAAGCCTTCAAAAACTTAAAATTTCTTTAAAAAAAATTTCAATTCGTGGATCGTAATTTTTCTTTTATCTCGCCAAGATGCTCCAATCGACAAAAGGTAATATTATCCGAAAGAAAATTTCATGAGGATTCCAAATCAATCTATTTTGCGATGCAATGGATACTTTTTGATAAAATGATATTTTTGTGCAGCCTTCAAAAACTTAAGAATTCTTAAAAAAAAATTCAATGCGTGGATCGTAATTTCTCTTATATCGCGCCAAGATGTTCCAATCGACAAAAGGTGATGCTATCCGAAAGAAAATTTGATGGGGATTCTAAATCTGCAATCAGTTTTTCTATGCGACGGATACTTTTTGAGAAAATTATATTTTTGTGCAGCCTTCAAAAACTTAAAATTTCTTTAAAAAAATTTCAATGCGTGGATCGTAATTTTTCTTTTATCTCGCCAAGATGCTCCAATCGACAAAAGGTAATGTTATCCGAAAGAAAATTTCATGAGGATTCCAAATCAATCCATTTTGCGATGCGACGGATACTTTTTGAGAAAATGATATTTTTGTGCAGCCTTCAAAAACTTAAAATTTCTTTAAAAAAAATTTCAATGCGTGGATCGTAACTTTTCTTTTATCTCGCCAAGATGCTCCAATCGACAAAAGGTAATGTTATCCGAAAGAAAGTTTCATGAGGATTCCAAATCAATCCATTTTGCGATGCGACGGATACTTTTTGAGAAAATGATTTTTTTGTGCAGCTTTCAAAAATTTAAAAATTCTTTAAAAAAATTCAATGCGTGGATCGTAATTTTTCTTATATCGCGCCAAGATGATCCAATCGACAAAAGGTAATGTTATCCGAAAGAAAATTCCATGGGGATTCAAAATCTGCAATCAGTTTTTGCGATGCGATGGATACTTTTTGAGAAAATGATATTTTTGTGCAGCCTTCAAAAACTCAAAATTTCTCAAAAAAAAATTTCAGTGCGTGGATCGTAATTTTTCTTTTATCTCGCCAAGATGCTCTTATCGACAAACGCTAATGTTATCCGAAAGAAAATTTCATGAGGATTCCAAATCAATCCATTTTGCGATGCGACGGATACTTTTTGAGAAAATGATATTTTTGTGCAGCCTTCAAAAACTTAAAATTTCTTTAAAAAAATTTCAATGCGTGGATCGTAATTTTTCTTTTATCTCGCAAAGATGCTCCAATCGACAAAAGGTAATGTTATCCGAAAGAAAATTTCATGAGGATTCCAAATCAATCCATTTTGCGATGCGACGGATACTTTTTGAGAAAATGATTTTTTTGTGCAGCTTTCAAAAACTTAAAATTTCTTTAAAAAAATTCAATGCGTGGATCGTAATTTTTCTTAAATCGCGCCAAGATGATCCAATCGAAAAAAGGTAATGTTATCCGAAAGAAAATTTCATGAGGATTCCAAATCAATCCATTTTGCGATGCGACGGATACTTTTTGAGAAAATGATATTTTTGTGCAGCCTTCAAAAACTTAAAATTTCCTTAAAAAAAATTTCAATGCGTGGATCGTAATTTTTCTTTTATCTCGCCAAGATGATCCAATCGACAAAAGGTAATATTATCCGAAAGAAAATTTCATGAGGATTCCAAATCAATCCATTTTGCGATGCAATGGATACTTTTTGATAAAATGATATTTTTGTGCAGCCTTCAAAAACTTAAGAATTCTTAAAAAAAAATTCAATGCGTGGATCGTAATTTCTCTTATATCGCGCCAAGATGTTCCAATCGACAAAAGGTAATGCTATCCGAAAGAAAATTCGATGGGGATTCTAAATCTGCAATCAGTTTTTCTATGCGACGGATACTTTTTGAGAAAATGATATTTTTGTGCAGCCTTCAAAAACTTAAAATTTCTTTAAAAAAATTTCAATGCGTGGATCGTAATTTTTCTTTTATCTCGCAAAGATGCTCCAATCGACAAAAGGTAATGTTATCCGAAAGAAAATTTCATGAGGATTCCAAATCAATCCATTTTGCGATGCGACGGATACTTTTTGAGAAAATGATATTTTTGTGCAGCCTTCAAAAACATAAAATTTCTTTAAAAAAATTTCAATGCGTGGATCGTAACTTTTCTTTTATCTCGCCAAGATGCTCCAATCGAGAAAAGGTAATGTTATCCGAAAGAAAATTTCATGAGGATTCCAAATCAATCCATTTTGCGATGCGACGGATACTTTTTGAGAAAATGATTTTTTTGTGCAGCTTTCAAAAATTTAAAATTTCTTTAAACAAATTCAATGCGTGGATCGTAATTTTTCTTATATCGCGCCAAGATGATCCAATCGACAAAAGGTAATGTTATCCGAAAGAAAATTCCATGGGGATTCAAAATCTGCAATCAGTTTTTGCGATGCGATGGATACTTTTTGAGAAAATGATATTTTTGTGCAGCCTTCAAAAACTCAAAATTTCTCAAAAAAAAATTTCAGTGCGTGGATCGTAATTTTTCTTTTATCTCGCAAAGATGCTTCAATCGACAAAAGGTAATGTTATCCGAAAGAAAATTTCATGAGGATTCCAAATCAATCCATTTTGCGATGCAATGGATACTTTTTGATAAAATGATATTTTTGTGCAGCCTTCAAAAACTTAAGAATTCTTAAAAAAAAATTCAATGCGTGGATCGTAATTTCTCTTATATCGCGCCAAGATGTTCCAATCGACAAAAGGTAATGCTATCCGAAAGAAAATTCGATGGGGATTCTAAATCTGCAATCAGTTTTTCTATGCGACGGATACTTTTTGAGAAAATGATATTTTTGTGCAGCCTTCAAAAACTTAAAATTTCTTTAAAAAAATTTCAATGCGTGGATCGTAATTTTTCTTTTATCTCGCAAAGATGCTCCAATCGACAAAAGGTAATGTTATCCGAAAGAAAATTTCATGAGGATTCCAAATCAATCCATTTTGCGATGCGACGGATACTTTTTGAGAAAATGATATTTTTGTGCAGCCTTCAAAAACTTAAAATTTCTTTAAAAAAAATTTCAATGCGTGGATCGTAATTTTTCTTTTATCTCGCCAAGATGCCCAATCGACAAAAGGTAATGTTATCCGAAAGAAAATTTCATGAGGATTCCAAATCAATCCATTTTGCGATGCGATGGATACTTTTTGAGAAAATGATTTTTTTGTGCAGCTTTCAAAAACTTAAAATTTCTTTAAAAAAATTCAATGCGTGGATCGTAATTTTTCTTAAATCGCGCCAAGATGATCCAATCGAAAAAAGGTAATGTTATCCGAAAGAAAATTTCATGAGGATTCCAAATCAATCCATTTTGCGATGCGACGGATACTTTTTGAGAAAATGATATTTTTGTGCAGCTTTCAAAAACTTAAAATTTCTTTAAAAAAAATTTCAATGCGTGGATCGTAACTTTTCTTTTATCTCGCCAAGATGATCCAATCGACAAAAGGTAATGTTATCCGAAAGAAAATTTCATGAGGATTCCAAATCAATCCATTTTGCGATGCGATGGATACTTTTTGAGAAAATGATATTTTTGTGCAGCCTTCAAAAACTTAAAATTTCTTTAAGAAAATTTCAATGCGTGGATCGTAATTTTTCTTTTATCTCGCAAAGATGCTCCAATCGACAAAAGGTAATGTCATCCGAAAGAAAATTCCATGGGGATTCTAAATCTGCAATCAGTTTTGCGATGCGACGGATACTTTTTGAGAAAATGATATTTTTGTGCAGGTTCAAAAGCTTAAAATTTCTTTAAAAAAATTCAATGCGTGGATCGTAATTTTTCTTATATCGCGCCAAGATGCTCCAATCGACAAAAGGTAATGTTATCCGAAAGAAAATTCCATGGGGATTTAAAATCTGCAATCAGTTTTTGCGATGCGATGGATACTTTTTGAGAAAATGATATTTTTGTGCAGCCTTCAAAAACTCAAAATTTCTCAAAAAAAAATTTCAGTGCGTGGATCGTAATTTTTCTTTTATCTCGGCAAGATGCTCCAATCGACAAAAGGTAATGTTATCCGAAAGAAAATTTCATGAGGATTCCAAATCAATCCATTTTGCGATGCGACGGATACTTTTTGAGAAAATGATTTTTTTGTGCAGCTTTCAAAAATTTAAAATTTCTTTAAAAAAATTCAATACGTGGATCGTAATTTTTCTTATATCGCGCCAAGATGATCCAATCGACAAAGGGTAATGTTATCCGAAAGAAAATTCCATGGGGATTCAAAATCTGCAATCAGTTTTTGCGATGCGATGGATACTTTTTGAGAAAATGATATTTTTGTGCAGCCTTCAAAAACTTAAAATTTCTTTAAAAAAAATTTCAATGCGTGGATCGTAACTTTTCTTTTATCTCGCCAAGATGCTCCAATCGACAAAAGGTAATGTCATCCGAAAGAAAATTTCATGAGGATTCCAAATCAATCCATTTTGCGATGCGACGGATACTTTTTGAGAAAATGATTTTTTTGTGCAGCTTTCAAAAATTTAAAATTTCTTTAAAAAAATTCAATACGTGGATCGTAATTTTTCTTATATCGCGCCAAGATGATCCAATCGACAAAGGGTAATGTTATCCGAAAGAAAATTCCATGGGGATTCAAAATCTGCAATCAGTTTTTGCGATGCGATGGATACTTTTTGAGAAAATGATATTTTTGTGCAGCCTTCAAAAACTCAAAATTTCTCAAAAAAAAATTTCAGTGCGTGGATCGTAATTTTTCTTTAATCTCGCCAAGATGCTCTTATCGACAAGCGCTAATGTTATCCGAAAGAAAAATCGATGGGGATTCTAAATCTGCAATCAGTTTTGCGATGCGACGGATACTTTTTGAGAAAATGATATTTTTGTGCAGCCTTCAAAAACTTAAAATTTCTTTAAAAAAATTTCAATGCGTGGATCGTAATTTTTCTTTTATCTCGCAAAGATGCTCCAATCGACAAAAGGTAATGTTATCCGAAAGAAAATTTCATGAGGATTCCAAATCAATCCATTTTGCGATGCGACGGACACTTTTTGAGAAAATGATATTTTTGTGCAGCCTTCACAAACTTAAAATTTAAAAAAAAAAATTCTATTCGTGGATCGTAATTTTTCTTATATCGCGCCAAGATACTCCAATCGACAAAAGGTAATGTTATCCGAAAGAAAATTTCATGAGGATTCCAAATCAATCCATTTTGCGATGCGACGGATACTTTTTGAGAAAATGATATTTTTGTGCAGCCTTCAAAAACTTAAAATTTCTTTAAAAAAAATTTCATTGCGTATATCGTAATTTTTCTTTTATCTCGACAAGATGCTCCAATCGACAAAAGGTAATGTCATCCGAAAGAAAATTCCATGGGGATTCTAAATCTGCAATCAGTTTTGCGATGCGACGGATACTTTTTGAGAAAATGATATTTTTGTGCAGGTTCAAAAACTTAAAATTTCTTTAAAAAAATTCAATGCGTGGATCATAATTTTTCTTTTATCTCGCAAAGATGCTCCAATCGACAAAAGGTAATGTTATCCGAAAGAAAATTTCATGAGGATTCCAAATCAATCCATTTTGCGAAGCGACGGATACTTTTTGAGAAAATGATATTTTTGTGCAGCCTTCAAAAACTTAAAATTTCTTTAAAAAAATTCAATGCGTGGATCGTAATTTTTCTTATATCGCGCCAAGATGATCCAATCGACAAAAGGTAATGTTATCCGAAAGAAAATTCCATGGGGATTCAAAATCTGCAATCAGTTTTTGCGATGCGATGGATACTTTTTGAGAAAATGATATTTTTGTGCAGCCTTCAAAAACTCAAAATTTCTCAAAAAAAAATTTCAGTGCGTGGATCGTAATTTTTCTTTTATCTCGCCAAGATGCTCTAATCGACAAACGCTAAAGTTATCCGAAAGAAAATTCCATGAGGATTCCAAATCTGCAATCCGTTTTGCGATGCGACGGATACTTTTTGAGAAAATGATATTTTTGTGCAGCCTTCAAAAACTAAAAATTAAAAAAAAAAAATTCTATTCGTGGATCGTAATTTTTCTTATATCTCCAAGATGCTCCAATCGACAAAAGGTAATGTTATCCGAAAGAAAATTTTATGAGGATTCCAAATCTGCAGTCCGTTTTGCGATGCGATGGATACTTTTTGAGAAAATGATATTTTTGTGCAGCCTTCAAAAACTTAAAATTTCTTTAAAAAAATTCAATGCGTGGATCGTAATTTTTCTTATATCGCGCCAAGATGATCCAATCGACAAAAGGTAATGTTATCCGAAAGAAAATTCCATGGGGATTCAAAATCTGCAATCAGTTTTTGCGATGCGATGGATACTTTTTGAGAAAATGATATTTTTGTGCAGCCTTCAAAAACTCAAAATTTCTCAAAAAAAAATTTCAGTGCGTGGATCGTAATTTTTCTTTTATCTCGCCAAGATGCTCTAATCGACAAACGCTAAAGTTATCCGAAAGAAAATTCCATGAGGATTCCAAATCTGCAATCCGTTTTGCGATGCGACGGATACTTTTTGAGAAAATAATATTTTTGTGCAGCCTTCAAAAACTAAAAATTAAAAAAAAAAAATTCTATTCGTGGATCGTAATTTTTCTTATATCGCCAAGATGCTCCAATCGACAAAAGGTAATGTTATCCGAAAGAAAATTTTATGAGGATTCCAAATCTGCAGTCCGTTTTGCGATGCGATGGATACTTTTTGAGAAAATAATATTTTTGTGCAGCCTTCAAAAACTTAAAAATTCTTAAAAAAAAAATCAATGCATGGATCGTAATTTCTCTTATATCGCGCCAAGATGTTCCAATCGACAAATGGTAATGTTATCCGAAAGAAAATTTGATGGGGTTTCTAAATCTGCAATCAGTTTTGCGATGCGAAGGATACTTTTTGAGAAAATGATATTTTTGTGCAGCCTTCAAAAACTTAAAATTTCTTTAAAAAAAATTCAATGCGTGGATCGTAATTTTTCTTTTATCTCGCCAAGATGCTCCAATCGACAAAAGGTAATGTTATCCGAAAGAAAATTCGATGGGGATTCTAAATCTGCAATCAGTTTTGCGATGCGACGGATACTTTTTGAGAAAATGATATTTTTGTGCAGCTTTCAAAAACTAAAAATTTAAAAAAAAAAATTCTATCGTGGATCGTAATTTTTCTTATATCGCGCCAAGATGCTCCAATCGACAAAAGGTAATGTTATCCGAAAGAAAATTCCATGCGGATTCCAAATCTGCAATCGGTTTTGCGATGCGACGGATACTTTTTGAGATAATGATATTTTGTTGAAGCCTTCAAAAACTTAAAATTTCTTTAAAAAAAATTTCAATGCCTGGATCGTAATTTTTCTTATATCGCGCCAAGATGCTCCAATCGACAAAAGGTAATGTTATCCGAAAGAAAATTCCATGAGGATTCCAAATCTGCAATCAGTTTTGCGATGCAACGGATACTTTTTGAGAAAATGATAATTTTGTGCAGCCTTCAAAAACTCAAAATTTCTCAAAAAAAAATTTCAGTGCGTGGATCGTAATTTTTCTTTTATCTCGCCAAGATGCTCCAATCGACAAAAGCTAATGTTATCCGAAAGAAAATTTTATGAGGATTCCAAATCAATCCATTTTGCGATGCGATGGATACTTTTTGAGAAAATGATATTTTTGTGCAGCCTTCAAAAACTTAAAAATTCTTAAAAAAAAAATTCAATGCGTGGATCGTAATTTCTCTTATATCGCGCCAAGATGTTCCAATCGACAAAAGGTACTGTTATCCGAAAGAAAATTCCATGAGGATTCCAAATCAATCCATTTTGCGATGCGACGGATACTTTTTGAGAAAATGATATTTTTGTGCAGCCTTCAAAAACTTAAAATTTCTTTAAAAAAAATTCAATGCGTGGATCGTAAATTTTCTTTTATCACGCCAAGATGCTCCAATCGACAAAAGGTAATGTTATCCGAAAGAAAATTTCATGAGGATTCCAAATCAATCCATTTTGCGATGCGACGGATACTTTTTGAGAAAATGATATTTTTGTGCAGCCTTCAAAAACTTAAAATTTCTTAAAAAAAAATTCAATGCGTGGATCGTAAATTTTCTTTTATCACGCCAAGATGCTCCAATCGACAAAAGGTAATGTTATCCGAAAGAAAATTTCATGAGGATTCCAAATCAATCCATTTTGCGATGCGACGGATACTTTTTGAGAAAATGATATTTTTGTGCAGCCTTCAAAAACTTAAAATTTCTTTAAAAAAAATTTCAATGCGTGGATCGTAATTTTTCTTTTATCTCGCCAAGATGCTCCAATCGACAAAAGGTAATGTTATCCGAAAGAAAATTTCATGAGGATTCCAAATCAATCCATTTTGCGATGCGATGGATACTTTTTGAGAAAATGATATTTTTGTGCAGCCTTCAAAAACTTAAAATTTCTTTAAAAAAAATTCAATGCGTGGATCGTAATTTTTCTTATATCGCGCCGAGATGCTCCAATCGACAAAAGGTAATATTATCCGAAAGAGAATTCCATGAGGATTGAATGGAATGGAATGATATTTTTGTGCAGCCTTCAAAAACTCAAAATTTCTCAAGAAAAAATTTCAGTGCGTGGATCGTAATTTTTCTTTTATCTCTCTAATCGACAAACGCTAATGTTATCCGAAAGAAAATTCCATGAGGATTCCAAATCTGCAATCGGTTTCGCGATGCAACGGATACTTTTTGAGATAATGATATTTTGTTGAAGCCTTCAAAAACTTAAACTTTCTTTAAAAAAAACTTCAATGCCTGGATCGTAATTTTTCTTATATCGCGCCAAGATGCTCCAATCGACAAAAGGTAATGTTATCCGAAAGAAAGTTCCATGAGGATTCCAAATCTGCAATCAGTTTTGCGATACGACGGATACTTTTTGAGAAAATGATATTTTTGTGCAGCCTTCAAAAACTCAAAATTTCTCAAAAAAAAATTTCAGTGCGTGGATCGTAATTTTTCTTTTATCTCGCCAAGATGCTCCAATCGACAAAACCTAATGTTATCCGAAAGAAAATTGCATGAGGATTCCAAATCAATCCATTTTGCGATGCGATGGATACTTTTTGAGAAAATGATATTTTTGTGCAGCCTTCAAAAACTTAAAAATTCTTTAAAAAAAATTCAATGCGTGGATCGTAATTTCTCTTATATCGCGCAAAGATGTTCCAATCGACAAAAGGTAATGTTATCCGAAAGAAAATTCGATGGGGATTCTAAATCTGCAATCAGTTTTGCGATGCGACGGATACTTTTTGAGAAAATGATATTTTTGTGCAGCCTTCAAAAACTAAAAATTTAAAAAAAAAATTCTATTCGTGGATCTTAATTTTTATTATAGCGCGCCAAGATGCTCCAATCGACAAAAAGTAATGTTATCCGAAAGAAAATTTCTTGAGGATTCCAAATCAATCCATTTTGCGATGCGACGGATACTTTTTGAGAAAATGATATTTTTGTGCAGCCTTCAAAAACTCAAAATTTCTCAAAAAAAAATTTCAGTGCGTGGATCGTAATTTTTCTTTTATCTCGCCAAGATGCTCCAATCGACAAAACCTAATGTTATCCGAAAGAAAATTTCATGAGGATTCCAAATCAATCCATTTTGCGATGCGATGGATACTTTTTGAGAAAATGATATTTTTGTGCAGCCTTCAAAAACTTAAAAATTCTTTAAAAAAATTCAATGCGTGGATCGTAATTTCTCTTATATCGCGCAAAGATGTTCCAATCGACAAAAGGTAATGTTATCCGAAAGAAAATCCGATGGGGATTCTAAATCTGCAATCAGTTTTGCGATGCGACGGATACTTTTTGAGAAAATGATATTTTTGTGCAGCTTTCAAAAACTAAAAATTTAAAAAAAAAAATTCTATTCGTGGATCGTAATTTTTCTTATATCGCGCCAAGATGCTCCAATCGACAAAAGGTAATGTTATCCGAAAGAAAATTCCATGAGGATTCCAAATCTGCAATCGGTTTTGCGATGCGACTGATACTTTTTGAGATAATGATATTTTGTTGAAGCCGCCAAAAACTTAAAATTTCTTTAAAAAAAATTTCAATGCCTGGATCGTAATTTTTCTTATATCGCGCCAAGATGCTCCAATCGACAAAAGGTAATGTGATCCGAAAGAAAATTCCATGAGGATTCCAAATCTGCAATCAGTTTTGCGATGCGACGGATACTTTTTGAGAAAATGATATTTTTGTGCAGCCTTCAAAAACTCAAAATTTCTCAAAAAAAAATTTCAGTGCGTGGATCGTAATTTTTCTTTTATCTCGCCAAGATGCTCCAATCGACAAAAGCTAATGTTATCCGAAAGAAAATTTCATGAGGATTCCAAATCAATCCATTTTGCGATGCGATGGATACTTTTTGAGAAAATGATATTTTTGTGCAGCCTTCAAAAACTTAAAAATTCTTAAAAAAAAATTCAATGCGTGGATCGTAATTTCTCTTATATCGCGAAAAGATGTTCCAATCGACAAAAGGTAATGTTATCCGAAAGAAAATTCGATGGGGATTCTAAATCTGCAATCAGTTTTGCGATGCGACGGATACTTTTTGAGAAAATGATATTTTTGTGCAGCTTTCAAAAACTAAAAATTTAAAAAAAAAAATTCTATTCGTGGATCGTAATTTTTCTTATATCTCGCAAAGATGCTCCAATCGACAAAAGGTAATGTTATCCGAAAGAAAATTTCATGAGGATTCCAAATCAATCCATTTTGCGAAGCGACGGATACTTTTTGAGAAAATGATATTTTTGTGCAGGTTCAAAAACTTAAAATTTCTTTAAAAAAATTCAATGCGTGGATCGTAATTTTTCTTTTATCTCGCAAAGATGCTCCAATCGACAAAAGGTAATGTCATCCGAAAGAAAATTCCATGGGGATTCTAAATCTGCAATCAGTTTTGCGATGCGACGGATACTTTTTGAGAAAATGATATTTTTGTGCAGGTTCAAAAACTTAAAATTTCTTTAAAAAAATTCAATGCGTGGATCATAATTTTTCTTTTATCTCGCAAAGATGCTCCAATCGACAAAAGGTAATGTTATCCGAAAGAAAATTTCATGAGGATTCCAAAACAATCCATTTTGCGAAGCGACGGATACTTTTTGAGAAAATGATATTTTTGTGCAGCCTTCAAAAACTTAAAATTTCTTTAAAAAAAAAATCAATGCGTGGATCGTAATTTTTCTTTTATCTCGCCAAGATGCTCCAATCGACAAAAGGTAATGCTATTCGAAAGAAAAGTTCATGAGGATTCCAAATCAATCCATTTTGCGATGCGATGGATACTTTTTGAGAAAATGATTTTTTTGTGCAGCTTTCAAAATCTTAAAATTTCTTTAAAAAAATTCAATGCGTGGATCGTAATTTTTCTTATATCGCGCCAAGATGATCCAATCGACAAAAGGTAATGTTATCCGAAAGAAAATTCCATGGGGATTCAAAATCTGCAATCAGTTTTTGCGATGCGATGGATACTTTTTGAGAAAATGATATTTTTGTGCAGCCTTCAAAAACTCAAAATTTCTCAAAAAAAAATTTCAGTGCGTGGATCGTAATTTTTCTTTTATCTCGCCAAGATGCTCTAATCGACAAACGCTAAAGTTATCCGAAAGAAAATTCCATGAGGATTCCAAATCTGCAATCCGTTTTACGATGCGACGGATACTTTTTGAGAAAATGATATTTTTGTGCAGCCTTCAAAAACTAAAAATTAAAAAAAAAAAATTCTATTCGTGGATCGTAATTTTTCTTATATCGCCAAGATGCTCCAATCGACAAAAGGTAATGTTATCCGAAAGAAAATTGTATGAGGATTCCAAATCTGCAGTCCGTTTTGCGATGCGATGGATACTTTTTGAGAAAATGATATTTTTGTGCAGCCTTCAAAAACTTAAAAATTCTTAAAAAAAAAATCAATGCGTGGATCGTAATTTCTCTTATATCGCGCCAAGATGTTCCAATCGACAAAAGGTAATGTTATCCGAAAGAAAATTTGATGGGGTTTCTAAATCTGCAATCAGTTTTGCGATGCGACGGATACTTTTTGAGAAAATGATATTTTTGTGCAGCCTTCAAAAACTTAAAATTTCTTTAAAAAAAATTCAATGCGTGGATCGTAATTTTTCTTTTATCTCGCCAAGATGCTCCAATCGACAAAAGGTAATGTTATCCGAAAGAAAATTCGATGGGAATTCTAAATCTGCAATCAGTTTTGCGATGCGACGGATACTTTTTGAGAAAATGATATTTTTGTGCAGCTTTCAAAAACTAAAAATTTAAAAAAAAAAATTCTATCGTGGATCGTAATTTTTCTTATATCGCGCCAAGATGCTCCAATCGACAAAAGGTAATGTTATCCGAAAGAAAATTCCATGAGGATTCCAAATCTGCAATCCGTTTTGCGATGCGACGGATACTTTTTGAGAAAATGATATTTTTGTGCAGCCTTCAAAAACTCAAAATTTCTCAAAAAAAAATTTCAGTGCGTGGATCGTAATTTTTCTTTTATCTCGCCAAGATGCTCCAATCGACAAAAGCTAATGTTATCCGAAAGAAAATTTCATGAGGATTCCAAATCAATCCATTTTGCGATGCGATGGATACTTTTAGAGAAAATGATATTTTTGTGCAGCCTTCAAAAACTTAAAAATTCTTAAAAAAAAATTCAATGCGTGGATCGTAATTTCTCTTATATCGCGCCAAGATGTTCCAATCGACAAAAGGTACTGTTATCCGAAAGAAAATTCCATGAGGATTCCAAATCAATCCATTTTGCGATGCGACGGATACTTTTTGAGAAAATGATATTTTTGTGCAGCCTTCAAAAACTTAAAATTTCTTAAAAAAAAATTCAATGCGTGGATCGTAAATTTTCTTTTATCACGCCAAGATGCTCCAATCGACAAAAGGTAATGTTATCCGAAAGAAAATTTCATGAGGATTCCAAATCAATCCATTTTGCGATGCGACGGATACTTTTTGAGAAAATGATATTTTTGTGCAGCCTTCAAAAACTAAAAATTTAAAAAAAAAAATTCTATTCGTGGATCGTAATTTTTCTTATATCGCGCCAAGATGCTCCAATCGACAAAAGATAATGTTATCCGAAAGAAAATTCCATGAGGATTCCAAATCTGCAATCGGTTTCGCGATGCAACGAAAATTCCATGGGGATTCTAAATCTGCAATCAGTTTTGCGATGCGACGGATACTTTTTGAGAAAATGATATTTTTGTGCAGGTTCAAAAACTTAAAATTTCTTTAAAAAAATTCAATGCGTGGATCATAATTTTTCTTTTATCTCGCAAAGATGCTCCAATCGACAAAAGGTAATGTTATCCGAAAGAAAATTTCATGAGGATTCCAAATCAATCCATTTTGCGAAGCGACGGATACTTTTTGAGAAAATGATATTTTTGTGCAGCCTTCAAAAACTTAAAATTTCTTTAAAAAAAAAATCAATGCGTGGATCGTAATTTTTCTTTTATCTCGCCAAGATGCTCCAATCGACAAAAGGTAATGTTATTCGAAAGAAAAGTTCATGAGGATTCCAAATCAATCCATTTTGCGATGCGATGGATACTTTTTGAGAAAATGATTTTTTTGTGCAGCTTTCAAAATCTTAAAATTTCTTTAAAAAAATTCAATGCGTGGATCGTAATTTTTCTTATATCGCGCCAAGATGATCCAATCGACAAAAGGTAATGTTATCCGAAAGAAAATTCCATGGGGATTCAAAATCTGCAATCAGTTTTTGCGATGCGATGGATACTTTTTGAGAAAATGATATTTTTGTGCAGCCTTCAAAAACTCAAAATTTCTCAAAAAAAAATTTCAGTGCGTGGATCGTAATTTTTCTTTTATCTCGCCAAGATGCTCCAATCGACAAAAGGTAATGCTATTCGAAAGAAAAGTTCATGAGGATTCCAAATCAATCCATTTTGCGATGCGATGGATACTTTTTGAGAAAATGATTTTTTTGTGCAGCTTTCAAAATCTTAAAATTTCTTTAAAAAAATTCAATGCGTGGATCGTAATTTTTCTTATATCGCGCCAAGATGATCCAATCGACAAAAGGTAATGTTATCCGAAAGAAAATTCCATGGGGTTTCTAAATCTGCAATCAGTTTTGCGATGCGACGGATACTTTTTGAGAAAATGATATTTTTGTGCAGCCTTCAAAAACTTATAATTTCTTTAAAAAAAATTCAATGCGTGGATCGTAATTTTTCTTTTATCTCGCCAAGATGCTCCAATCGACAAAAGGTAATGTTATCCGAAAGAAAATTCGATGGGGATTCTAAATCTGCAATCAGTTTTGCGATGCGACGGATACTTTTTGAGAAAATGATATTTTTGTGCAGCTTTCAAAAACTAAAAATTTAAAAAAAAAAATTCTATCGTGGATCGTAATTTTTCTTATATCGCGCCAAGATGCTCCAATCGACAAAAGGTAATGTTATCCGAAAGAAAATTCCATGAGGATTCCAAATCTGCAATCCGTTTTGCGATGCGACGGATACTTTTTGAGAAAATGATATTTTTGTGCAGCCTTCAAAAACTTAAAAATTCTTAAAAAAAAAATCAATGCGTGGATCGTAATTTTTCTTTTATCTCGCCAAGATGCTCCAATCGACAAAAGGTAATGCTATTCGAAAGAAAAGTTCATGAGGATTCCAAATCAATCCATTTTGCGATGCGATGGATACTTTTTGAGAAAATGATTTTTTTGTGCAGCTTTCAAAATCTTAAAATTTCTTTAAAAAAATTCAATGCGTGGATCGTAATTTTTCTTATATCGCGCCAAGATGATCCAATCGACAAAAGGTAATGTTATCCGAAAGAAAATTCCATGGGGATTCAAAATCTGCAATCAGTTTTTGCGATGCGATGGATACTTTTTGAGAAAATGATATTTTTGTGCAGCCTTCAAAAACTCAAAATTTCTCAAAAAAAAATTTCAGTGCGTGGATCGTAATTTTTCTTTTATCTCGCCAAGATGCTCTAATCGACAAAAGGTAATGTTATCCGAAAGAAAATTCGATGGGGATTCTAAATCTGCAATCAGTTTTGCGATGCGACGGATACTTTTTGAGAAAATGATATTTTTGTGCAGCTTTCAAAAACTAAAAATTTAAAAAAAAAAATTCTATCGTGGATCGTAATTTTTCTTATATCGCGCCAAGATGCTCCAATCGACAAAAGGTAATGTTATCCGAAAGAAAATTCCATGAGGATTCCAAATCTGCAATCCGTTTTGCGATGCGACGGATACTTTTTGAGAAAATGATATTTTTGTGCAGCCTTCAAAAACTTAAAAATTCTTAAAAAAAAAATCAATGCGTGGATCGTAATTTTTCTTTTATCTCGCCAAGATGCTCCAATCGACAAAAGGTAATGCTATTCGAAAGAAAAGTTCATGAGGATTCCAAATCAATCCATTTTGCGATGCGATGGATACTTTTTGAGAAAATGATTTTTTTGTGCAGCTTTCAAAATCTTAAAATTTCTTTAAAAAAATTCAATGCGTGGATCGTAATTTTTCTTATATCGCGCCAAGATGATCCAATCGACAAAAGGTAATGTTATCCGAAAGAAAATTCCATGGGGATTCAAAATCTGCAATCAGTTTTTGCGATGCGATGGATACTTTTTGAGAAAATGATATTTTTGTGCAGCCTTCAAAAACTCAAAATTTCTCAAAAAAAAATTTCAGTGCGTGGATCGTAATTTTTCTTTTATCTCGCCAAGATGCTCTAATCGACAAACGCTAAAGTTATCCGAAAGAAAATTCCATGAGGATTCCAAATCTGCAATCCGTTTTACGATGCGACGGATACTTTTTGAGAAAATGATATTTTTGTGCAGCCTTCAAAAACTAAAAATTAAAAAAAAAAAATTCTATTCGTGGATCGTAATTTTTCTTATATCGCCAAGATGCTCCAATCGACAAAAGGTAATGTTATCCGAAAGAAAATTGTATGAGGATTCCAACTCTGCAGTCCGTTTTGCGATGCGATGGATACTTTTTGAGAAAATGATATTTTTGTGCAGCCTTCAAAAACTTAAAAATTCTTAAAAAAAAAATCAATGCGTGGATCGTAATTTCTCTTATATCGCGCCAAGATGTTCCAATCGACAAAAGGTAATGTTATCCGAAAGATACTTTTTGAGAAAATGATATTTTTGTGCAGCTTTCAAAAACTAAAAATTTAAAAAAAAAAATTCTATTCGTGGATCGTAATTTTTCTTATATCTCGCAAAGATGCTCCAATCGACAAAAGGTAATGTTATCCGAAAGAAAATTTCATGAGGATTCCAAATCAATCCATTTTGCGAAGCGACGGATACTTTTTGAGAAAATGATATTTTTGTGCAGGTTCAAAAACTTAAAATTTCTTTAAAAAAATTCAATGCGTGGATCGTAATTTTTCTTTTATCTCGCAAAGATGCTCCAATCGACAAAAGGTAATGTCATCCGAAAGAAAATTCCATGGGGATTCTAAATCTGCAATCAGTTTTGCGATGCGACGGATACTTTTTGAGAAAATGATATTTTTGTGCAGGTTCAAAAACTTAAAATTTCTTTAAAAAAATTCAATGCGTAGATCATAATTTTTCTTTTATCTCGCAAAGATGCTCCAATCGACAAAAGGTAATGTTATCCGAAAGAAAATTTCATGAGGATTCCAAAACAATCCATTTTGCGAAGCGACGGATACTTTTTGAGAAAATGATATTTTTGTGCAGCCTTCAAAAACTTAAAATTTCTTTAAAAAAAAAATCAATGCGTGGATCGTAATTTTTCTTTTATCTCGCCAAGATGCTCCAATCGACAAAAGGTAATGCTATTCGAAAGAAAAGTTCATGAGGATTCCAAATCAATCCATTTTGCGATGCGATGGATACTTTTTGAGAAAATGATTTTTTTGTGCAGCTTTCAAAATCTTAAAATTTCTTTAAAAAAATTCAATGCGTGGATCGTAATTTTTCTTATATCGCGCCAAGATGATCCAATCGACAAAAGGTAATGTTATCCGAAAGAAAATTCCATGGGGATTCAAAATCTGCAATCAGTTTTTGCGATGCGATGGATACTTTTTGAGAAAATGATATTTTTGTGCAGCCTTCAAAAACTCAAAAATTCTCAAAAAAAAATTTCAGTGCGTGGATCGTAATTTTTCTTTTATCTCGCCAAGATGCTCTAATCGACAAACGCTAAAGTTATCCGAAAGAAAATTCCATGAGGATTCCAAATCTGCAATCCGTTTTACGATGCGACGGATACTTTTTGAGAAAATGATATTTTTGTGCAGCCTTCAAAAACTAAAAATTAAAAAAAAAAAATTCTATTCGTGGATCGTAATTTTTCTTATATCGCCAAGATGCTCCAATCGACAAAAGGTAATGTTATCCGAAAGAAAATTGTATGAGGATTCCAAATCTGCAGTCCGTTTTGCGATGCGATGGATACTTTTTGAGAAAATGATATTTTTGTGCAGCCTTCAAAAACTTAAAAATTCTTAAAAAAAAAATCAATGCGTGGATCGTAATTTCTCTTATATCGCGCCAAGATGTTCCAATCGACAAAAGGTAATGTTATCCGAAAGAAAATTTGATGGGGTTTCTAAATCTGCAATCAGTTTTGCGATGCGACGGATACTTTTTGAGAAAATGATATTTTTGTGCAGCCTTCAAAAACTTAAAATTTCTTTAAAAAAAATTCAATGCGTGGATCGTAATTTTTCTTTTATCTCGCCAAGATGCTCCAATCGACAAAAGGTAATGTTATCCGAAAGAAAATTCGATGGGGATTCTAAATCTGCAATCAGTTTTGCGATGCGACGGATACTTTTTGAGAAAATGATATTTTTGTGCAGCTTTCAAAAACTAAAAATTTAAAAAAAAAAATTCTATCGTGGATCGTAATTTTTCTTATATCGCGCCAAGATGCTCCAATCGACAAAAGGTAATGTTATCCGAAAGAAAATTCCATGAGGATTCCAAATCTGCAATCCGTTTTGCGATGCGACGGATACTTTTTGAGAAAATGATATTTTTGTGCAGCCTTCAAAAACTCAAAATTCCTCAAAAAAAAATTTCAGTGCGTGGATCGTAATTTTTCTTTTATCTCGCCAAGATGCTCCAATCGACAAAAGCTAATGTTATCCGAAAGAAAATTTCATGAGGATTCCAAATCAATCCATTTTGCGATGCGATGGATACTTTTAGAGAAAATGATATTTTTGTGCAGCCTTCAAAAACTTAAAAATTCTTAAAAAAAAATTCAATGCGTGGATCGTAATTTCTCTTATATCGCGCCAAGATGTTCCAATCGACAAAAGGTACTGTTATCCGAAAGAAAATTCCATGAGGATTCCAAATCAATCCATTTTGCGATGCGACGGATACTTTTTGAGAAAATGATATTTTTGTGCAGCCTTCAAAAACTTAAAATTTCTTAAAAAAAAATTCAATGCGTGGATCGTAAATTTTCTTTTATCACGCCAAGATGCTCCAATCGACAAAAGGTAATGTTATCCGAAAGAAAATTTCATGAGGATTCCAAATCAATCCATTTTGCGATGCGACGGATACTTTTTGAGAAAATGATATTTTTGTGCAGCCTTCAAAAACTAAAAATTTAAAAAAAAAAATTCTATTCGTGGATCGTAATTTTTCTTATATCGCGCCAAGATGCTCCAATCGACAAAAGATAATGTTATCCGAAAGAAAATTCCATGAGGATTCCAAATCTGCAATCGGTTTCGCGATGCAACGAAAATTCCATGGGGATTCTAAATCTGCAATCAGTTTTGCGATGCGACGGATACTTTTTGAGAAAATGATATTTTTGTGCAGGTTCAAAAACTTAAAATTTCTTTAAAAAAATTCAATGCGTGGATCATAATTTTTCTTTTATCTCGCAAAGATGCTCCAATCGACAAAAGGTAATGTTATCCGAAAGAAAATTTCATGAGGATTCCAAATCAATCCATTTTGCGAAGCGACGGATACTTTTTGAGAAAATGATATTTTTGTGCAGCCTTCAAAATCTTAAAATTTCTTTAAAAAAAAAATCAATGCGTGGATCGTAATTTTTCTTTTATCTCGCCAAGATGCTCCAATCGACAAAAGGTAATGTTATTCGAAAGAAAAGTTCATGAGGATTCCAAATCAATCCATTTTGCGATGCGATGGATACTTTTTGAGAAAATGATTTTTTTGTGCAGCTTTCAAAATCTTAAAATTTCTTTAAAAAAATTCAATGCGTGGATCGTAATTTTTCTTATATCGCGCCAAGATGATCCAATCGACAAAAGGTAATGTTATCCGAAAGAAAATTCCATGGGGATTCAAAATCTGCAATCAGTTTTTGCGATGCGATGGATACTTTTTGAGAAAATGATATTTTTGTGCAGCCTTCAAAAACTCAAAATTTCTCAAAAAAAAATTTCAGTGCGTGGATCGTAATTTTTCTTTTATCTCGCCAAGATGCTCTAATCGACAAACGCTAAAGTTATCCGAAAGAAAATTCCATGAGGATTCCAAATCTGCAATCCGTTTTGCGATGCGACGGATACTTTTTGAGAAAATGATATTTTTGTGCAGCCTTCAAAAACTAAAAATTAAAAAAAAAAAATTCTATTCGTGGATCGTAATTTTTCTTATATCGCCAAGATGCTCCAATCGACAAAAGGTAATGTTATCCGAAAGAAAATTGTATGAGGATTCCAAATCTGCAGTCCGTTTTGCGATGCGATGGATACTTTTTGAGAAAATGATATTTTTGTGCAGCCTTCAAAAACTTAAAAATTCTTAAAAAAAAAATTAATGCGTGGATCGTAATTTCTCTTATATCGCGCCAAGATGTTCCAATCGACAAAAGGTAATGTTATCCGATGTTAAATCAATCCATTTTGCGATGCGACGGATACTTTTTGAGAAAATGATATTTTTGTGCAGCCTTCAAAAACTAAAAATTTAAAAAAAAAAATTCTATTCGTGGATCGTAATTTTTCTTATATCGCGCCAAGATGCTCCAATCGACAAAAGATAATGTTATCCGAAAGAAAATTCCATGAGGATTCCAAATCTGCAATCGGTTTCGCGATGCAACGAAAATTCCATGGGGATTCTAAATCTGCAATCAGTTTTGCGATGCGACGGATACTTTTTGAGAAAATGATATTTTTGTGCAGGTTCAAAAACATAAAATTTCTTTAAAAAAATTCAATGCGTGGATCATAATTTTTCTTTTATCTCGCAAAGATGCTCCAATCGACAAAAGGTAATGTTATCCGAAAGAAAATTTCATGAGGATTCCAAATCAATCCATTTTGCGAAGCGACGGATACTTTTTGAGAAAATGATATTTTTGTGCAGCCTTCAAAAACTTAAAATTTCTTTAAAAAAAAAATCAATGCGTGGATCGTAATTTTTCTTTTATCTCGCCAAGATGCTCCAATCGACAAAAGGTAATGTTATTCGAAAGAAAAGTTCATGAGGATTCCAAATCAATCCATTTTGCGATGCGATGGATACTTTTTGAGAAAATGATTTTTTTGTGCAGCTTTCAAAATCTTAAAATTTCTTTAAAAAAATTCAATGCGTGGATCGTAATTTTTCTTATATCGCGCCAAGATGATCCAATCGACAAAAGGTAATGTTATCCGAAAGAAAATTCCATGGGGATTCAAAATCTGCAATCAGTTTTTGCGATGCGATGGATACTTTTTGAGAAAATGATATTTTTGTGCAGCCTTCAAAAACTCAAAATTTCTCAAAAAAAAATTTCAGTGCGTGGATCGTAATTTTTCTTTTATCTCGCCAAGATGCTCTAATCGACAAACGCTAAAGTTATCCGAAAGAAAATTCCATGAGGATTCCAAATCTGCAATCCGTTTTGCGATGCGACGGATACTTTTTGAGAAAATGATATTTTTGTGCAGCCTTCAAAAACTAAAAATTAAAAAAAAAAAATTCTA
Source organism: Chalcosyrphus nemorum (assembly GCA_949716465.1). Taxonomy (NCBI): domain Eukaryota; kingdom Metazoa; phylum Arthropoda; class Insecta; order Diptera; family Syrphidae; genus Chalcosyrphus; species Chalcosyrphus nemorum. The sequence continues at coordinate 275,358 of CATIXX010000001.1, forward strand.
TTCGTGGATCGTAATTTTTCTTATATCGCCAAGATGCTCCAATCGACAAAAGGTAATGTTATCCGAAAGAAAATTGTATGAGGATTCCAAATCTGCAGTCCGTTTTGCGATGCGATGGATACTTTTTGAGAAAATGATATTTTTGTGCAGCCTTCAAAAACTTAAAAATTCTTAAAAAAAAAATCAATGCGTGGATCGTAATTTCTCTTATATCGCGCCAAGATGTTCCAATCGACAAAAGGTAATGTTATCCGAAAGAAAATTTGATGGGGTTTCTAAATCTGCAATCAGTTTTGCGATGCGACGGATACTTTTTGAGAAAATGATATTTTTGTGCAGCCTTCAAAAACTTAAAATTTCTTTAAAAAAAATTCAATGCGTGGATCGTAATTTTTCTTTTATCTCGCCAAGATGCTCCAATCGACAAAAGGTAATGTTATCCGAAAGAAAATTCGATGGGGATTCTAAATCTGCAATCAGTTTTGCGATGCGACGGATACTTTTTGAGAAAATGATATTTTTGTGCAGCTTTCAAAAACTAAAAATTTAAAAAAAAAAATTCTATCGTGGATCGTAATTTTTCTTATATCGCGCCAAGATGCTCCAATCGACAAAAGGTAATGTTATCCGAAAGAAAATTCCATGAGGATTCCAAATCTGCAATCGGTTTTGCGATGCGACGGATACTTTTTGAGATAATGATATTTTGTTGAAGCCTTCAAAAACTTAAAATTTCTTTAAAAAAAATTTCAATGCCTGGATCGTAATTTTTCTTATATCGCGCCAAGATGCTCCAATCGACAAAAGGTAATGTTATCCGAAAGAAAATTCCATGAGGATTCCAAATCTGCAATCAGTTTTGCGATGCGACGGATACTTTTTGAGAAAATGATATTTTTGTGCAGCCTTCAAAAACTCAAAATTTCTCAAAAAAAAATTTCAGTGCGTGGATCGTAATTTTTCTTTTATCTCGCCAAGATGCTCCAATCGACAAAAGCTAATGTTATCCGAAAGAAAATTTCATGAGGATTCCAAATCAATCCATTTTGCGATGCGATGGATACTTTTAGAGAAAATGATATTTTTGTGCAGCCTTCAAAAACTTAAAAATTCTTAAAAAAAAATTCAATGCGTGGATCGTAATTTCTCTTATATCGCGCCAAGATGTTCCAATCGACAAAAGGTACTGTTATCCGAAAGAAAATTCCATGAGGATTCCAAATCAATCCATTTTGCGATGCGACGGATACTTTTTGAGAAAATGATATTTTTGTGCAGCCTTCAAAAACTTAAAATTTCTTAAAAAAAAATTCAATGCGTGGATCGTAAATTTTCTTTTATCACGCCAAGATGCTCCAATCGACAAAAGGTAATGTTATCCGAAAGAAAATTTCATGAGGATTCCAAATCAATCCATTTTGCGATGCGACGGATACTTTTTGAGAAAATGATATTTTTGTGCAGCCTTCAAAAACTAAAAATTTAAAAAAAAAAATTCTATTCGTGGATCGTAATTTTTCTTATATCGCGCCAAGATGCTCCAATCGACAAAAGATAATGTTATCCGAAAGAAAATTCCATGAGGATTCCAAATCTGCAATCGGTTTCGCGATGCAACGGATACTTTTTGAGATAATGATATTTTGTTGAAGCCTTCAAAAACTTAAACTTTCTTTAAAAAAAACTTCAATGCCTGGATCGTAATTTTTCTTATATCGCGCCAAGATGATCCAATCGACAAAAGGTAATGTTATCCGAAAGAAAATTCCACGGGGATTCAAAATCTGCAATCAGTTTTTGCGATGCGATGGATACTTTTTGAGAAAATGATATTTTTGTGCAGCCTTCAAAAACTCAAAATTTCTCAAAAAAAAATTTCAGTGCGTGGATCGTAATTTTTCTTTTATCTCGCCAAGATGCTCTAATCGACAAACGCTAAAGTTATCCGAAAGAAAATTCCATGAGGATTCCAAATCTGCAATCCGTTTTGCGATGCGACGGATACTTTTTGAGATAATGATATTTTGTTGAAGCCTTCAAAAACTTAAAATTTCTTTAAAAAAAATTTCAATGCCTGGATCGTAATTTTTCTTATATCGCGCCAAGATGCTCCAATCGACAAAAGGTAATGTTATCCGAAAGAAAATTCCATGAGGATTCCAAATCTGCAATCAGTTTTGCGATGCGACGGATACTTTTTGAGAAAATGATATTTTTGTGCAGCCTTCAAAAACTCAAAATTTCTCAAAAAAAAATTTCAGTGCGTGGATCGTAATTTTTCTTTTATCTCGCCAAGATGCTCCAATCGACAAAAGCTAATGTTATCCGAAAGAAAATTTCATGAGGATTCCAAATCAATCCATTTTGCGATGCGATGGATACTTTTAGAGAAAATGATATTTTTGTGCAGCCTTCAAAAACTTAAAAATTCTTAAAAAAAAATTCAATGCGTGGATCGTAATTTCTCTTATATCGCGCCAAGATGTTCCAATCGACAAAAGGTACTGTTATCCGAAAGAAAATTCCATGAGGATTCCAAATCAATCCATTTTGCGATGCGACGGATACTTTTTGAGAAAATGATATTTTTGTGCAGCCTTCAAAAACTTAAAATTTCTTAAAAAAAAATTCAATGCGTGGATCGTAAATTTTCTTTTATCACGCCAAGATGCTCCAATCGACAAAAGGTAATGTTATCCGAAAGAAAATTTCATGAGGATTCCAAATCAATCCATTTTGCGATGCGACGGATACTTTTTGAGAAAATGATATTTTTGTGCAGCCTTCAAAAACTAAAAATTTAAAAAAAAAAATTCTATTCGTGGATCGTAATTTTTCTTATATCGCGCCAAGATGCTCCAATCGACAAAAGATAATGTTATCCGAAAGAAAATTCCATGAGGATTCCAAATCTGCAATCGGTTTCGCGATGCAACGGATACTTTTTGAGATAATGATATTTTGTTGAAGCCTTCAAAAACTTAAACTTTCTTTAAAAAAAACTTCAATGCCTGGATCGTAATTTTTCTTATATCGCGCCAAGATGATCCAATCGACAAAAGGTAATGTTATCCGAAAGAAAATTCCACGGGGATTCAAAATCTGCAATCAGTTTTTGCGATGCGATGGATACTTTTTGAGAAAATGATATTTTTGTGCAGCCTTCAAAAACTCAAAATTTCTCAAAAAAAAATTTCAGTGCGTGGATCGTAATTTTTCTTTTATCTCGCCAAGATGCTCTAATCGACAAACGCTAAAGTTATCCGAAAGAAAATTCCATGAGGATTCCAAATCTGCAATCCGTTTTGCGATGCGACGGATACTTTTTGAGAAAATGATATTTTTGTGCAGCCTTCAAAAACTAAAAATTAAAAAAAAAAAATTCTATTCGTGGATCGTAATTTTTCTTATATCGCCAAGATGCTCCAATCGACAAAAGGTAATGTTATCCGAAAGAAAATTCGATGGGGATTCTAAATCTGCAATCAGTTTTGCGATGCGACGGATACTTTTTGAGAAAATGATATTTTTGTGCAGCTTTCAAAAACTAAAAATTTAAAAAAAAAAATTCTATCGTGGATCGTAATTTTTCTTATATCGCGCCAAGATGCTCCAATCGACAAAAGGTAATGTTATCCGAAAGAAAATTCCATGAGGATTCCAAATCTGCAATCAGTTTTGCGATGCGACGGATACTTTTTGAGAAAATGATATTTTTGTGCAGCCTTCAAAAACTCAAAATTTCTCAAAAAAAAATTTCAGTGCGTGGATCGTAATTTTTCTTTTATCTCGCCAAGATGCTCCAATCGACAAAAGCTAATGTTATCCGAAAGAAAATTTCATGAGGATTCCAAATCAATCCATTTTGCGATGCGATGGATACTTTTAGAGAAAATGATATTTTTGTGCAGCCTTCAAAAACTTAAAAATTCTTAAAAAAAAATTCAATGCGTGGATCGTAATTTCTCTTATATCGCGCCAAGATGTTCCAATCGACAAAAGGTACTGTTATGCGAAAGAAAATTCCATGAGGATTCCAAATCAATCCATTTTGCGATGCGACGGATACTTTTTGAGAAAATGATATTTTTGTGCAGCCTTCAAAAACTTAAAATTTCTTAAAAAAAAATTCAATGCGTGGATCGTAAATTTTCTTTTATCACGCCAAGATGCTCCAATCGACAAAAGGTAATGTTATCCGAAAGAAAATTTCATGAGGATTCCAAATCAATCCATTTTGCGATGCGACGGATACTTTTTGAGAAAATGATATTTTTGTGCAGCCTTCAAAAACTAAAAATTTAAAAAAAAAAATTCTATTCGTGGATCGTAATTTTTCTTATATCGCGCCAAGATGCTCCAATCGACAAAAGATAATGTTATCCGAAAGAAAATTCCATGAGGATTCCAAATCTGCAATCGGTTTCGCGATGCAACGGATACTTTTTGAGATAATGATATTTTGTTGAAGCCTTCAAAAACTTAAACTTTCTTTAAAAAAAACTTCAATGCCTGGATCGTAATTTTTCTTATATCGCGCCAAGATGCTCCAATCGACAAAAGGTAATGTTATCCGAAAGAAAATTCCATGAGGATTCCAAATCTGCAATCAGTTTTGCGATACGACGGATACTTTTTGAGAAAATGATATTTTTGTGCAGCCTTCAAAAACTCAAAATTTCTCAAAAAAAAATTTCAGTGCGTGGATCGTAATTTTTCTTATATCGCGCCAAGATGCTCCAATCGACAAAAGATAATGTTATCCGAAAGAAAATTCCATGAGGATTCCAAATCTGCAATCGGTTTCGCGATGCAACGGATACTTTTTGAGATAATGATATTTTGTTGAAGCCTTCAAAAACTTAAACTTTCTTTAAAAAAAACTTCAATGCCTGGATCGTAATTTTTCTTATATCGCGCCAAGATGATCCAATCGACAAAAGGTAATGTTATCCGAAAGAAAATTCCACGGGGATTCAAAATCTGCAATCAGTTTTTGCGATGCGATGGATACTTTTTGAGAAAATGATATTTTTGTGCAGCCTTCAAAAACTCAAAATTTCTCAAAAAAAAATTTCAGTGCGTGGATCGTAATTTTTCTTTTATCTCGCCAAGATGCTCTAATCGACAAACGCTAAAGTTATCCGAAAGAAAATTCCATGAGGATTCCAAATCTGCAATCCGTTTTGCGATGCGACGGATACTTTTTGAGAAAATGATATTTTTGTGCAGCCTTCAAAAACTAAAAATTAAAAAAAAAAAATTCTATTCGTGGATCGTAATTTTTCTTATATCGCCAAGATGCTCCAATCGACAAAAGGTAATGTTATCCGAAAGAAAATTCGATGGGGATTCTAAATCTGCAATCAGTTTTGCGATGCGACGGATACTTTTTGAGAAAATGATATTTTTGTGCAGCTTTCAAAAACTAAAAATTTAAAAAAAAAAATTCTATCGTGGATCGTAATTTTTCTTATATCGCGCCAAGATGCTCCAATCGACAAAAGGTAATGTTATCCGAAAGAAAATTCCATGAGGATTCCAAATCTGCAATCAGTTTTGCGATGCGACGGATACTTTTTGAGAAAATGATATTTTTGTGCAGATTTCAAAAACTCAAAATTTCTCAAAAAAAAATTTCAGTGCGTGGATCGTAATTTTTCTTTTATCTCGCCAAGATGCTCCAATCGACAAAAGCTAATGTTATCCGAAAGAAAATTTCATGAGGATTCCAAATCAATCCATTTTGCGATGCGATGGATACTTTTAGAGAAAATGATATTTTTGTGCAGCCTTCAAAAACTTAAAAATTCTTAAAAAAAAATTCAATGCGTGGATCGTAATTTCTCTTATATCGCGCCAAGATGTTCCAATCGACAAAAGGTACTGTTATGCGAAAGAAAATTCCATGAGGATTCCAAATCAATCCATTTTGCGATGCGACGGATACTTTTTGAGAAAATGATATTTTTGTGCAGCCTTCAAAAACTTAAAATTTCTTAAAAAAAAATTCAATGCGTGGATCGTAAATTTTCTTTTATCACGCCAAGATGCTCCAATCGACAAAAGGTAATGTTATCCGAAAGAAAATTTCATGAGGATTCCAAATCAATCCATTTTGCGATGCGACGGATACTTTTTGAGAAAATGATATTTTTGTGCAGCCTTCAAAAACTAAAAATTTAAAAAAAAAAATTCTATTCGTGGATCGTAATTTTTCTTATATCGCGCCAAGATGCTCCAATCGACAAAAGATAATGTTATCCGAAAGAAAATTCCATGAGGATTCCAAATCTGCAATCGGTTTCGCGATGCAACGGATACTTTTTGAGATAATGATATTTTGTTGAAGCCTTCAAAAACTTAAACTTTCTTTAAAAAAAACTTCAATGCCTGGATCGTAATTTTTCTTATATCGCGCCAAGATGATCCAATCGACAAAAGGTAATGTTATCCGAAAGAAAATTCCACGGGGATTCAAAATCTGCAATCAGTTTTTGCGATGCGATGGATACTTTTTGAGAAAATGATATTTTTGTGCAGCCTTCAAAAACTCAAAATTTCTCAAAAAAAATTTCAGTGCGTGGATCGTAATTTTTCTTTTATCTCGCCAAGATGCTCTAATCGACAAACGCTAAAGTTATCCGAAAGAAAATTCCATGAGGATTCCAAATCTGCAATCAGTTTTGCGATACGACGGATACTTTTTGAGAAAATGATATTTTTGTGCAGCCTTCAAAAACTCAAAATTTCTCAAAAAAAAATTTCAGTGCGTGGATCGTAATTTCTCTTATATCGCGAAAAGATGTTCCAATCGACAAAAGGTAATGTTATCCGAAAGAAAATTCGATGGGGATTCTAAATCTGCAATCAGTTTTGCGATGCGACGGATACTTTTTGAGAAAATGATATTTTTGTGCAGCTTTCAAAAACTAAAAATTTAAAAAAAAAAATTCTATTCGTGGATCGTAATTTTTCTTATATCTCGCAAAGATGCTCCAATCGACAAAAGGTAATGTTATCGACGGATACTTTTTGAGAAAATGATATTTTTGTGCAGCGTTCAAAAACTCAAAATTTCTCAAAAAAAAATTTCAGTGCGTGGATCGTAATTTTTCTTTTATCTCGCCAAGATGCTCCAATCGACAAAAGCTAATGTTATCCGAAAGAAAATTTCATGAGGATTCCAAATCAATCCATTTTGCGATGCGATGGATACTTTTTGAGAAAATGATATTTTTGTGCAGCCTTCAAAAACTTAAAAATTCTTAAAAAAAAATTCAATGCGTGGATCGTAATTTCTCTTATATCGCGCCAAGATGCTCCAATCGACAAAAGGTAAGGTTATCCGAAAGAAAATTCCATGAGGATTCCAAATCTGCAATCAGTTTTGCGATGCGACGGATACTTTTTGAGAAAATGATATTTTTGTGCAGCCTTCAAAAACTCAAAATTTCTCAAAAAAAAATTTCAGTGCGTGGATCGTAATTTTTCTTTTATCTCGCCAAGATGCTCCAATCGACAAAAGCTAATGTTATCCGAAAGAAAATTTCATGAGGATTCCAAATCAATCCATTTTGCGATGCGACGGATACTTTTTGAGAAAATGATATTTTTGTGCAGCCTTCAAAAACTTAAAAATTCTTAAAAAAAAATTCAATGCGTGGATCGTAATTTCTCTTATATCGCGAAAAGATGTTCCAATCGACAAAAGGTAATGTTATCCGAAAGAAAATTCCATGAGGATTCCAAATCTGCAATCAGTTTTGCGATGCGACGGATACTTTTTGAGAAAATGATATTTTTGTGCAGCCTTCAAAAACTAAAAATTTAAAAAAAAAAATTCTATTCGTGGATCGTAATTTTTCTTATATCGCGCCAAGATGATCCAATCGACAAAAGGTAATGTTATCCGAAAGAAAATTCCACGGGGATTCAAAATCTGCAATCAGTTTTTGCGATGCGATGGATACTTTTTGAGAAAATGATATTTTTGTGCAGCCTTCAAAAACTCAAAATTTCTCAAAAAAAAATTTCAGTGCGTGGATCGTAATTTTTCTTTTATCTCGCCAAGATGCTCTAATCGACAAACGCTAAAGTTATCCGAAAGAAAATTCCATGAGGATTCCAAATCTGCAATCCGTTTTGCGATGCGACGGATACTTTTTGAGAAAATGATATTTTTGTGCAGCCTTCAAAAACTAAAAATTAAAAAAAAAAAATTCTATTCGTGGATCGTAATTTTTCTTATATCGCCAAGATGCTCCAATCGACAAAAGGTAATGTTATCCGAAAGAAAATTCGATGGGGATTCTAAATCTGCAATCAGTTTTGCGATGCGACGGATACTTTTTGAGAAAATGATATTTTTGTGCAGCTTTCAAAAACTAAAAATTTAAAAAAAAAAATTCTATCGTGGATCGTAATTTTTCTTATATCGCGCCAAGATGCTCCAATCGACAAAAGGTAATGTTATCCGAAAGAAAATTCCATGAGGATTCCAAATCTGCAATCAGTTTTGCGATGCGACGGATACTTTTTGAGAAAATGATATTTTTGTGCAGATTTCAAAAACTCAAAATTTCTCAAAAAAAAATTTCAGTGCGTGGATCGTAATTTTTCTTTTATCTCGCCAAGATGCTCCAATCGACAAAAGCTAATGTTATCCGAAAGAAAATTTCATGAGGATTCCAAATCAATCCATTTTGCGATGCGATGGATACTTTTAGAGAAAATGATATTTTTGTGCAGCCTTCAAAAACTTAAAAATTCTTAAAAAAAAATTCAATGCGTGGATCGTAATTTCTCTTATATCGCGCCAAGATGTTCCAATCGACAAAAGGTACTGTTATGCGAAAGAAAATTCCATGAGGATTCCAAATCAATCCATTTTGCGATGCGACGGATACTTTTTGAGAAAATGATATTTTTGTGCAGCCTTCAAAAACTTAAAATTTCTTAAAAAAAAATTCAATGCGTGGATCGTAAATTTTCTTTTATCACGCCAAGATGCTCCAATCGACAAAAGGTAATGTTATCCGAAAGAAAATTTCATGAGGATTCCAAATCAATCCATTTTGCGATGCGACGGATACTTTTTGAGAAAATGATATTTTTGTGCAGCCTTCAAAAACTAAAAATTTAAAAAAAAAAATTCTATTCGTGGATCGTAATTTTTCTTATATCGCGCCAAGATGCTCCAATCGACAAAAGATAATGTTATCCGAAAGAAAATTCCATGAGGATTCCAAATCTGCAATCGGTTTCGCGATGCAACGGATACTTTTTGAGATAATGATATTTTGTTGAAGCCTTCAAAAACTTAAACTTTCTTTAAAAAAAACTTCAATGCCTGGATCGTAATTTTTCTTATATCGCGCCAAGATGCTCCAATCGACAAAAGGTAATGTTATCCGAAAGAAAATTCCATGAGGATTCCAAATCTGCAATCAGTTTTGCGATACGACGGATACTTTTTGAGAAAATGATATTTTTGTGCAGCCTTCAAAAACTCAAAATTTCTCAAAAAAAAATTTCAGTGCGTGGATCGTAATTTTTCTTTTATCTCGCCAAGATGCTCCAATCGACAAAAGCTAATGTTATCCGAAAGAAAATTTCATGAGGATTCCAAATCAATCCATTTTGCGATGCGATGGATACTTTTTGAGAAAATGATATTTTTGTGCAGCCTTCAAAAACTTAAAAATTCTTAAAAAAAAATTCAATGCGTGGATCGTAATTTCTCTTATATCGCGAAAAGATGTTCCAATCGACAAAAGGTAATGTTATCCGAAAGAAAATTCGATGGGGATTCTAAATCTGCAATCAGTTTTGCGATGCGACGGATACTTTTTGAGAAAATGATATTTTTGTGCAGCTTTCAAAAACTAAAAATTTAAAAAAAAAAATTCTATTCGTGGATCGTAATTTTTCTTATATCTCGCAAAGATGCTCCAATCGACAAAAGGTAATGTTATCGACGGATACTTTTTGAGAAAATGATATTTTTGTGCAGCGTTCAAAAACTCAAAATTTCTCAAAAAAAAATTTCAGTGCGTGGATCGTAATTTTTCTTTTATCTCGCCAAGATGCTCCAATCGACAAAAGCTAATGTTATCCGAAAGAAAATTTCATGAGGATTCCAAATCAATCCATTTTGCGATGCGATGGATACTTTTTGAGAAAATGATATTTTTGTGCAGCCTTCAAAAACTTAAAAATTCTTAAAAAAAAATTCAATGCGTGGATCGTAATTTCTCTTATATCGCGCCAAGATGCTCCAATCGACAAAAGGTAAGGTTATCCGAAAGAAAATTCCATGAGGATTCCAAATCTGCAATCAGTTTTGCGATGCGACGGATACTTTTTGAGAAAATGATATTTTTGTGCAGCCTTCAAAAACTCAAAATTTCTCAAAAAAAAATTTCAGTGCGTGGATCGTAATTTTTCTTTTATCTCGCCAAGATGCTCCAATCGACAAAAGCTAATGTTATCCGAAAGAAAATTTCATGAGGATTCCAAATCAATCCATTTTGCGATGCGACGGATACTTTTTGAGAAAATGATATTTTTGTGCAGCCTTCAAAAACTTAAAAATTCTTAAAAAAAAATTCAATGCGTGGATCGTAATTTCTCTTATATCGCGAAAAGATGTTCCAATCGACAAAAGGTAATGTTATCCGAAAGAAAATTCCATGAGGATTCCAAATCTGCAATCAGTTTTGCGATGCGACGGATACTTTTTGAGAAAATGATATTTTTGTGCAGCCTTCAAAAACTAAAAATTTAAAAAAAAAAATTCTATTCGTGGATCGTAATTTTTCTTTTATCTCGCCAAGATGCTCCAATCGACAAAACCTAATGTTATCCGAAAGAAAATTTCATGAGGATTCCAAATCAATCCATTTTGCGATGCGATGGACAATTTTTGAGAAAATTATATTTTTGTGCAGCCTTCAAAAACTTAAAATTTCTTTAAAAAAAATTCAATGCGTGGATCGTAATTTCTCTTATATCGCGCAAAGATGTTCCAATCGACAAAACGTAATGTTATCCGAAAGAAAATTCGATGGGGATTCTAAATCTGCAATCAGTTTTGCGATGCGACGGATACTTTTTGAGAAAATGATATTTTTGTGCAGCTTTCAAAAACTAAAAATTTAAAAAAAAAAATTCTATTCGTGGATCGTAATTTTTCTTATATCGCGCCAAGATGCTTCAATCGACAAAAGGTAATGTTATCCGAAAGAAAATTCCATGAGGATTCCAAATCTGCAATCGGTTTTGCGATGCGACGGATACTTTTTGAGATAATGATATTTTGTTGAAGCCTTCAAAAACTTAAAATTTCCTTAAAAAAAATTTCAATGCCTGGATCGTAATTTTTCTTATATCGCGCCCAGATGCTCCAATCGACAAAAGGTAATATTATCCGAAAGGAAATTCCATGGGAATTCTAAATCTGCAGTCCGTTTTGCGATGCGACGGATACTTTTTGAGAAAATTATATTTTTGTGCAGCTTTCAAAAACTAAAAATTTAAAAAAAAAATTCTATTCGTGGATCGTAATTTTTCTTATATCGCGCCAAGATGCTCCAATCGACAAAAAGTAATGTTATCCGAAAGAAAATTCCATGGGGATTCCAAATCTGCAATCGGTTTTGCGATGCGACGGATACTTTTTGAGATAATGATATTTTGTTGAAGCCTTCAAAAACTTAAAAATTCTTAAAAAAAAATTCAATGCGTGGATCGTAATTTCTCTTATATCGCGCCAAGATGCTCCAATCGACAAAAGGTAAGGTTATCCGAAAGAAAATTCCATGAGGATTCCAAATCTGCAATCAGTTTTGCGATGCGACGGATACTTTTTGAGAAAATGATATTTTTGTGCAGCCTTCAAAAACTCAAAATTTCTCAAAAAAAAATTTCAGTGCGTGGATCGTAATTTTTCTTTTATCTCGCCAAGATGCTCCAATCGACAAAAGCTAATGTTATCCGAAAGAAAATTTCATGAGGATTCCAAATCAATCCATTTTGCGATGCGACGGATACTTTTTGAGAAAATGATATTTTTGTGCAGCCTTCAAAAACTTAAAAATTCTTTAAAAAAAATTCAATGAGTGGATCGTAATTTCTCTTATATCGCGAAAAGATGTTCCAATCGACAAAAGGTAATGTTATCCGAAAGAAAATTCCATGAGGATTCCAAATCAATCCATTTTGCGATGCGATGGACACTTTTTGAGAAAATTATATTTTTGTGCAGCCTTCAAAAACTTAAAATTTCTTTAAAAAAAATTCAATGCGTGGATCGTAATTTCTCTTATATCGCGCAAAGATGTTCCAATCGACAAAACGTAATGTTATCCGAAAGAAAATTCGATGGGGATTCTAAATCTGCAATCAGTTTTGCGATGCGACGGATACTTTTTGAGAAAATGATATTTTTGTGCAGCTTTCAAAAACTAAAAATTTAAAAAAAAAAATTCTATTCGTGAATCGTAATTTTTCTTATATCGCGCCAAGATGCTCCAATCGACAAAAGGTAATGTTATCCGAAAGAAAATTTCATGAGGATTCCAAATCAATCCATTTTGCGATGCGACGGATACTTTTTGAGCAAATGATATTTTTGTTCAGCCTTCAAAAACTTAAAAATTCTTTAAAAAAAAATTAAATGAGTGTGTCGTAATTTCTCTTATATCGCGCCAAGATGTTCCAATCGACAAAAGGTACTGTTATCCGAAAGAAAATTCCATGAGGATTCCAAATCTGCAATCGGTTTTGCGATGCGACGGATACTTTTTGAGAAAATGATATTTTTGTGCAGCCTTCAAAAACTTCAAATTTCTTTAAAAAAAATTCAATGCGTGCATCGTAATTTTTCTTATATCGCGCCGAGATGCTCCAATCGACAAAAGGTAATATTATCCGAAAGGAAATTCCATGGGAATTCTAAATCTGCAGTCCGTTTTGCGATGCGACGGATACTTTTTGAGAAAATGATATTTTTGTGCAGCCTTCAAAAACTTAAAAATTCTTAAAAAAAAATTCAATGCGTGGATCGTAATTTCTCTTATATCGCGAAAAGATGTTCCAATCGACAAAAGGTAATGTTATCCGAAAGAAAATTCCATGAGGATTCCAAATCTGCAATCAGTTTTGCGATGCGACGGATACTTTTTGAGAAAATGATATTTTTGTGCAGCCTTCAAAAACTAAAAATTTAAAAAAAAAAATTCTATTCGTGGATCGTAATTTTTCTTTTATATCGCCAAGATGCTCCAATCGACAAAACCTAATGTTATCCGAAAGAAAATTTCATGAGGATTCCAAATCAATCCATTTTGCGATGCGATGGACACTTTTTGAGAAAATGATATTTTTGTGCAGCTTTCAAAAACTAAAAATTTAAAAAAAAAAATTCTATTCGTGGATCGTAATTTTTCTTATATCGCGCCAAGATGCTTCAATCGACAAAAGGTAATGTTATCCGAAAGAAAATTCCATGAGGATTCCAAATCTGCAATCGGTTTTGCGATGCGACGGATACTTTTTGAGATAATGATATTTTGTTGAAGCCTTCAAAAACTTAAAATTTCTTTAAAAAAAATTTCAATGCCTGGATCGTAATTTTTCTTATATCGCGCCAAGATGCTCCAATCGACAAAAGGTAATGTTATCCGAAAGAAAATTTCATGAGGATTCCAAATCAATCCATTTTGCGATGCGACGGATACTTTTTGAGAAAATGATATTTTTGTTCAGCCTTCAAAAACTTAAAAATTCTTTAAAAAAAAATTAAATGAGTGTGTCGTAATTTCTCTTATATCGCGCCAAGATGTTCCAATCGACAAAAGGTACTGTTATCCGAAAGAAAATTACATGAGGATTCCAAATCTGCAATCGGTTTTGCGATGCGACGGATACTTTTTGAGAAAATGATATTTTTGTGCAGCCTTCAAACACTTCAAATTTCTTTAAAAAAAATTCAATGCGTGGATCGTAATTTTTCTTATATCGCGCCGAGATGCTCCAATCGACAAAAGGTAATATTATCCGAAAGGAAATTCCATGAGGATTCCAAATCTGCAATCAGTTTTGCGATGCGATGGATACTTTTTGAGAAAATGATATTTTTGTGCAGCGTTCAAAAACTCAAAATTTCTCAAAAAAAAATTTCAGTGCGTGGATCGTAATTTTTCTTTTATCTCGCCAAGATGCTCCAATCGACAAAAGCTAATGTTATCCGAAAGAAAATTTCATGAGGATTCCAAATCAATCCATTTTGCGATGCGATGGATACTTTTTGAGAAAATGATATTTTTGTGCAGCCTTCAAAAACTTAAAAATTCTTAAAAAAAAATTCAATGCGTGGATCGTAATTTCTCTTATATCGCGCCAAGATGCTCCAATCGACAAAAGGTAAGGTTATTCGAAAGAAAATTCCATGAGGATTCCAAATCTGCAATCGGTTTTGCGATGCGACGGATACTTTTTGAGAAAATGATATTTTTGTGCAGCCTTCAAAAACTCAAAATTTCTCAAAAAAAAATTTCAGTGCGTGGATCGTAATTTTTCTTTTATCTCGCCAAGATGCTCCAATCGACAAAAGCTAATGTTATCCGAAAGAAAATTTCATGAGGATTCCAAATCAATCCATTTTGCGATGCGACGGATACTTTTTGAGAAAATGATATTTTTGTGCAGCCTTCAAAAACTTAAAAATTCTTAAAAAAAAATTCAATGCGTGGATCGTAATTTCTCTTATATCGCGAAAAGATGTTCCAATCGACAAAAGGTAATGTTATCCGAAAGAAAATTCCATGAGGATTCCAAATCTGCAATCAGTTTTGCGATGCGACGGATACTTTTTGAGAAAATGATATTTTTGTGCAGCCTTCAAAAACTAAAAATTTAAAAAAAAAAATTCTATTCGTGGATCGTAATTTTTCTTTTATCTCGCCAAGATGCTCCAATCGACAAAACCTAATGTTATCCGAAAGAAAATTTCATGAGGATTCCAAATCAATCCATTTTGCGATGCGATGGACACTTTTTGAGAAAATTATATTTTTGTGCAGCCTTCAAAAACTTAAAATTTCTTTAAAAAAAATTCAATGCGTGGATCGTAATTTCTCTTATATCGCGCAAAGATGTTCTAATCGACAAAAGGTAATGTTATCCGAAAGAAAATTCGATGGGGATTCTAAATCTGCAATCAGTTTTGCGATGCGACGGATACTTTTTGAGAAAATGATATTTTTGTGCAGCTTTCAAAAACTAAAAATTTAAAAAAAAAAATTCTATTCGTGGATCGTAATTTTTCTTATATCGCGCCAAGATGCTTCAATCGACAAAAGGTAATGTTATCCGAAAGAAAATTCCATGAGGATTCCAAATCTGCAATCGGTTTTTCGATGCGACGGATACTTTTTGAGATAATGATATTTTGTTGAAGCCTTCAAAAACTTAAAATTTCTTTAAAAAAAATTTCAATGCCTGGATCGTAATTTTTCTTATATCGCGCCAAGATGCTCCAATCGACAAAAGGTAATGTTATCCGAAAGAAAATTTCATGAGGATTCCAAATCAATCCATTTTGCGATGCGACGGATACTTTTTGAGAAAATGATATTTTTGTGCAGCCTTCCAAAACTTAAAAATTCTTAAAAAAAAGTTCAATGCGTGAATCGTAATTTCTCTTATATCGCGCCAAGATGCTCCAATCGACAAAAGGTAATGTTATCCGAAAGAAAATTCCATGAGGATTCCAAATCTGCAATCAGTTTTGCGATGCGACGGATACTTTTTGAGAAAATGATATTTTTGTGCAGCCTTCAAAAACTCAAAATTTCTCAAAAAAAAATTTCAGTGCGTGGATCGTAATTTTTCTTTTATCTCGCCAAGATGCTCCAATCGACAAAAGCTAATGTTATCCGAAAGAAAATTTCATGAGGATTCCAAATCAACCCATTTTGCGATGCGACGGATACTTTTTGAGAAAATGATATTTTTGTGCAGCCTTCAAAAACTTGAAATTTCTTTAAAAAAAAATTCAATGCGTGGATCGTAATTTCTCTTATATCGCGAAAAGATGTTCCAATCGACAAAAGGTAATGTTATCCGAAAGAAAATTCCATGAGGATTCCAAATCTGCAATCAGTTTTGCGATGCAACGGATACTTTTTGAGAAAATGATATTTTTGTGCAGCGTTCAAAAACTCAAAATTTCTCAAAAAAAAATTTCAGTGCGTGGATCGTAATTTTTCTTTTATCTCGCCAAGATGCTCCAATCGACAAAAGCTAATGTTATCCGAAAGAAAATTTCATGAGGATTCCAAATCAATCCATTTTGCGATGCGACGGATACTTTTTGAGAAAATGATATTTTTGTGCAGCCTTCAAAAACTTAAAAATTCTTAAAAAAAAATTCAATGCGTGGATCGTAATTTCTCTTATATCGCGAAAAGATGTTCCAATCGACAAAAGGTAATGTTATCCGAAAGAAAATTCCATGAGGATTCCAAATCAATCCATTTTGCGATGCGATGGACACTTTTTGAGAAAATTATATTTTTGTGCAGCCTTCAAAAACTTAAAATTTCTTTAAAAAAAATTCAATGCGTGGATCGTAATTTCTCTTATATCGCGCAAAGATGTTCCAATCGACAAAACGTAATGTTATCCGAAAGAAAATTCGATGGGGATTCTAAATCTGCAATCAGTTTTGCGATGCGACGGATACTTTTTGAGAAAATGATATTTTTGTGCAGCTTTCAAAAACTAAAAATTTAAAAAAAAAAATTCTATTCGTGAATCGTAATTTTTCTTATATCGCGCCAAGATGCTCCAATCGACAAAAGGTAATGTTATCCGAAAGAAAATTTCATGAGGATTCCAAATCAATCCATTTTGCGATGCGACGGATACTTTTTGAGCAAATGATATTTTTGTTCAGCCTTCAAAAACTTAAAAATTCTTTAAAAAAAAATTAAATGAGTGTGTCGTAATTTCTCTTATATCGCGCCAAGATGTTCCAATCGACAAAAGGTACTGTTATCCGAAAGAAAATTCCATGAGGATTCCAAATCTGCAATCGGTTTTGCGATGCGACGGATACTTTTTGAGAAAATGATATTTTTGTGCAGCCTTCAAAAACTTCAAATTTCTTTAAAAAAAATTCAATGCGTGCATCGTAATTTTTCTTATATCGCGCCGAGATGCTCCAATCGACAAAAGGTAATATTATCCGAAAGGAAATTCCATGGGAATTCTAAATCTGCAGTCCGTTTTGCGATGCGACGGATACTTTTTGAGAAAATGATATTTTTGTGCAGCCTTCAAAAACTTAAAAATTCTTAAAAAAAAATTCAATGCGTGGATCGTAATTTCTCTTATATCGCGAAAAGATGTTCCAATCGACAAAAGGTAATGTTATCCGAAAGAAAATTCCATGAGGATTCTAAATCTGCAATCAGTTTTGCGATGCGACGGATACTTTTTGAGAAAATGATATTTTTGTGCAGCCTTCAAAAACTAAAAATTTAAAAAAAAAAATTCTATTCGTGGATCGTAATTTTTCTTTTATATCGCCAAGATGCTCCAATCGACAAAACCTAATGTTATCCGAAAGAAAATTTCATGAGGATTCCAAATCAATCCATTTTGCGATGCGATGGACACTTTTTGAGAAAATGATATTTTTGTGCAGCTTTCAAAAACTAAAAATTTAAAAAAAAAAATTCTATTCGTGGATCGTAATTTTTCTTATATCGCGCCAAGATGCTTCAATCGACAAAAGGTAATGTTATCCGAAAGAAAATTCCATGAGGATTCCAAATCTGCAATCGGTTTTGCGATGCGACGGATACTTTTTGAGATAATGATATTTTTGTGCAGCCTTCAAAAACTTCAAATTTCTTTAAAAAAAATTCAATGCGTGCATCGTAATTTTTCTTATATCGCGCCGAGATGCTCCAATCGACAAAAGGTAATATTATCCGAAAGGAAATTCCATGGGAATTCTAAATCTGCAGTCCGTTTTGCGATGCGACGGATACTTTTTGAGAAAATGATATTTTTGTGCAGCCTTCAAAAACTAAAAATTTAAAAAAAAAAATTCTATTCGTGGATCGTAATTTTTCTTTTATCTCGCCAAGATGCTCCAATCGACAAAACCTAATGTTATCCGAAAGAAAATTTCATGAGGATTCCAAATCAATCCATTTTGCGATGCGATGGACACTTTTTGAGAAAATTATATTTTTGTGCAGCCTTCAAAAACTTAAAATTTCTTTAAAAAAAATTCAATGCGTGGATCGTAATTTCTCTTATATCGCGCAAAGATGTTCTAATCGACAAAAGGTAATGTTATCCGAAAGAAAATTCGATGGGGATTCTAAATCTGCAATCAGTTTTGCGATGCGACGGATACTTTTTGAGAAAATGATATTTTTGTGCAGCTTTCAAAAACTAAAAATTTAAAAAAAAAAATTCTATTCGTGGATCGTAATTTTTCTTATATCGCGCCAAGATGCTTCAATCGACAAAAGGTAATGTTATCCGAAAGAAAATTCCATGAGGATTCCAAATCTGCAATCGGTTTTTCGATGCGACGGATACTTTTTGAGATAATGATATTTTGTTGAAGCCTTCAAAAACTTAAAATTTCTTTAAAAAAAATTTCAATGCCTGGATCGTAATTTTTCTTATATCGCGCCAAGATGCTCCAATCGACAAAAGGTAATGTTATCCGAAAGAAAATTTCATGAGGATTCCAAATCAATCCATTTTGCGATGCGACGGATACTTTTTGAGAAAATGATATTTTTGTGCAGCCTTCCAAAACTTAAAAATTCTTAAAAAAAAGTTCAATGCGTGAATCGTAATTTCTCTTATATCGCGCCAAGATGCTCCAATCGACAAAAGGTAATGTTATCCGAAAGAAAATTCCATGAGGATTCCAAATCTGCAATCAGTTTTGCGATGCGACGGATACTTTTTGAGAAAATGATATTTTTGTGCAGCCTTCAAAAACTCAAAATTTCTCAAAAAAAAATTTCAGTGCGTGGATCGTAATTTTTCTTTTATCTCGCCAAGATGCTCCAATCGACAAAAGCTAATGTTATCCGAAAGAAAATTTCATGAGGATTCCAAATCAACCCATTTTGCGATGCGACGGATACTTTTTGAGAAAATGATATTTTTGTGCAGCCTTCAAAAACTTGAAATTTCTTTAAAAAAAAATTCAATGCGTGGATCGTAATTTCTCTTATATCGCGAAAAGATGTTCCAATCGACAAAAGGTAATGTTATCCGAAAGAAAATTCCATGAGGATTCCAAATCTGCAATCAGTTTTGCGATGCAACGGATACTTTTTGAGAAAATGATATTTTTGTGCAGCGTTCAAAAACTCAAAATTTCTCAAAAAAAAATTTCAGTGCGTGGATCGTAATTTTTCTTTTATCTCGCCAAGATGCTCCAATCGACAAAAGCTAATGTTATCCGAAAGAAAATTTCATGAGGATTCCAAATCAATCCATTTTGCGATGCGACGGATACTTTTTGAGAAAATGATATTTTTGTGCAGCCTTCAAAAACTTAAAAATTCTTAAAAAAAAATTCAATGCGTGGATCGTAATTTCTCTTATATCGCGAAAAGATGTTCCAATCGACAAAAGGTAATGTTATCCGAAAGAAAATTCCATGAGGATTCCAAATCAATCCATTTTGCGATGCGATGGACACTTTTTGAGAAAATTATATTTTTGTGCAGCCTTCAAAAACTTAAAATTTCTTTAAAAAAAATTCAATGCGTGGATCGTAATTTCTCTTATATCGCGCAAAGATGTTCCAATCGACAAAACGTAATGTTATCCGAAAGAAAATTCGATGGGGATTCTAAATCTGCAATCAGTTTTGCGATGCGACGGATACTTTTTGAGAAAATGATATTTTTGTGCAGCTTTCAAAAACTAAAAATTTAAAAAAAAAAATTCTATTCGTGAATCGTAATTTTTCTTATATCGCGCCAAGATGCTCCAATCGACAAAAGGTAATGTTATCCGAAAGAAAATTTCATGAGGATTCCAAATCAATCCATTTTGCGATGCGACGGATACTTTTTGAGCAAATGATATTTTTGTTCAGCCTTCAAAAACTTAAAAATTCTTTAAAAAAAAATTAAATGAGTGTGTCGTAATTTCTCTTATATCGCGCCAAGATGTTCCAATCGACAAAAGGTACTGTTATCCGAAAGAAAATTCCATGAGGATTCCAAATCTGCAATCGGTTTTGCGATGCGACGGATACTTTTTGAGAAAATGATATTTTTGTGCAGCCTTCAAAAACTTCAAATTTCTTTAAAAAAAATTCAATGCGTGCATCGTAATTTTTCTTATATCGCGCCGAGATGCTCCAATCGACAAAAGGTAATATTATCCGAAAGGAAATTCCATGGGAATTCTAAATCTGCAGTCCGTTTTGCGATGCGACGGATACTTTTTGAGAAAATGATATTTTTGTGCAGCCTTCAAAAACTTAAAAATTCTTAAAAAAAAATTCAATGCGTGGATCGTAATTTCTCTTATATCGCGAAAAGATGTTCCAATCGACAAAAGGTAATGTTATCCGAAAGAAAATTCCATGAGGATTCTAAATCTGCAATCAGTTTTGCGATGCGACGGATACTTTTTGAGAAAATGATATTTTTGTGCAGCCTTCAAAAACTAAAAATTTAAAAAAAAAAATTCTATTCGTGGATCGTAATTTTTCTTTTATATCGCCAAGATGCTCCAATCGACAAAACCTAATGTTATCCGAAAGAAAATTTCATGAGGATTCCAAATCAATCCATTTTGCGATGCGATGGACACTTTTTGAGAAAATGATATTTTTGTGCAGCTTTCAAAAACTAAAAATTTAAAAAAAAAAATTCTATTCGTGGATCGTAATTTTTCTTATATCGCGCCAAGATGCTTCAATCGACAAAAGGTAATGTTATCCGAAAGAAAATTCCATGAGGATTCCAAATCTGCAATCGGTTTTGCGATGCGACGGATACTTTTTGAGATAATGATATTTTGTTGAAGCCTTCAAAAACTTAAAATTTCTTTAAAAAAAATTTCAATGCCTGGATCGTAATTTTTCTTATATCGCGCCAAGATGCTCCAATCGACAAAAGGTAATGTTATCCGAAAGAAAATTTCATGAGGATTCCAAATCAATCCATTTTGCGATGCGACGGATACTTTTTGAGAAAATGATATTTTTGTTCAGCCTTCAAAAACTTAAAAATTCTTTAAAAAAAAATTAAATGAGTGTGTCGTAATTTCTCTTATATCGCGCCAAGATGTTCCAATCGACAAAAGGTACTGTTATCCGAAAGAAAATTACATGAGGATTCCAAATCTGCAATCGGTTTTGCGATGCGACGGATACTTTTTGAGAAAATGATATTTTTGTGCAGCCTTCAAACACTTCAAATTTCTTTAAAAAAAATTCAATGCGTGGATCGTAATTTTTCTTATATCGCGCCGAGATGCTCCAATCGACAAAAGGTAATATTATCCGAAAGGAAATTCCATGAGGATTCCAAATCTGCAATCAGTTTTGCGATGCGATGGATACTTTTTGAGAAAATGATATTTTTGTGCAGCGTTCAAAAACTCAAAATTTCTCAAAAAAAAATTTCAGTGCGTGGATCGTAATTTTTCTTTTATCTCGCCAAGATGCTCCAATCGACAAAAGCTAATGTTATCCGAAAGAAAATTTCATGAGGATTCCAAATCAATCCATTTTGCGATGCGATGGATACTTTTTGAGAAAATGATATTTTTGTGCAGCCTTCAAAAACTTAAAAATTCTTAAAAAAAAATTCAATGCGTGGATCGTAATTTCTCTTATATCGCGCCAAGATGCTCCAATCGACAAAAGGTAAGGTTATTCGAAAGAAAATTCCATGAGGATTCCAAATCTGCAATCGGTTTTGCGATGCGACGGATACTTTTTGAGAAAATGATATTTTTGTGCAGCCTTCAAAAACTCAAAATTTCTCAAAAAAAAATTTCAGTGCGTGGATCGTAATTTTTCTTTTATCTCGCCAAGATGCTCCAATCGACAAAAGCTAATGTTATCCGAAAGAAAATTTCATGAGGATTCCAAATCAATCCATTTTGCGATGCGACGGATACTTTTTGAGAAAATGATATTTTTGTGCAGCCTTCAAAAACTTAAAAATTCTTAAAAAAAAATTCAATGCGTGGATCGTAATTTCTCTTATATCGCGAAAAGATGTTCCAATCGACAAAAGGTAATGTTATCCGAAAGAAAATTCCATGAGGATTCCAAATCTGCAATCAGTTTTGCGATGCGACGGATACTTTTTGAGAAAATGATATTTTTGTGCAGCCTTCAAAAACTAAAAATTTAAAAAAAAAAATTCTATTCGTGGATCGTAATTTTTCTTTTATCTCGCCAAGATGCTCCAATCGACAAAACCTAATGTTATCCGAAAGAAAATTTCATGAGGATTCCAAATCAATCCATTTTGCGATGCGATGGACACTTTTTGAGAAAATTATATTTTTGTGCAGCCTTCAAAAACTTAAAATTTCTTTAAAAAAAATTCAATGCGTGGATCGTAATTTCTCTTATATCGCGCAAAGATGTTCTAATCGACAAAAGGTAATGTTATCCGAAAGAAAATTCGATGGGGATTCTAAATCTGCAATCAGTTTTGCGATGCGACGGATACTTTTTGAGAAAATGATATTTTTGTGCAGCTTTCAAAAACTAAAAATTTAAAAAAAAAAATTCTATTCGTGGATCGTAATTTTTCTTATATCGCGCCAAGATGCTTCAATCGACAAAAGGTAATGTTATCCGAAAGAAAATTCCATGAGGATTCCAAATCTGCAATCGGTTTTTCGATGCGACGGATACTTTTTGAGATAATGATATTTTGTTGAAGCCTTCAAAAACTTAAAATTTCTTTAAAAAAAATTTCAATGCCTGGATCGTAATTTTTCTTATATCGCGCCAAGATGCTCCAATCGACAAAAGGTAATGTTATCCGAAAGAAAATTTCATGAGGATTCCAAATCAATCCATTTTGCGATGCGACGGATACTTTTTGAGAAAATGATATTTTTGTGCAGCCTTCCAAAACTTAAAAATTCTTAAAAAAAAATTCAATGCGTGAATCGTAATTTCTCTTATATCGCGCCAAGATGCTCCAATCGACAAAAGGTAATGTTATCCGAAAGAAAATTCCATGAGGATTCCAAATCTGCAATCAGTTTTGCGATGCGACGGATACTTTTTGAGAAAATGATATTTTTGTGCAGCCTTCAAAAACTCAAAATTTCTCAAAAAAAAATTTCAGTGCGTGGATCGTAATTTTTCTTTTATCTCGCCAAGATGCTCCAATCGACAAAAGCTAATGTTATCCGAAAGAAAATTTCATGAGGATTCCAAATCAACCCATTTTGCGATGCGACGGATACTTTTTGAGAAAATGATATTTTTGTGCAGCCTTCAAAAACTTAAAAATTCTTAAAAAAAATTCAATGCGTGGATCGTAATTTCTCTTATATCGCGAAAAGATGTTCCAATCGACAAAAGGTAATGTTATCCGAAAGAAAATTCCATGAGGATTCCAAATCTGCAATCGGTTTTTCGATGCGACGGATACTTTTTGAGATAATGATATTTTGTTGAAGCCTTCAAAAACTTAAAATTTCTTTAAAAAAAATTTCAATGCCTGGATCGTAATTTTTCTTATATCGCGCCAAGATGCTCCAATCGACAAAAGGTAATGTTATCCGAAAGAAAATTTCATGAGGATTCCAAATCAATCCATTTTGCGATGCGACGGATACTTTTTGAGAAAATGATATTTTTGTGCAGCCTTCAAAAACTTAAAAATTCTTAAAAAAAAATTCAATGCGTGGATCGTAATTTCTCTTATATCGCGAAAAGATGTTCCAATCGACAAAAGGTAATGTTATCCGAAAGAAAATTCCATGAGGATTCCAAATCTGCAATCAGTTTTGCGATGCGACGGATACTTTTTGAGAAAATGATATTTTTGTGCAGCCTTCAAAAACTAAAAATTTAAAAAAAAAAATTCTATTCGTGGATCGTAATTTTTCTTTTATCTCGCCAAGATGCTCCAATCGACAAAACCTAATGTTATCCGAAAGAAAATTTCATGAGGATTCCAAATCAATCCATTTTGCGATGCGATGGACACTTTTTGAGAAAATTATATTTTTGTGCAGCCTTCAAAAACTTAAAATTTCTTTAAAAAAAATTCAATGCGTGGATCGTAATTTCTCTTATATCGCGCAAAGATGTTCTAATCGACAAAAGGTAATGTTATCCGAAAGAAAATTCGATGGGGATTCTAAATCTGCAATCAGTTTTGCGATGCGACGGATACTTTTTGAGAAAATGATATTTTTGTGCAGCTTTCAAAAACTAAAAATTTAAAAAAAAAAATTCTATTCGTGGATCGTAATTTTTCTTATATCGCGCCAAGATGCTTCAATCGACAAAAGGTAATGTTATCCGAAAGAAAATTCCATGAGGATTCCAAATCTGCAATCGGTTTTTCGATGCGACGGATACTTTTTGAGATAATGATATTTTGTTGAAGCCTTCAAAAACTTAAAATTTCTTTAAAAAAAATTTCAATGCCTGGATCGTAATTTTTCTTATATCGCGCCAAGATGCTCCAATCGACAAAAGGTAATGTTATCCGAAAGAAAATTTCATGAGGATTCCAAATCAATCCATTTTGCGATGCGACGGATACTTTTTGAGAAAATGATATTTTTGTGCAGCCTTCCAAAACTTAAAAATTCTTAAAAAAAAATTCAATGCGTGAATCGTAATTTCTCTTATATCGCGCCAAGATGCTCCAATCGACAAAAGGTAATGTTATCCGAAAGAAAATTCCATGAGGATTCCAAATCTGCAATCAGTTTTGCGATGCGACGGATACTTTTTGAGAAAATGATATTTTTGTGCAGCCTTCAAAAACTCAAAATTTCTCAAAAAAAAATTTCAGTGCGTGGATCGTAATTTTTCTTTTATCTCGCCAAGATGCTCCAATCGACAAAAGCTAATGTTATCCGAAAGAAAATTTCATGAGGATTCCAAATCAACCCATTTTGCGATGCGACGGATACTTTTTGAGAAAATGATATTTTTGTGCAGCCTTCAAAAACTTAAAAATTCTTAAAAAAAATTCAATGCGTGGATCGTAATTTCTCTTATATCGCGAAAAGATGTTCCAATCGACAAAAGGTAATGTTATCCGAAAGAAAATTCCATGAGGATTCCAAATCTGCAATCAGTTTTGCGATGCAACGGATACTTTTTGAGAAAATGATATTTTTGTGCAGCGTTCAAAAACTCAAAATTTCTCAAAAAAAAATTTCAGTGCGTGGATCGTAATTTTTCTTTTATCTCGCCAAGATGCTCCAATCGACAAAAGCTAATGTTATCCGAAAGAAAATTTCATGAGGATTCCAAATCAATCCATTTTGCGATGCGACGGATACTTTTTGAGAAAATGATATTTTTGTGCAGCCTTCAAAAACTTAAAAATTCTTAAAAAAAAATTCAATGCGTGGATCGTAATTTCTCTTATATCGCGAAAAGATGTTCCAATCGACAGAAGGTAATGTTATCCGAAAGAAAATTCCATGAGGATTCCAAATCTGCAATCAGTTTTGCGATGCAACGGATACTTTTTGAGAAAATGATATTTTTGTGCAGCGTTCAAAAACTCAAAATTTCTCAAAAAAAAATTTCAGTGCGTGGATCGTAATTTTTCTTTTATCTCGCCAAGATGCTCCAATCGACAAAAGCTAATGTTATCCGAAAGAAAATTTCATGAGGATTCCAAATCAATCCATTTTGCGATGCGACGGATACTTTTTG
Source organism: Chalcosyrphus nemorum (assembly GCA_949716465.1). NCBI lineage: Eukaryota > Metazoa > Arthropoda > Insecta > Diptera > Syrphidae > Chalcosyrphus > Chalcosyrphus nemorum. The sequence continues at coordinate 301,315 of CATIXX010000001.1, forward strand.
AGAAAATGATATTTTTGTGCAGCCTTCAAAAACTTAAAAATTCTTAAAAAAAAATTCAATGCGTGGATCGTAATTTCTCTTATATCGCGAAAAGATGTTCCAATCGACAAAAGGTAATGTTATCCGAAAGAAAATTCCATGAGGATTCCAAATCTGCAATCAGTTTTGCGATGCGACGGATACTTTTTGAGAAAATGATATTTTTGTGCAGCTTTCAAAAACTAAAAATTTAAAAAAAAAAATTCTATTCGTGGATCGTAATTTTTCTTATATCGCGCCAAGATGCTTCAATCGACAAAAGGTAATGTTATCCGAAAGAAAATTCCATGAGGATTCCAAATCTGCAATCGGTTTTTCGATGCGACGGATACTTTTTGAGATAATGATATTTTGTTGAAGCCTTCAAAAACTTAAAATTTCTTTAAAAAAAATTTCAATGCCTGGATCGTAATTTTTCTTATATCGCGCCAAGATGCTCCAATCGACAAAAGGTAATGTTATCCGAAAGAAAATTTCATGAGGATTCCAAATCAATCCATTTTGCGATGCGACGGATACTTTTTGAGAAAATGATATTTTTGTGCAGCCTTCAAAAACTTAAAAATTCTTAAAAAAAAATTCAATGCGTGGATCGTAATTTCTCTTATATCGCGCCAAGATGCTCCAATCGACAAAAGGTAATGTTATCCGAAAGAAAATTCCATGAGGATTCCAAATCTGCAATCAGTTTTGCGATGCGACGGATACTTTTTGAGAAAATGATATTTTTGTGCAGCCTTCAAAAACTTAAAATTTAAAAAAAAAAATTCTATTCGTGGATCGTAATTTTTCTTATATCGCGCCAAGATGTTCCAATCGACAAAAGGTAATGCCATCCAAAAGAAAATTCCATGGGGATTCTAAATCTGCAATCCGTTTTGCGATGCGACGGATACTTTTTGAGAAAATGATATTTTTGTGCAGCCTTCAAAAACTTAAAAATTCTTAAAAAAAAATTCAATGCGTGGATCGTAATTTCTCTTATATCGCGAAAAGATGTTCCAATCGACAAAAGGTAATGTTATCCGAAAGAAAATTCCATGAGGATTCCAAATCTGCAATCAGTTTTGCGATGCAACGGATACTTTTTGAGAAAATGATATTTTTGTGCAGCGTTCAAAAACTCAAAATTTCTCAAAAAAAAATTTCAGTGCGTGGATCGTAATTTTTCTTTTATCTCGCCAAGATGCTCCAATCGACAAAAGCTAATGTTATCCGAAAGAAGATTTCATGAGGATTCCAAATCAATCCATTTTGCGATGCGATGGATACTTTTTGAGAAAATGATATTTTTGTGCAGCCTTCAAAAACTTAAAAATTCTTAAAAAAAAATTCAATGCGTGGATCGTAATTTCTCTTATATCGCGCCAAGATGCTCCAATCGACAAAAGGTAAGGTTATCCGAAAGAAAATTCCATGAGGATTCCAAATCTGCAATCGGTTTTGCGATGCGACGGATACTTTTTGAGATAATGATATTTTGTTGAAGCCTTCAAAAACTTAAAATTTCTTTAAAAAAAATTTCAATGCCTGGATCGTAATTTTTCTTATATCGCGCCAAGATGCTCCAATCGACAAAAGGTAATGTTATCCGAAAGAAAATTCCATGAGGATTCCAAATCTGCAATCAGTTTTGCGATGCAACGGATACTTTTTGAGAAAATGATATTTTTGTGCAGCGTTCAAAAACTCAAAATTTCTCAAAAAAAAATTTCAGTGCGTGGATCGTAATTTTTCTTTTATCTCGCCAAGATGCTCCAATCGACAAAAGCTAATGTTATCCGAAAGAAGATTTCATGAGGATTCCAAATCAATCCATTTTGCGATGCGATGGATACTTTTTGAGAAAATGATATTTTTGTGCAGCCTTCAAAAACTTAAAATTTCTTTAAAAAAAATTTCAATGCCTGGATCGTAATTTTTCTTATATCGCGCCAAGATGCTCCAATCGACAAAAGGTAAGGTTATCCGAAAGAAAATTCCATGAGGATTCCAAATCTGCAATCGGTTTTGCGATGCGACGGATACTTTTTGAGATAATGATATTTTGTTGAAGCCTTCAAAAACTTAAAATTTCTTTAAAAAAAATTTCAATGCCTGGATCGTAATTTTTCTTATATCGCGCCAAGATGCTCCAATCGACAAAAGCTAATGTTATCCGAAAGAAGATTTCATGAGGATTCCAAATCAATCCATTTTGCGATGCGATGGATACTTTTTGAGAAAATGATATTTTTGTGCAGCCTTCAAAAACTTAAAAATTCTTAAAAAAAAATTCAATGCGTGGATCGTAATTTCTCTTATATCGCGCCAAGATGCTCCAATCGACAAAAGGTAAGGTTATCCGAAAGAAAATTCCATGAGGATTCCAAATCTGCAATCGGTTTTGCGATGCGACGGATACTTTTTGAGATAATGATATTTTGTTGAAGCCTTCAAAAACTTAAAATTTCTTTAAAAAAAATTTCAATGCCTGGATCGTAATTTTTCTTATATCGCGCCAAGATGCTCCAATCGACAAAAGGTAATGTTATCCGAAAGAAAATTTCATGAGGATTCCAAATCAATCCATTTTGCGATGCGACGGATACTTTTTGAGAAAATGATATTTTTGTGCAGCCTTCAAAAACTTAAAAATTCTTAAAAAAAAATTCAATGCGTGGATCGTAATTTCTCTTATATCGCGAAAAGATGTTCCAATCGACAAAAGGTAATGTTATCCGAAAGAAAATTCCATGAGGATTCCAAATCTGCAATCAGTTTTGCGATGCAACGGATACTTTTTGAGAAAATGATATTTTTGTGCAGCGTTCAAAAACTCAAAATTTCTCAAAAAAAAATTTCAGTGCGTGGATCGTAATTTTTCTTTTATCTCGCCAAGATGCTCCAATCGACAAAAGCTAATGTTATCCGAAAGAAAATTTCATGAGGATTCCAAATCAATCCATTTTGCGATGCGACGGATACTTTTTGAGAAAATGATATTTTTGTGCAGCCTTCAAAAACTTAAAAATTCTTAAAAAAAAATTCAATGCGTGGATCGTAATTTCTCTTATATCGCGAAAAGATGTTCCAATCGACAAAAGGTAATGTTATCCGAAAGAAAATTCCATGAGGATTCCAAATCTGCAATCAGTTTTGCGATGCAACGGATACTTTTTGAGAAAATGATATTTTTGTGCAGCGTTCAAAACTCAAAATTTCTCAAAAAAAAATTTCAGTGCGTGGATCGTAATTTTTCTTTTATCTCGCCAAGATGCTCCAATCGACAAAAGCTAATGTTATCCGAAAGAAGATTTCATGAGGATTCCAAATCAATCCATTTTGCGATGCGATGGATACTTTTTGAGAAAATGATATTTTTGTGCAGCCTTCAAAAACTTAAAAATTCTTAAAAAAAAATTCAATGCGTGGATCGTAATTTCTCTTATATCGCGCCAAGATGCTCCAATCGACAAAAGGTAAGGTTATCCGAAAGAAAATTCCATGAGGATTCCAAATCTGCAATCGGTTTTGCGATGCGACGGATACTTTTTGAGATAATGATATTTTGTTGAAGCCTTCAAAAACTTAAAATTTCTTTAAAAAAAATTTCAATGCCTGGATCGTAATTTTTCTTATATCGCGCCAAGATGCTCCAATCGACAAAAGGTAATGTTATCCGAAAGAAAATTTCATGAGGATTCCAAATCAATCCATTTTGCGATGCGACGGATACTTTTTGAGAAAATGATATTTTTGTGCAGCCTTCCAAAACTTAAAAATTCTTAAAAAAAAATTCAATGCGTGAATCGTAATTTCTCTTATATCGCGCCAAGATGCTCCAATCGACAAAAGGTAATGTTATCCGAAAGAAAATTCCATGAGGATTCCAAATCTGCAATCAGTTTTGCGATGCGACGGATACTTTTTGAGAAAATGATATTTTTGTGCAGCCTTCAAAAACTCAAAATTTCTCAAAAAAAAATTTCAGTGCGTGGATCGTAATTTTTCTTTTATCTCGCCAAGATGCTCCAATCGACAAAAGCTAATGTTATCCGAAAGAAAATTTCATGAGGATTCCAAATCAACCCATTTTGCGATGCGACGGATACTTTTTGAGAAAATGATATTTTTGTGCAGCCTTCAAAAACTTAAAAATTCTTAAAAAAAATTCAATGCGTGGATCGTAATTTCTCTTATATCGCGAAAAGATGTTCCAATCGACAAAAGGTAATGTTATCCGAAAGAAAATTCCATGAGGATTCCAAATCTGCAATCAGTTTTGCGATGCAACGGATACTTTTTGAGAAAATGATATTTTTGTGCAGCGTTCAAAAACTCAAAATTTCTCAAAAAAAAATTTCAGTGCGTGGATCGTAATTTTTCTTTTATCTCGCCAAGATGCTCCAATCGACAAAAGCTAATGTTATCCGAAAGAAAATTTCATGAGGATTCCAAATCAATCCATTTTGCGATGCGACGGATACTTTTTGAGAAAATGATATTTTTGTGCAGCCTTCAAAAACTTAAAAATTCTTAAAAAAAAATTCAATGCGTGGATCGTAATTTCTCTTATATCGCGAAAAGATGTTCCAATCGACAGAAGGTAATGTTATCCGAAAGAAAATTCCATGAGGATTCCAAATCTGCAATCAGTTTTGCGATGCAACGGATACTTTTTGAGAAAATGATATTTTTGTGCAGCGCTCAAAAACTCAAAATTTCTCAAAAAAAAATTTCAGTGCGTGGATCGTAATTTTTCTTTTATCTCGCCAAGATGCTCCAATCGACAAAAGCTAATGTTATCCGAAAGAAAATTTCATGAGGATTCCAAATCAATCCATTTTGCGATGCGACGGATACTTTTTGAGAAAATGATATTTTTGTGCAGCCTTCAAAAACTTAAAAATTCTTAAAAAAAAATTCAATGCGTGGATCGTAATTTCTCTTATATCGCGAAAAGATGTTCCAATCGACAAAAGGTAATGTTATCCGAAAGAAAATTCCATGAGGATTCCAAATCTGCAATCAGTTTTGCGATGCGACGGATACTTTTTGAGAAAATGATATTTTTGTGCAGCTTTCAAAAACTAAAAATTTAAAAAAAAAAATTCTATTCGTGGATCGTAATTTTTCTTATATCGCGCCAAGATGCTTCAATCGACAAAAGGTAATGTTATCCGAAAGAAAATTCCATGAGGATTCCAAATCTGCAATCGGTTTTTCGATGCGACGGATACTTTTTGAGATAATGATATTTTGTTGAAGCCTTCAAAAACTTAAAATTTCTTTAAAAAAAATTTCAATGCCTGGATCGTAATTTTTCTTATATCGCGCCAAGATGCTCCAATCGACAAAAGGTAATGTTATCCGAAAGAAAATTTCATGAGGATTCCAAATCAATCCATTTTGCGATGCGACGGATACTTTTTGAGAAAATGATATTTTTGTGCAGCCTTCAAAAACTTAAAAATTCTTAAAAAAAAATTCAATGCGTGGATCGTAATTTCTCTTATATCGCGCCAAGATGCTCCAATCGACAAAAGGTAATGTTATCCGAAAGAAAATTCCATGAGGATTCCAAATCTGCAATCAGTTTTGCGATGCGACGGATACTTTTTGAGAAAATGATATTTTTGTGCAGCCTTCAAAAACTTAAAATTTAAAAAAAAAATTCTATTCGTGGATCGTAATTTTTCTTATATCGCGCCAAGATGTTCCAATCGACAAAAGGTAATGCCATCCAAAAGAAAATTCCATGGGGATTCTAAATCTGCAATCCGTTTTGCGATGCGACGGATACTTTTTGAGAAAATGATATTTTTGTGCAGCCTTCAAAAACTTAAAAATTCTTAAAAAAAAATTCAATGCGTGGATCGTAATTTCTCTTATATCGCGAAAAGATGTTCCAATCGACAAAAGGTAATGTTATCCGAAAGAAAATTCCATGAGGATTCCAAATCTGCAATCAGTTTTGCGATGCAACGGATACTTTTTGAGAAAATGATATTTTTGTGCAGCGTTCAAAAACTCAAAATTTCTCAAAAAAAAATTTCAGTGCGTGGATCGTAATTTTTCTTTTATCTCGCCAAGATGCTCCAATCGACAAAAGCTAATGTTATCCGAAAGAAAATTTCATGAGGATTCCAAATCAATCCATTTTGCGATGCGACGGATACTTTTTGAGAAAATGATATTTTTGTGCAGCCTTCAAAAACTTAAAAATTCTTAAAAAAAAATTCAATGCGTGGATCGTAATTTCTCTTATATCGCGAAAAGATGTTCCAATCGACAAAAGGTAATGTTATCCGAAAGAAAATTCCATGAGGATTCCAAATCTGCAATCAGTTTTGCGATGCAACGGATACTTTTTGAGAAAATGATATTTTTGTGCAGCGTTCAAAAACTCAAAATTTCTCAAAAAAAAATTTCAGTGCGTGGATCGTAATTTTTCTTTTATCTCGCCAAGATGCTCCAATCGACAAAAGCTAATGTTATCCGAAAGAAGATTTCATGAGGATTCCAAATCAATCCATTTTGCGATGCGATGGATACTTTTTGAGAAAATGATATTTTTGTGCAGCCTTCAAAAACTTAAAAATTCTTAAAAAAAAATTCAATGCGTGGATCGTAATTTCTCTTATATCGCGCCAAGATGCTCCAATCGACAAAAGGTAAGGTTATCCGAAAGAAAATTCCATGAGGATTCCAAATCTGCAATCGGTTTTGCGATGCGACGGATACTTTTTGAGATAATGATATTTTGTTGAAGCCTTCAAAAACTTAAAATTTCTTTAAAAAAAATTTCAATGCCTGGATCGTAATTTTTCTTATATCGCGCCAAGATGCTCCAATCGACAAAAGGTAATGTTATCCGAAAGAAAATTCCATGAGGATTCCAAATCTGCAATCCGTTTTGCGATGCGACGGATACTTTTTGAGAAAATGATATTTTTGTGCAGCCTTCAAAAACTTAAAAATTCTTAAAAAAAAATTCAATGCGTGGATCGTAATTTTTCTTTTATCTCACCAAGATGCTCCAATCGACAAAAGCTTATGTTATCCGAAAGAAAATTCCATGGGGATTCCAAATCTGCAATCCGTTTTGCGATGCGACGGATGCTTTTTGAGAAAATGATATTTTTGTGCAGCCTTCAAAAACTTAAAATTTAAAAAAAAAAAAATTCTATTCGTGGATCGTAATTTTTCTTATATGGCGCCAAGATGCTCCAATCGACAAAAGGTAATGCCATCCAAAAGAAAATTCCATGGGGACTCTAAATCTGCAATCCGTTTTGCGATGTGACGGATACTTTTTGAGAAAATGATATTTTTGTGCAGCCTTCAAAAACTTAAAAATTCTTAAAAAATAATTCAATGCGTGGATCGTAATTTCTCTTATATCGCGCCAAGATGTTCCAATCGACAAAAGGTAATGCCATCCAAAAGAAAATTCCATGGGGATTCTAAATCTGCAATCCGTTTTGCGATGCGACGGATACTTTTTGAGAAAATGATATTTTTGTGCAGCCTTCACAAACTTTAAATTTCTTTAAAAAAAATTTCAACGCGTGAATCGTAATTTTTCTTTTATCTCGCCAAGATGCTCCAATCGACAAAAGGCAATGCCATCCAAAAGAAAATTCCATGGGGATTCTAAATCTGCGATCAGTTTTGCGATGCGACGGATACTTTTTGAGAAAATGATATTTTTGTGCAGCCTTCAAAAACTTAAAAATTCTTAAAAAAAAATTCAATGCGTGGATCGTAATTTTTCTTTTATCTCACCAAGATGCTCCAATCGACAAAAGCTTATGTTATCCGAAAGAAAATTCCATGAGGATTCCAAATCTGCAATCCGTTTTGCGATGCGACGGATACTTTTTGAGAAAATGTGCAGCCTTCTCCATGCTCCAATCAAAAATAGGTAATGCCATCCAAAAGAAAATTCCATGGGGATTCTAAATCTGCGATCAGTTTTGCGATACAACGGATACTTTTTGAGAAAATGATATTTTTGTGCAGCCTTCAAAAACTTAAAAATTCTTAAAAAAAAATTCAATGCGTGGATCGTAATTTTTCTTTTATCTCACCAAGATGCTCCAATCGACAAAAGGTAATGTTATCCGAAAGAAAATTTCATGAGGATTCCAAATCTGCAATCCATTTTGCGATGCGACGGATGCTTTTTGAGAAAATGATATTTTTGTGCAGCCTTCAAAAACTTAAAATTTAAAAAAAAAAAATTCTATTCGTGGATCCTAATTTTTCTTATATGGCGCCAAGATGCTCCAATCGACAAAAGGTAATGCCATCCAAAAGAAAATTCCATGGGGACTCTAAATCTGCAATCCGTTTTGCGATGTGACGGATACTTTTTGAGAAAATGATATTTTTGTGCAGCCTTCAAAAACTTAAAAATTCTTAAAAAATAATTCAATGCGTGGATCGTAATTTCTCTTATATCGCGCCAAGATGTTCCAATCGACAAAAGGTAATGCCATCCAAAAGAAAATTCCACGGGGATTCTAAATCTGCAATCCGTTTTGCGATGCGACGGATACTTTTTGAGAAAATGATATTTTTGTGCAGCCTTCACAAACTTTAAATTTCTTTAAAAAAAATTTCAACGCGTGAATCGTAATTTTTCTTTTAACTCGCCAAGATGCTCCAATCGACAAAAGGCAATGCCATCCAAAAGAAAATTCCATGGGGATTCTAAATCTGCAATCAGTTTTGCGATGCGACGGATACTTTTTGAGAAAATGATATTTTTGTGCAGCCTTCAAAAACTTAAAATTAAAAAAAAAAAAAATTCTATTCGTGGATCGTAATTTTTCTTATATCGCGCCAAGATGCTCCAATCGACAAATGGTAATGCCATCCAAAAGAAAATTCTATGGGGATTCTAAATCTGCAATCGGTTTTGCGATGCGACGGATGCTTTTTGAGAAAATGATATTTTTGTGCAGCCTTCAAAAACTTTAAATTTCTTTAAAAAAAATTCAATGCGTGGATCGTAATTTCTCTTATATCGCGCCAAGATGTTCCAATCGACAAAAGGTAATGTTATCCGAAAGAAATTTCCATGAGGATTCCAAATCTGCAATCCGTTTTGCGATGCGACGGATACTTTTTGAGAAAATGATATTTTTGTGCAGCCTTTACAAACTTTAAATTTCTTTAAAAAAAATTTCAACGCGTGAATCGTAATTTTTCTTTTATCTCGCCAAGATGCTCCAATCGACAAAAGGCAATGCCATCCAAAAGAAAATTCCATGGGGATTCTAAATCTGCGATCAGTTTTGCGATGCGACGGATACTTTTTGAGAAAATGATATTTTTGTGCAGCCTTCAAAAACTTAAAAATTCTTAAAAAAAAATTCAATGCGTGGATCGTAATTTTTCTTTTATCTCACCAAGATGCTCCAATCGACAAAAGCTTATGTTATCCGAAAGAAAATTCCATGAGGATTCCAAATCTGCAATCCGTTTTGCGATGCGACGGATACTTTTTGAGAAAATGTGCAGCCTTCTCCATGCTCCAATCAAAAATAGGTAATGCCATCCAAAAGAAAATTCCATGGGGATTCTAAATCTGCGATCAGTTTTGCGATACAACGGATACTTTTTGAGAAAATGATATTTTTGTGCAGCCTTCAAAAACTTAAAAATTCTTAAAAAAAAATTCAATGCGTGGATCGTAATTTTTCTTTTATCTCACCAAGATGCTCCAATCGACAAAAGGTAATGTTATCCGAAAGAAAATTTCATGAGGATTCCAAATCTGCAATCCATTTTGCGATGCGACGGATGCTTTTTGAGAAAATGATATTTTTGTGCAGCCTTCAAAAACTTAAAATTTAAAAAAAAAAAATTCTATTCGTGGATCCTAATTTTTCTTATATGGCGCCAAGATGCTCCAATCGACAAAAGGTAATGCCATCCAAAAGAAAATTCCATGGGGACTCTAAATCTGCAATCCGTTTTGCGATGTGACGGATACTTTTTGAGAAAATGATATTTTTGTGCAGCCTTCAAAAACTTAAAAATTCTTAAAAAATAATTCAATGCGTGGATCGTAATTTCTCTTATATCGCGCCAAGATGTTCCAATCGACAAAAGGTAATGCCATCCAAAAGAAAATTCCACGGGGATTCTAAATCTGCAATCCGTTTTGCGATGCGACGGATACTTTTTGAGAAAATGATATTTTTGTGCAGCCTTCACAAACTTTAAATTTCTTTAAAAAAAATTTCAACGCGTGAATCGTAATTTTTCTTTTAACTCGCCAAGATGCTCCAATCGACAAAAGGCAATGCCATCCAAAAGAAAATTCCATGGGGATTCTAAATCTGCAATCAGTTTTGCGATGCGACGGATACTTTTTGAGAAAATGATATTTTTGTGCAGCCTTCAAAAACTTAAAATTAAAAAAAAAAAAATTCTATTCGTGGATCGTAATTTTTCTTATATCGCGCCAAGATGCTCCAATCGACAAATGGTAATGCCATCCAAAAGAAAATTCTATGGGGATTCTAAATCTGCAATCGGTTTTGCGATGCGACGGATGCTTTTTGAGAAAATGATATTTTTGTGCAGCCTTCAAAAACTTTAAATTTCTTTAAAAAAAATTCAATGCGTGGATCGTAATTTCTCTTATATCGCGCCAAGATGTTCCAATCGACAAAAGGTAATGTTATCCGAAAGAAATTTCCATGAGGATTCTAAATCTGCAATCCGTTTTGCGATGCGACAGATACTTTTTGAGAAAATGATATTTTTGTGCAGCCTTCAAAAAATTAAAATTTCTTTAAAAAAAATTTCAATGCGTGGATCGTAATTTTTCTTTTATCTCGCCAAGATGCTTCAATCGCTCCAATCGACAAAAGGTAATGTTATCCGAAAGAAAATTCCATGGGGATTCTAAATCTGCAATCAGTTTTGCGATGCGACGGATACTTTTTGAGAAAATGATATTTTTGTGCAGCCTTCAAAAACTTAAAATTTAAAAAAAAAAAATTCTATTCGTGGATCCTAATTTTTCTTATATGGCGCCAAGATGCTCCAATCGACAAAAGGTAATGCCATCCAAAAGAAAATTCCATGGGGACTCTAAATCTGCAATCCGTTTTGCGATGTGACGGATACTTTTTGAGAAAATGATATTTTTGTGCAGCCTTCAAAAACTTAAAAATTCTTAAAAAATAATTCAATGCGTGGATCGTAATTTCTCTTATATCGCGCCAAGATGTTCCAATCGACAAAAGGTAATGCCATCCAAAAGAAAATTCCATGGGGATTCTAAATCTGCAATCCGTTTTGCGGTGCGACGGATACTTTTTGAGAAAATGATATTTTTGTGCAGCCTTCACAAACTTTAAATTTCTTTAAAAAAAATTTCAACGCGTGAATCGTAATTTTTCTTTTAACTCGCCAAGATGCTCCAATCGACAAAAGGCAATGCCATCCAAAAGAAAATTCCATGGGGATTCTAAATCTGCAATCAGTTTTGCGATGCGACGGATACTTTTTGAGAAAATGATATTTTTGTGCAGCCTTCAAAAACTTAAAATTAAAAAAAAAAAAATTCTATTCGTGGATCGTAATTTTTCTTATATCGCGCCAAGATGCTCCAATCGACAAATGGTAATGCCATCCAAAAGAAAATTCTATGGGGATTCTAAATCTGCAATCGGTTTTGCGATGCGACGGATGCTTTTTGAGAAAATGATATTTTTGTGCAGCCTTCAAAAACTTTAAATTTCTTTAAAAAAAATTCAATGCGTGGATCGTAATTTCTCTTATATCGCGCCAAGATGTTCCAATCGACAAAAGGTAATGTTATCCGAAAGAAATTTCCATGAGGATTCTAAATCTGCAATCCGTTTTGCGATGCGACAGATACTTTTTGAGAAAATGATATTTTTGTGCAGCCTTCAAAAAATTAAAATTTCTTTAAAAAAAATTTCAATGCGTGGATCGTAATTTTTCTTTTATCTCGCCAAGATGCTTCAATCGCTCCAATCGACAAAAGGTAATGTTATCCGAAAGAAACTTCCATGAGGATTCCAAATCTGCAATCCGTTTTGCGATGCGACGGATGCTTTTTGAGAAAATGATATTTTTGTGCAGCCTTCAAAAACTTAAAATTTAAAAAAAAAAAAATTCTATTCGTGGATCGTAATTTTTCTTATATGGCGCCAAGATGCTCTAATCAAAAATAGGTAATGCCATCCAAAAGAAAATTCCATGGGGATTCTAAATCTGCGATCAGTTTTGCGATACAACGGATACTTTTTGAGAAAATGATATTTTTGTGCAGCCTTCAAAAACTTAAAAATTCTAAAAAAAAAATTCAATGCGTGGATCGTAATTTTTCTTTTATCTCACCAAGATGCTCCAATCGACAAAAGCTTATGTTATCCGAAAGAAAATTCCATGAGGATTCCAAATCTGCAATCCGTTTTGCGATGCGACGGATGCTTTTTGAGAAAATGATATTTTTGTGCAGCCTTCAAAAACTTAAAATTTAAAAAAAAAAAATTCTATTCGTGGATCGTAATTTTTCTTATATGGCGCCAAGATGCTCTAATCAAAAATAGGTAATGCCATCCAAAAGAAAATTCCATGGGGATTCTAAATCTGCAATCCGTTTTGCGATGCGACGGATACTTTTTGAGAAAATGATAGTTTTGTGCAGCCTTCAAAAAATTAAAATTTCTTTAAAAAAAATTTCAATGCGTGGATCGTAATTTGTCTTTTATCTCGCCAAGATGCTTCAATCGCTCCAATCGACAAAAGGTAATGTTATCCGAAAGAAAATTCCATGGGGATTCTAAATCTGCAATCAGTTTTGCGATGCGACGGATACTTTTTGAGAAAATGATATTTTTGTGCAGCCTTCAAAAACTTAAAATTTAAAAAAAAAAAAATCCAATCGTGGATCGTAATTTTTCTTATATCGCGCCAAGATGTTCCAATCGACAAAAGGTAATGCCATCCAAAAGAAAATTCCATGGGGATTCTAAATCTGCAATCCGTTTTGCGATGCGACGGATACTTTTTGAGAAAATGATATTTTTGTGCAGCCTTCACAAACTTTAAATTTCTTTAAAAAAAATTTCAACGCGTGAATCGTAATTTTTCTTTTAACTCGCCAAGATGCTCCAATCGACAAAAGGCAATGCCATCCAAAAGAAAATTCCATGGGGATTCTAAATCTGCGATCAGTTTTGCGATGCGACGGATACTTTTTGAGAAAATGATATTTTTGTGCAGCCTTCAAAAACTTAAAATTAAAAAAAAAAAAATTCTATTCGTGGATCGTAATTTTTCTTATATCGCGCCAAGATGCTCCAATCGACAAAAGGTAATGCCATCCAAAAGAAAATTCTATGGGGATTCTAAATCTGCAATCGGTTTTGCGATGCGACGGATGCTTTTTGAGAAAATGATATTTTTGTGCAGCCTTCAAAAACTTTAAATTTCTTTAAAAAAAATTCAATGCGTGGATCGTAATTTCTCTTATATCGCGCCAAGATGTTCCAATCGACAAAAGGTAATGTTATCCGAAAGAAATTTCCATGAGGATTCTAAATCTGCAATCCGTTTTGCGATGCGACAGATACTTTTTGAGAAAATGATATTTTTGTGCAGCCTTCAAAAAATTAAAATTTCTTTAAAAAAAATTTCAATGCGTGGATCGTAATTTTTCTTTTATCTCGCCAAGATGCTTCAATCGCTCCAATCGACAAAAGGTAATGTTATCCGAAAGAAACTTCCATGAGGATTCCAAATCTGCAATCCGTTTTGCGATGCGACGGATGCTTTTTGAGAAAATGATATTTTTGTGCAGCCTTCAAAAACTTAAAATTTAAAAAAAAAAAAATTCTATTCGTGGATCGTAATTTTTCTTATATGGCGCCAAGATGCTCTAATCAAAAATAGGTAATGCCATCCAAAAGAAAATTCCATGGGGATTCTAAATCTGCGATCAGTTTTGCGATACAACGGATACTTTTTGAGAAAATGATATTTTTGTGCAGCCTTCAAAAACTTAAAAATTCTAAAAAAAAAATTCAATGCGTGGATCGTAATTTTTCTTTTATCTCACCAAGATGCTCCAATCGACAAAAGCTTATGTTATCCGAAAGAAAATTCCATGAGGATTCCAAATCTGCAATCCGTTTTGCGATGCGACGGATGCTTTTTGAGAAAATGATATTTTTGTGCAGCCTTCAAAAACTTAAAATTTAAAAAAAAAAAATTCTATTCGTGGATCGTAATTTTTCTTATATGGCGCCAAGATGCTCTAATCAAAAATAGGTAATGCCATCCAAAAGAAAATTTGATGGGGATTCTAAATCTGCAATCCGTTTTGCGATGCGACGGATACTTTTTGAGAAAATGATAGTTTTGTGCAGCCTTCAAAAAATTAAAATTTCTTTAAAAAAAATTTCAATGCGTGGATCGTAATTTGTCTTTTATCTCGCCAAGATGCTTCAATCGCTCCAATCGACAAAAGGTAATGTTATCCGAAAGAAAATTCCATGGGGATTCTAAATCTGCAATCAGTTTTGCGATGCGACGGATACTTTTTGAGAAAATGATATTTTTGTGCAGCCTTCAAAAACTTAAAATTTAAAAAAAAAAAAATCCAATCGTGGATCGTAATTTTTCTTATATCGCGCCAAGATGTTCCAATCGACAAAAGGTAATGCCATCCAAAAGAAAATTCCATGGGGATTCTAAATCTGCAATCCGTTTTGCGATGCGACGGATACTTTTTGAGAAAATGATATTTTTGTGCAGCCTTCACAAACTTTAAATTTCTTTAAAAAAAATTTCAACGCGTGAATCGTAATTTTTCTTTTAACTCGCCAAGATGCTCCAATCGACAAAAGGCAATGCCATCCAAAAGAAAATTCCATGGGGATTCTAAATCTGCGATCAGTTTTGCGATGCGACGGATACTTTTTGAGAAAATGATATTTTTGTGCAGCCTTCAAAAACTTAAAATTAAAAAAAAAAAAATTCTATTCGTGGATCGTAATTTTTCTTATATCGCGCCAAGATGCTCCAATCGACAAAAGGTAATGCCATCCAAAAGAAAATTCTATGGGGATTCTAAATCTGCAATCGGTTTTGCGATGCGACGGATGCTTTTTGAGAAAATGATATTTTTGTGCAGCCTTCAAAAACTTTAAATTTCTTTAAAAAAAATTCAATGCGTGGATCGTAATTTCTCTTATATCGCGCCAAGATGTTCCAATCGACAAAAGGTAATGTTATCCGAAAGAAATTTCCATGAGGATTCTAAATCTGCAATCAGTTTTGCGATGCGACGGATACTTTTTGAGAAAATGATATTTTTGTGCAGCCTTCAAAAACTTAAAATTTAAAAAAAAAAAATTCTATTCGTGGATCGTAATTTTTCTTATATCGCGCCAAGATGCTCCAATCGACAAAAGGTAATGCCATCCAAAAGAAAATTCTATGGGGATTCTAAATCTGCAATCGGTTTTGCGATGCGACGGATGCTTTTTGAGAAAATGATATTTTTGTGCAGCCTTCAAAAACTTTAAATTTCTTTAAAAAAAATTCAATGCGTGGATCGTAATTTCTCTTATATCGCGCCAAGATGTTCCAATCGACAAAGGGTAATGTTATCCGAAAGAAATTTCCATGAGGATTCTAAATCTGCAATCAGTTTTGCGATGCGACGGATACTTTTTGAGAAAATGATATTTTTGTGCAGCCTTCAAAAAATTAAAATTTCTTTAAAAAAAATTTCAATGCGTGGATCGTAATTTTTCTTTTATCTCGCCAAGATGCTTCAATCGCTCCAATCGACAAAAGGTAATGTTATCCGAAAGAAAATTCCATGGGGATTCTAAATCTGCAATCAGTTTTGCGATGCGACGGATACTTTTTGAGAAAATGATATTTTTGTGCAGCCTTCAAAAACTTAAAATTTAAAAAAAAAAAATTCTATTCGTGGATCGTAATTTTTCTTATATCGCGCCAAGATGCTCCAATCGACAAAAGGTAATGCCATCCAAAAGAAAATTCCATGGGGATTCTAAATCTGTAATCAGTTTTGCGATGCGACGGATACTTTTTGAGAAAATGATATTTTTGTGCAGCCTTCAAAAACTTAAAAATTCTAAAAAAAAATTCAATGCGTGGATCGTAATTTCTCTTATATCGCGCCAAGATGTTATAATCGACAAAAGGTAATGTTATCCGAAAGAAATTTCCATGAGGATTCCAAATCTGCAATCCGTTTTGCGATGCGACGGATACTTTTTGAGAAAATGATATTTTTGTGCAGCCTTCAAAAACTTAAAAATTCTTAAAAAAAAATTCAATGCGTGGATCGTAATTTTTCTTTTATCTCACCAAGATGCTCCAATCGACAAAAGCTTATGTTATCCGAAAGAAAATTCCATGAGGATTCCAAATCTGCAATCCGTTTTGCGATGCGACGGATGCTTTTTGAGAAAATGATATTTTTGTGCAGCCTTCAAAAACTTAAAATTTAAAAAAAAAAAATTCTATTCGTGGATCGTAATTTTTCTTATATGGCGCCAAGATGCTCTAATCAAAAATAGGTAATGCCATCCAAAAGAAAATTCCATGGGGATTCTAAATCTGCAATCCGTTTTGCGATGCGACGGATACTTTTTGAGAAAATGATATTTTTGTGCAGCCTTCAAAAACTTAAAAATTCTAAAAAAAAATTCAATGCGTGGATCGTAATTTCTCTTATATCGCGCCAAGATGTTATAATCGACAAAAGGTAATGTTATCCGAAAGAAATTTCCATGAGGATTCCAAATCTGCAATCCGTTTTGCGATGCGACGGATACTTTTTGAGAAAATGATATTTTTGTGCAGCCTTCAAAAACTTAAAAATTCTTAAAAAAAAATTCAATGCGTGGATCGTAATTTTTCTTTTATCTCACCAAGATGCTCCAATCGACAAAAGCTTATGTTATCCGAAAGAAAATTCCATGAGGATTCCAAATCTGCAATCCGTTTTGCGATGCGACGGATGCTTTTTGAGAAAATGATATTTTTTTGCAGCCTTCAAAAACTTAAAATTTAAAAAAAAAAAATTCTATTCGTGGATCGTAATTTTTCTTATATGGCGCCAAGATGCTCTAATCAAAAATAGGTAATGCCATCCAAAAGAAAATTCCATGGGGATTCTAAATCTGCAATCCGTTTTGCGATGCGACGGATACTTTTTGAGAAAATGATATTTTTGTGCAGCCTTCAAAAACTTAAAAATTCTTAAAAAAAAATTCAATGCGTGGATCGTAATTTTTCTTTTATCTCACCAAGATGTTCCAATCGACAAAAGCTTATGTTATCCGAAAGAAAATTCCATGAGGATTCCAAATCTGCAATCCGTTTTGCGATGCGACGGATGCTTTTTGAGAAAATGATATTTTTGTGCAGCCTTCAAAAACTTAAAATTTAAAAAAAAAAAAATTCTATTCGTGGATCGTAATTTTTCTTATATGGCGCCAAGATGCTCTAATCAAAAATAGGTAATGCCATCCAAAAGAAAATTCCATGGGGATTCTAAATCTGCGATCAGTTTTGCGATACAACGGATACTTTTTGAGAAAATGATATTTTTGTGCAGCCTTCAAAAACTTAAAAATTCTTAAAAAAAAATTCTATTCGTGGATCGTAATTTTTCTTATATCGCGCCAAGATGCTCCAATCGACAAAAGGTAATGCCATCCAAAAGAAAATTCTATGGGGATTCTAAATCTGCAATCGGTTTTGCGATGCGACGGATGCTTTTTGAGAAAATGATATTTTTGTGCAGCCTTCAAAAACTTTAAATTTCTTTAAAAAAAATTCAATGCGTGGATCGTAATTTCTCTTATATCGCGCCAAGATGTTCCAATCGACAAAAGGTAATGTTATCCGAAAGAAACTTCCATGAGGATTCTAAATCTGCAATCCGTTTTGCGATGCGACGGATACTTTTTGAGAAAATGATATTTTTGTGCAGCCTTCAAAAAATTAAAATTTCTTTAAAAAAAATTTCAATGCGTGGATCGTAATTTTTCTTTTATCTCGCCAAGATGCTTCAATCGCTCCAATCGACAAAAGGTAATGTTATCCGAAAGAAAATTCCATGGGGATTCTAAATCTGCAATCAGTTTTGCGATGCGACGGATACTTTTTGAGAAAATGATATTTTTGTGCAGCCTTCAAAAACTTAAAATTTAAAAAAAAAAAATTCTATTCGTGGATCGTAATTTTTCTTATATCGCGCCAAGATGCTCCAATCGACAAAAGGTAATGCCATCCAAAAGAAAATTCCATGGGGATTCTAAATCTGTAATCAGTTTTGCGATGCGACGGATACTTTTTGAGAAAATGATATTTTTGTGCAGCCTTCAAAAACTTAAAAATTCTAAAAACAAATTCAATGCGTGGATCGTAATTTCTCTTATATCGCGCCAAGATGTTATAATCGACAAAAGGTAATGTTATCCGAAAGAAATTTCCATGAGGATTCCAAATCTGCAATCCGTTTTGCGATGCGACGGATACTTTTTGAGAAAATGATATTTTTGTGCAGCCTTCAAAAACTTAAAAATTCTTAAAAAAAAATTCAATGCGTGGATCGTAATTTTTCTTTTATCTCACCAAGATGCTCCAATCGACAAAAGCTTATGTTATCCGAAAGAAAATTCCATGAGGATTCCAAATCTGCAATCCGTTTTGCGATGCGACGGATGCTTTTTGAGAAAATGATATTTTTGTGCAGCCTTCAAAAACTTAAAATTTAAAAAAAAAAAATTCTATTCGTGGATCGTAATTTTTCTTATATGGCGCCAAGATGCTCTAATCAAAAATAGGTAATGCCATCCAAAAGAAAATTCCATGGGGATTCTAAATCTGCAATCCGTTTTGCGATGCGACGGATACTTTTTGAGAAAATGATATTTTTGTGCAGCCTTCAAAAACTTAAAAATTCTAAAAAAAAATTCAATGCGTGGATCGTAATTTCTCTTATATCGCGCCAAGATGTTATAATCGACAAAAGGTAATGTTATCCGAAAGAAATTTCCATGAGGATTCCAAATCTGCAATCCGTTTTGCGATGCGACGGATACTTTTTGAGAAAATGATATTTTTGTGCAGCCTTCAAAAACTTAAAAATTCTTAAAAAAAAATTCAATGCGTGGATCGTAATTTTTCTTTTATCTCACCAAGATGCTCCAATCGACAAAAGCTTATGTTATCCGAAAGAAAATTCCATGAGGATTCCAAATCTGCAATCCGTTTTGCGATGCGACGGATGCTTTTTGAGAAAATGATATTTTTTTGCAGCCTTCAAAAACTTAAAATTTAAAAAAAAAAAATTCTATTCGTGGATCGTAATTTTTCTTATATGGCGCCAAGATGCTCTAATCAAAAATAGGTAATGCCATCCAAAAGAAAATTCCATGGGGATTCTAAATCTGCAATCCGTTTTGCGATGCGACGGATACTTTTTGAGAAAATGATATTTTTGTGCAGCCTTCAAAAACTTCAAAATTCTTAAAAAAAAATTCAATGCGTGGATCGTAATTTTTCTTTTATCTCACCAAGATGTTCCAATCGACAAAAGCTTATGTTATCCGAAAGAAAATTCCATGGGGATTCCAAGTCTGCAATCCGTTTTGCGATGCGACGGATGCTTTTTGAGAAAATGATATTTTTGTGCAGCCTTCAAAAACTTAAAATTTAAAAAAAAAAAAATTCTATTCGTGGATCGTAATTTTTCTTATATGGCGCCAAGATGCTCTAATCAAAAATAGGTTATGCCATCCAAAAGAAAATTCCATGGGGATTCTAAATCTGCGATCAGTTTTGCGATACAACGGATACTTTTTGAGAAAATGATATTTTTGTGCAGCCTTCAAAAACTTAAAAATTCTTAAAAAAAAATTCAATGCGTGGATCGTAATTTTTCTTTTATCTCACCAAGATGCTCCAATCGACAAAAGCTTATGTTATCCGAAAGAAAATTCCATGAGGATTCCAAATCTGCAATCCGTTTTGCGATGCGACGGATGCTTTTTGAGAAAATGATATTTTTGTGCAGCCTTCAAAAACTTAAAATTAAAAAAAAAAAAATTCTATTCGTGGATCGTAATTTTTCTTATATGGCGCCAAGATGCTCTAATCAAAAATAGGTAATGCCATCCAAAAGAAAATTCCATGGGGATTCTAAATCTGCAATCCGTTCTGCTATGCGACGGATACTTTTTGAGAAAATGATATTTTTGTGCAGCCTCCAAAAAATTAAAATTTCTTTAAAAAAAAATTCAATGCGTGGATCGTAATTTTTCTTTTATCTCGCCAAGATGCTTCAATCGGTTCAATCGACAAAAGGTAATGTTATCCGAAAGAAAATTCCATGGGGATTCTAAATCTGCAATCAGTTTTGCGATGCGACGGATACTTTTTGAGAAAATGATATTTTTGTGCAGCCTTCAAAAACTTAAAATTTAAAAAAAAAAATTCTATTCGTGGATCGTAATTTTTCTTATATCGCGCCAAGATGTTCCAATCGACAAAAGGTAATGCCATCCAAAAGAAAATTCCATGGGGATTCTAAATCTGCAATCCGTTTTGCGATGCGACGGATACTTTTTGAGAAAATGATATTTTTGTGCAGCCTTCAAAAACTTAAAATTTAAAAAAAAAAAAATTCTATTCGTCGATCGTAATTTTTCTTATATGGCGCCAAGATGCTCTAATCAAAAATAGGTAATGCCATCCAAAAGAAAATTCCATGGGGATTCTAAATCTGCAATCCGTTCTGCGATGCGACGGATACTTTTTGAGAAAATGATATTTTTGTGCAGCCTCCAAAAAATTAAAATTTCTTTAAAAAAAATTTCAATGCGTGGATCGTAATTTTTCTTTTATCTCGCCAAGATGCTTCAATCGGTTCAATCGACAAAAGGTAATGTTATCCGAAAGAAAATTCCATGGGGATTCTAAATCTGCAATCAGTTTTGCGATGCGACGGATACTTTTTGAGAAAATGATATTTTTGTGCAGCCTTCAAAAACTTAAAATTTAAAAAAAAAAATTCTATTCGTGGATCGTAATTTTTCTTATATCGCGCCAAGATGTTCCAATCGACAAAAGGTAATGCCATCCAAAAGAAAATTCCATGGGGATTCTAAATCTGCAATCCGTTTTGCGATGCGACGGATACTTTTTGAGAAAATGATATTTTTGTGCAGCCTTCACAAACTTTAAATTTCTTTAAAAAAAATTTCAACGCGTGAATCGTAATTTTTCTTTTAACTCGCCAAGATGCTCCAATCGACAAAAGGCAATGCCATCCAAAAGAAAATTCCATGGGGATTCTAAATCTGCGATCAGTTTTGCGATGCGACGGATACTTTTTGAGAAAATGATATTTTTGTGCAGCCTTCAAAAACTTAAAATTAAAAAAAAAAAAATTCTATTCGTGGATCGTAATTTTTCTTATATCGCGCCAAGATGCTCCAATCGACAAAAGGTAATGCCATCCAAAAGAAAATTCCATGGGGATTCTAAATCTGTAATCAGTTTTGCGATGCGACGGATACTTTTTGAGAAAATGATATTTTTGTGCAGCCTTCAAAAACTTAAAAATTCTAAAAACAAATTCAATGCGTGGATCGTAATTTCTCTTATATCGCGCCAAGATGTTATAATCGACAAAAGGTAATGTTATCCGAAAGAAATTTCCATGAGGATTCCAAATCTGCAATCCGTTTTGCGATGCGACGGATACTTTTTGAGAAAATGATATTTTTGTGCAGCCTTCAAAAACTTAAAAATTCTTAAAAAAAAATTCAATGCGTGGATCGTAATTTTTCTTTTATCTCACCAAGATGCTCCAATCGACAAAAGCTTATGTTATCCGAAAGAAAATTCCATGAGGATTCCAAATCTGCAATCCGTTTTGCGATGCGACGGATGCTTTTTGAGAAAATGATATTTTTGTGCAGCCTTCAAAAACTTAAAATTTAAAAAAAAAAATTCTATTCGTGGATCGTAATTTTTCTTATATGGCGCCAAGATGCTCTAATCAAAAATAGGTAATGCCATCCAAAAGAAAATTCCATGGGGATTCTAAATCTGCAATCCGTTTTGCGATGCGACGGATACTTTTTGAGAAAATGATATTTTTGTGCAGCCTTCAAAAACTTAAAAATTCTAAAAAAAAATTCAATGCGTGGATCGTAATTTCTCTTATATCGCGCCAAGATGTTATAATCGACAAAAGGTAATGTTATCCGAAAGAAATTTCCATGAGGATTCCAAATCTGCAATCCGTTTTGCGATGCGACGGATACTTTTTGAGAAAATGATATTTTTGTGCAGCCTTCAAAAACTTAAAAATTCTTAAAAAAAAATTCAATGCGTGGATCGTAATTTTTCTTTTATCTCACCAAGATGCTCCAATCGACAAAAGCTTATGTTATCCGAAAGAAAATTCCATGAGGATTCCAAATCTGCAATCCGTTTTGCGATGCGACGGATGCTTTTTGAGAAAATGATATTTTTTTGCAGCCTTCAAAAACTTAAAATTTAAAAAAAAAAAATTCTATTCGTGGATCGTAATTTTTCTTATATGGCGCCAAGATGCTCTAATCAAAAATAGGTAATGCCATCCAAAAGAAAATTCCATGGGGATTCTAAATCTGCAATCCGTTTTGCGATGCGACGGATACTTTTTGAGAAAATGATATTTTTGTGCAGCCTTCAAAAACTTAAAAATTCTTAAAAAAAAATTCAATGCGTGGATCGTAATTTTTCTTTTATCTCACCAAGATGTTCCAATCGACAAAAGCTTATGTTATCCGAAAGAAAATTCCATGGGGATTCCAAGTCTGCAATCCGTTTTGCGATGCGACGGATGCTTTTTGAGAAAATGATATTTTTGTGCAGCCTTCAAAAACTTAAAATTTAAAAAAAAAAAAATTCTATTCGTGGATCGTAATTTTTCTTATATGGCGCCAAGATGCTCTAATCAAAAATAGGTAATGCCATCCAAAAGAAAATTCCATGGGGATTCTAAATCTGCGATCAGTTTTGCGATACAACGGATACTTTTTGAGAAAATGATATTTTTGTGCAGCCTTCAAAAACTTAAAAATTCTTAAAAAAAAATTCAATGCGTGGATCGTAATTTTTCTTTTATCTCACCAAGATGCTCCAATCGACAAAAGCTTATGTTATCCGAAAGAAAATTCCATGAGGATTCCAAATCTGCAATCCGTTTTGCGATGCGACGGATGCTTTTTGAGAAAATGATATTTTTGTGCAGCCTTCAAAAACTTAAAATTAAAAAAAAAAAAATTCTATTCGTGGATCGTAATTTTTCTTATATGGCGCCAAGATGCTCTAATCAAAAATAGGTAATGCCATCCAAAAGAAAATTCCATGGGGATTCTAAATCTGCAATCCGTTCTGCTATGCGACGGATACTTTTTGAGAAAATGATATTTTTGTGCAGCCTCCAAAAAATTAAAATTTCTTTAAAAAAAAATTCAATGCGTGGATCGTAATTTTTCTTTTATCTCGCCAAGATGCTTCAATCGGTTCAATCGACAAAAGGTAATGTTATCCGAAAGAAAATTCCATGGGGATTCTAAATCTGCAATCAGTTTTGCGATGCGACGGATACTTTTTGAGAAAATGATATTTTTGTGCAGCCTTCAAAAACTTAAAATTTAAAAAAAAAAATTCTATTCGTGGATCGTAATTTTTCTTATATCGCGCCAAGATGTTCCAATCGACAAAAGGTAATGCCATCCAAAAGAAAATTCCATGGGGATTCTAAATCTGCAATCCGTTTTGCGATGCGACGGATACTTTTTGAGAAAATGATATTTTTGTGCAGCCTTCAAAAACTTAAAATTTAAAAAAAAAAAAATTCTATTCGTCGATCGTAATTTTTCTTATATGGCGCCAAGATGCTCTAATCAAAAATAGGTAATGCCATCCAAAAGAAAATTCCATGGGGATTCTAAATCTGCAATCCGTTCTGCTATGCGACGGATACTTTTTGAGAAAATGATATTTTTGTGCAGCCTCCAAAAACTTAAAATTTAAAAAAAAAAATTCTATTCGTGGATCGTAATTTTTCTTATATCGCGCCAAGATGTTCCAATCGACAAAAGGTAATGCCATCCAAAAGAAAATTCCATGGGGATTCTAAATCTGCAATCCGTTTTGCGATGCGACGGATACTTTTTGAGAAAATGATATTTTTGTGCAGCCTTCACAAACTTTAAATTTCTTTAAAAAAAATTTCAACGCGTGAATCGTAATTTTTCTTTTAACTCGCCAAGATGCTCCAATCGACAAAAGGCAATGCCATCCAAAAGAAAATTCCATGGGGATTCTAAATCTGCAATCAGTTTTGCGATGCGACGGATACTTTTTGAGAAAATGATATTTTTGTGCAGCCTTCAAAAACTTAAAATTTAAAAAAAAAAATTCTATTCGTGGATCGTAATTTTTCTTATATCGCGCCAAGATGTTCCAATCGACAAAAGGTAATGCCATCCAAAAGAAAATTCCATGGGGATTCTAAATCTGCAATCCGTTTTGCGATGCGACGGATACTTTTTGAGAAAATGATATTTTTGTGCAGCCTTCAAAAACTTAAAATTTAAAAAAAAAAAAATTCTATTCGTCGATCGTAATTTTTCTTATATGGCGCCAAGATGCTCTAATCAAAAATAGGTAATGCCATCCAAAAGAAAATTCCATGGGGATTCTAAATCTGCAATCCGTTTTGCGATGCGACGGATGCTTTTTGAGAAAATGATATTTTTGTGCAGCCTTCAAAAACTTAAAATTAAAAAAAAAAAAATTCTATTCGTGGATCGTAATTTTTCTTATATGGCGCCAAGATGCTCTAATCAAAAATAGGTAATGCCATCCAAAAGAAAATTCCATGGGGATTCTAAATCTGCAATCCGTTCTGCTATGCGACGGATACTTTTTGAGAAAATGATATTTTTGTGCAGCCTCCAAAAAATTAAAATTTCTTTAAAAAAAAATTCAATGCGTGGATCGTAATTTTTCTTTTATCTCGCCAAGATGCTTCAATCGGTTCAATCGACAAAAGGTAATGTTATCCGAAAGAAAATTCCATGGGGATTCTAAATCTGCAATCAGTTTTGCGATGCGACGGATACTTTTTGAGAAAATGATATTTTTGTGCAGCCTTCAAAAACTTAAAATTTAAAAAAAAAAATTCTATTCGTGGATCGTAATTTTTCTTATATCGCGCCAAGATGTTCCAATCGACAAAAGGTAATGCCATCCAAAAGAAAATTCCATGGGGATTCTAAATCTGCAATCCGTTTTGCGATGCGACGGATACTTTTTGAGAAAATGATATTTTTGTGCAGCCTTCAAAAACTTAAAATTTAAAAAAAAAAAAATTCTATTCGTCGATCGTAATTTTTCTTATATGGCGCCAAGATGCTCTAATCAAAAATAGGTAATGCCATCCAAAAGAAAATTCCATGGGGATTCTAAATCTGCAATCCGTTCTGCGATGCGACGGATACTTTTTGAGAAAATGATATTTTTGTGCAGCCTCCAAAAAATTAAAATTTCTTTAAAAAAAATTTCAATGCGTGGATCGTAATTTTTCTTTTATCTCGCCAAGATGCTTCAATCGGTTCAATCGACAAAAGGTAATGTTATCCGAAAGAAAATTCCATGGGGATTCTAAATCTGCAATCAGTTTTGCGATGCGACGGATACTTTTTGAGAAAATGATATTTTTGTGCAGCCTTCAAAAACTTAAAATTTAAAAAAAAAAATTCTATTCGTGGATCGTAATTTTTCTTATATCGCGCCAAGATGTTCCAATCGACAAAAGGTAATGCCATCCAAAAGAAAATTCCATGGGGATTCTAAATCTGCAATCCGTTTTGCGATGCGACGGATACTTTTTGAGAAAATGATATTTTTGTGCAGCCTTCACAAACTTTAAATTTCTTTAAAAAAAATTTCAACGCGTGAATCGTAATTTTTCTTTTAACTCGCCAAGATGCTCCAATCGACAAAAGGCAATGCCATCCAAAAGAAAATTCCATGGGGATTCTAAATCTGCGATCAGTTTTGCGATGCGACGGATACTTTTTGAGAAAATGATATTTTTGTGCAGCCTTCAAAAACTTAAAATTAAAAAAAAAAAAATTCTATTCGTGGATCGTAATTTTTCTTATATCGCGCCAAGATGCTCCAATCGACAAAAGGTAATGCCATCCAAAAGAAAATTCCATGGGGATTCTAAATCTGTAATCAGTTTTGCGATGCGACGGATACTTTTTGAGAAAATGATATTTTTGTGCAGCCTTCAAAAACTTAAAAATTCTAAAAACAAATTCAATGCGTGGATCGTAATTTCTCTTATATCGCGCCAAGATGTTATAATCGACAAAAGGTAATGTTATCCGAAAGAAATTTCCATGAGGATTCCAAATCTGCAATCCGTTTTGCGATGCGACGGATACTTTTTGAGAAAATGATATTTTTGTGCAGCCTTCAAAAACTTAAAAATTCTTAAAAAAAAATTCAATGCGTGGATCGTAATTTTTCTTTTATCTCACCAAGATGCTCCAATCGACAAAAGCTTATGTTATCCGAAAGAAAATTCCATGAGGATTCCAAATCTGCAATCCGTTTTGCGATGCGACGGATGCTTTTTGAGAAAATGATATTTTTGTGCAGCCTTCAAAAACTTAAAATTTAAAAAAAAAAAATTCTATTCGTGGATCGTAATTTTTCTTATATGGCGCCAAGATGCTCTAATCAAAAATAGGTAATGCCATCCAAAAGAAAATTCCATGGGGATTCTAAATCTGCAATCCGTTTTGCGATGCGACGGATACTTTTTGAGAAAATGATATTTTTGTGCAGCCTTCAAAAACTTAAAAATTCTAAAAAAAAATTCAATGCGTGGATCGTAATTTCTCTTATATCGCGCCAAGATGTTATAATCGACAAAAGGTAATGTTATCCGAAAGAAATTTCCATGAGGATTCCAAATCTGCAATCCGTTTTGCGATGCAACGGATACTTTTTGAGAAAATGATATTTTTGTGCAGCCTTCAAAAACTTAAAAATTCTTAAAAAAAAATTCAATGCGTGGATCGTAATTTTTCTTTTATCTCACCAAGATGCTCCAATCGACAAAAGCTTATGTTATCCGAAAGAAAATTCCATGAGGATTCCAAATCTGCAATCCGTTTTGCGATGCGACGGATGCTTTTTGAGAAAATGATATTTTTTTGCAGCCTTCAAAAACTTAAAATTTAAAAAAAAAAAATTCTATTCGTGGATCGTAATTTTTCTTATATGGCGCCAAGATGCTCTAATCAAAAATAGGTAATGCCATCCAAAAGAAAATTCCATGGGGATTCTAAATCTGCAATCCGTTTTGCGATGCGACGGATACTTTTTGAGAAAATGATATTTTTGTGCAGCCTTCAAAAACTTAAAAATTCTTAAAAAAAAATTCAATGCGTGGATCGTAATTTTTCTTTTATCTCACCAAGATGTTCCAATCGACAAAAGCTTATGTTATCCGAAAGAAAATTCCATGGGGATTCCAAGTCTGCAATCCGTTTTGCGATGCGACGGATGCTTTTTGAGAAAATGATATTTTTGTGCAGCCTTCAAAAACTTAAAATTTAAAAAAAAAAAAATTCTATTCGTGGATCGTAATTTTTCTTATATGGCGCCAAGATGCTCTAATCAAAAATAGGTAATGCCATCCAAAAGAAAATTCCATGGGGATTCTAAATCTGCGATCAGTTTTGCGATACAACGGATACTTTTTGAGAAAATGATATTTTTGTGCAGCCTTCAAAAACTTAAAAATTCTTAAAAAAAAATTCAATGCGTGGATCGTAATTTTTCTTTTATCTCACCAAGATGCTCCAATCGACAAAAGCTTATGTTATCCGAAAGAAAATTCCATGAGGATTCCAAATCTGCAATCCGTTTTGCGATGCGACGGATGCTTTTTGAGAAAATGATATTTTTGTGCAGCCTTCAAAAACTTAAAATTAAAAAAAAAAAAATTCTATTCGTGGATCGTAATTTTTCTTATATGGCGCCAAGATGCTCTAATCAAAAATAGGTAATGCCATCCAAAAGAAAATTCCATGGGGATTCTAAATCTGCAATCCGTTCTGCTATGCGACGGATACTTTTTGAGAAAATGATATTTTTGTGCAGCCTCCAAAAAATTAAAATTTCTTTAAAAAAAAATTCAATGCGTGGATCGTAATTTTTCTTTTATCTCGCCAAGATGCTTCAATCGGTTCAATCGACAAAAGGTAATGTTATCCGAAAGAAAATTCCATGGGGATTCTAAATCTGCAATCAGTTTTGCGATGCGACGGATACTTTTTGAGAAAATGATATTTTTGTGCAGCCTTCAAAAACTTAAAATTTAAAAAAAAAAATTCTATTCGTGGATCGTAATTTTTCTTATATCGCGCCAAGATGTTCCAATCGACAAAAGGTAATGCCATCCAAAAGAAAATTCCATGGGGATTCTAAATCTGCAATCCGTTTTGCGATGCGACGGATACTTTTTGAGAAAATGATATTTTTGTGCAGCCTTCAAAAACTTAAAATTTAAAAAAAAAAAAATTCTATTCGTCGATCGTAATTTTTCTTATATGGCGCCAAGATGCTCTAATCAAAAATAGGTAATGCCATCCAAAAGAAAATTCCATGGGGATTCTAAATCTGCAATCCGTTCTGCGATGCGACGGATACTTTTTGAGAAAATGATATTTTTGTGCAGCCTCCAAAAAATTAAAATTTCTTTAAAAAAAATTTCAATGCGTGGATCGTAATTTTTCTTTTATCTCGCCAAGATGCTTCAATCGGTTCAATCGACAAAAGGTAATGTTATCCGAAAGAAAATTCCATGGGGATTCTAAATCTGCAATCAGTTTTGCGATGCGACGGATACTTTTTGAGAAAATGATATTTTTGTGCAGCCTTCAAAAACTTAAAATTTAAAAAAAAAAATTCTATTCGTGGATCGTAATTTTTCTTATATCGCGCCAAGATGTTCCAATCGACAAAAGGTAATGCCATCCAAAAGAAAATTCCATGGGGATTCTAAATCTGCAATCCGTTTTGCGATGCGACGGATACTTTTTGAGAAAATGATATTTTTGTGCAGCCTTCACAAACTTTAAATTTCTTTAAAAAAAATTCAATGCGTGGATCGTAATTTCTCTTATATCGCGCCAAGATGTTCCAATCGACAAAAGGTAATGTTATCCGAAAGAAATTTCCATGAGGATTCTAAATCTGCAATCCGTTTTGCGATGCGACGGATACTTTTTGAGAAAATGATATTTTTGTGCAGCCTTCAAAAAATTAAAATTTCTTTAAAAAAAATTTCAATGCGTGGATCGTAATTTTTCTTTTATCTCGCCAAGATGCTTCAATCGCTCCAATCGACAAAAGGTAATGTTATCCGAAAGAAAATTCCATGGGGATTCTAAATCTTCAATCAGTTTTGCGATGCGACGGATACTTTTTGAGAAAATGATATTTTTGTGCAGCCTTCAAAAACTTAAAATTTAAAAAAAAAAAATTCTATTCGTGGATCGTAATTTTTCTTATATCGCGCCAAGATGCTCCAATCGACAAAAGGTAATGCCATCCAAAAGAAAATTCCATGGGGATTCTAAATCTGTAATCAGTTTTGCGATGCGACGGATACTTTTTGAGAAAATGATATTTTTGTGCAGCCTTCAAAAACTTAAAAATTCTAAAAAAAAATTCAATGCGTGGATCGTAATTTTTCTTTTATCTCACCAAGATGCTCCAATCGACAAAAGCTTATGTTATCCGAAAGAAAATTCCATGAGGATTCCAAATCTGCAATCCGTTTTGCGATGCGACGGATGCTTTTTGAGAAAATGATATTTTTGTGCAGCCTTCAAAAACTTAAAATTTAAAAAAAAAAATTCTATTCGTGGATCGTAATTTTTCTTATATGGCGCCAAGATGCTCTAATCAAAAATAGGTAATGCCATCCAAAAGAAAATTCCATGGGGATTCTAAATCTGCAATCCGTTCTGCTATGCGACGGATACTTTTTGAGAAAATGATATTTTTGTGCAGCCTCCAAAAAATTAAAATTTCTTTAAAAAAAATTTCAATGCGTGGATCGTAATTTTTCTTTTATCTCGCCAAGATGCTTCAATCGGTTCAATCGACAAAAGGTAATGTTATCCGAAAGAAAATTCCATGGGGATTCTAAATCTGCAATCAGTTTTGCGATGCGACGGATACTTTTTGAGAAAATGATATTTTTGTGCAGCCTTCAAAAACTTAAAATTTAAAAAAAAAAATTCTATTCGTGGATCGTAATTTTTCTTATATCGCGCCAAGATGTTCCAATCGACAAAAGGTAATGCCATCCAAAAGAAAATTCCATGGGGATTCTAAATCTGCAATCCGTTTTGCGATGCGACGGATACTTTTTGAGAAAATGATATTTTTGTGCAGCCTTCAAAAACTTAAAATTTAAAAAAAAAAAAATTCTATTCGTCGATCGTAATTTTTCTTATATGGCGCCAAGATGCTCTAATCAAAAATAGGTAATGCCATCCAAAAGAAAATTCCATGGGGATTCTAAATCTGCAATCCGTTCTGCGATGCGACGGATACTTTTTGAGAAAATGATATTTTTGTGCAGCCTCCAAAAAATTAAAATTTCTTTAAAAAAAATTTCAATGCGTGGATCGTAATTTTTCTTTTATCTCGCCAAGATGCTTCAATCGGTTCAATCGACAAAAGGTAATGTTATCCGAAAGAAAATTCCATGGGGATTCTAAATCTGCAATCAGTTTTGCGATGCGACGGATACTTTTTGAGAAAATGATATTTTTGTGCAGCCTTCAAAAACTTAAAATTTAAAAAAAAAAATTCTATTCGTGGATCGTAATTTTTCTTATATCGCGCCAAGATGTTCCAATCGACAAAAGGTAATGCCATCCAAAAGAAAATTCCATGGGGATTCTAAATCTGCAATCCGTTTTGCGATGCGACGGATACTTTTTGAGAAAATGATATTTTTGTGCAGCCTTCACAAACTTTAAATTTCTTTAAAAAAAATTTCAACGCGTGAATCGTAATTTTTCTTTTAACTCGCCAAGATGCTCCAATCGACAAAAGGCAATGCCATCCAAAAGAAAATTCCATGGGGATTCTAAATCTGCGATCAGTTTTGCGATGCGACGGATACTTTTTGAGAAAATGATATTTTTGTGCAGCCTTCAAAAACTTAAAATTAAAAAAAAAAAAATTCTATTCGTGGATCGTAATTTTTCTTATATCGCGCCAAGATGCTCCAATCGACAAAAGGTAATGCCATCCAAAAGAAAATTCTATGGGGATTCTAAATCTGCAATCGGTTTTGCGATGCGACGGATGCTTTTTGAGAAAATGATATTTTTGTGCAGCCTTCAAAAACTTAAAATTAAAAAAAAAAAAATTCTATTCGTGGATCGTAATTTTTCTTATATCGCGCCAAGATGTTCCAATCGACAAAAGGTAATGTTATCCGAAAGAAAATTCCATGGGGATTCTAAATCTTCAATCAGTTTTGCGATGCGACGGATACTTTTTGAGAAAATGATATTTTTGTGCAGCCTTCAAAAACTTAAAATTTAAAAAAAAAAAATTCTATTCGTGGATCGTAATTTTTCTTATATCGCGCCAAGATGCTCCAATCGACAAAAGGTAATGCCATCCAAAAGAAAATTCCATGGGGATTCTAAATCTGTAATCAGTTTTGCGATGCGACGGATACTTTTTGAGAAAATGATATTTTTGTGCAGCCTTCAAAAACTTAAAAATTCTAAAAAAAAATTCAATGCGTGGATCGTAATTTTTCTTTTATCTCACCAAGATGCTCCAATCGACAAAAGCTTATGTTATCCGAAAGAAAATTCCATGAGGATTCCAAATCTGCAATCCGTTTTGCGATGCGACGGATGCTTTTTGAGAAAATGATATTTTTGTGCAGCCTTCAAAAACTTAAAATTTAAAAAAAAAAATTCTATTCGTGGATCGTAATTTTTCTTATATGGCGCCAAGATGCTCCAATCAAAAATAGGTAATGCCATCCAAAAGAAAATTCCATGGGGATTCTAAATCTGCGATCAGTTTTGCGATACAACGGATACTTTTTGAGAAAATGATATTTTTGTGCAGCCTTCAAAAACTTAAAAATTCTTAAAAAAAAATTCAATGCGTGGATCGTAATTTTTCTTTTATCTCACCAAGATGCTCCAATCGACAAAAGCTTATGTTATCCGAAAGAAAATTCCATGAGGATTCCAAATCTGCAATCCGTTTTGCGATGCGACGGATGCTTTTTGAGAAAATGATATTTTTGTGCAGCCTTCAAAAACTTAAAATTTAAAAAAAAAAAATTCTATTCGTGGATCGTAATTTTTCTTATATGGCGCCAAGATGCTTCAATCGACAAAAGGTAATGCCATCCAAAAGAAAATTCCATGGGGACTCTAAATCTGCAATCCGTTTTGCGATGTGACGGATACTTTTTGAGAAAATGATATTTTTGTGCAGCCTTCAAAAACTTAAAAATTCTTAAAAAATAATTCAATGCGTGGATCGTAATTTCTCTTATATCGCGCCAAGATGTTCCAATCGACAAAAGGTAATGCCATCCAAAAGAAAATTCCATGGGGATTCTAAATCTGCAATCCGTTTTGCGATGCGACGGATACTTTTTGAGAAAATGATATTTTTGTGCAGCCTTCACAAACTTTAAATTTCTTTAAAAAAAATTTCAACGCGTGAATCGTAATTTTTCTTTTATCTCGCCAAGATGCGCCAATCGACAAAAGGCAATTCCATCCAAAAGAAAATTCCATGGGGATTCTAAATCTGCGATCAGTTTTGCGATGCGACGGATACTTTTTGAGAAAATTATATTTTTGTGCAGCCTTCAAAAACTTAAAAATTCTTAAAAAAAAATTCAATGCGTGGATCGTAATTTTTCTTTTATCTCACCAAGATGCTCCAATCGACAAAAGCTTATGTTATCCGAAAGAAAATTCCATGAGGATTCCAAATCTGCAATCAGTTTTGCGATGCGACGGATACTTTTTGAGAAAATGATATTTTTGTGCAGCCTTCAAAAAATTAAAATTTCTTTAAAAAAAATTCAATGCGTGGATCGTAACTTTTCTTATATCGCGCCGAGATGATCCAATCCACAAAGGGTAATATTATCCGAAAGAAAATTCCATGAGGATTCTAAATCTGCAATCCGTTTTGCGATGCGATGGATACTTTTTGAGAAAATGATTTTTTTGTGCAGCTTTCAAAAACTTAAAATTTCTTTAAAAAAAATTCAATGCGTGGATCGTAATTTTTCTTATATGGCGCCAAGATGATCCAATCGACAAAAGGTAATGTTATCCGAAAGAAAATTCCATGGGGATTCTAAATCTGCAATCCGTTTTGCGATGCGACGGATACTTTTTGAGAAAATGATATTTTTGTGCAGCCTTCACAAACTTTAAATTTCTTTAAAAAAAATTTCAACGCGTGAATCGTAATTTTTCTTTTAACTCGCCAAGATGCTCCAATCGACAAAAGGCAATGCCATCCAAAAGAAAATTCCATGGGGATTCTAAATCTGCGATCAGTTTTGCGATGCGACAGATACTTTTTGAGAAAATGATATTTTTGTGCAGCCTTCAAAAACTTAAAATTAAAAAAAAAAAATTCTATTCGTGGATCGTAATTTTTCTTATATCGCGCCAAGATGCTCCAATCGACAAAAGGTAATGCCATCCAAAAGAAAATTCTATGGGGATTCTAAATCTGCAATCGGTTTTGCGATGCGACGGATGCTTTTTGAGAAAATGATATTTTTGTGCAGCCTTCAAAAACTTTAAATTTCTTTAAAAAAAATTCAATGCGTGGATCGTAATTTCTCTTATATCGCGCCAAGATGTTCCAATCGACAAAAGGTAATGTTATCCGAAAGAAATTTCCATGAGGATTCTAAATCTGCAATCCGTTTTGCGATGCGACGGATACTTTTTGAGAAAATGATATTTTTGTGCAGCCTTCAAAAAATTAAAATTTCTTTAAAAAAAATTTCAATGCGTGGATCGTAATTTTTCTTTTATCTCGCCAAGATGCTTCAATCGCTCCAATCGACAAAAGGTAATGTTATCTGAAAGAAAATTCCATGGGGATTCTAAATCTGCAATCAGTTTTGCGATGCGACGGATACTTTTTGAGAAAATGATATTTTTGTGCAGCCTTCAAAAACTTAAAATTTAAAAAAAAAAAATTCTCTTCGTGGATCGTAATTTTTCTTATATCGCGCCAAGATGCTCCAATCGACAAAAGGTAATGCCATCCAAAAGAAAATTCCATGGGGATTCTAAATCTGTAATCAGTTTTGCGATGCGACGGATACTTTTTGAGAAAATGATATTTTTGTGCAGCCTTCAAAAACTTAAAAATTCTAAAAAAAAATTCAATGCGTGGATCGTAATTTCTCTTATATCGCGCCAAGATGTTATAATCGGCAAAAGGTAATGTTATCCGAAAGAAATTTCCATGAGGATTCCAAATCTGCAATCCGTTTTGCGATGCGACGGATACTTTTTGAGAAAATGATATTTTTGTGCAGCCTTCAAAAACTTAAAAATTCTTAAAAAAAAATTCAATGCGTGGATCGTAATTTTTCTTTTATCTCACCAAGATGCTCCAATCGACAAAAGCTTATGTTATCCGAAAGAAAATTCCATGAGGATTCCAAATCTGCAATCCGTTTTGCGATGCGACGGATGCTTTTTGAGAAAATGATATTTTTGTGCAGCCTTCAAAAACTTAAAATTTAAAAAAAAAAAATTCTATTCGTGGATCGTAATTTTTCTTATATGGCGCCAAGATGCTCTAATCAAAAATAGGTAATGCCATCCAAAAGAAAATTCCATGGGGATTCTAAATCTGCAATCCGTTTTGCGATGCGACGGATACTTTTTGAGAAAATGATATTTTTGTGCAGCCTTCAAAAACTTAAAAATTCTAAAAAAAAATTCAATGCGTGGATCGTAATTTCTCTTATATCGCGCCAAGATGTTATAATCGACAAAAGGTAATGTTATCCGAAAGAAATTTCCATGAGGATTCCAAATCTGCAATCCGTTTTGCGATGCGACGGATACTTTTTGAGAAAATGATATTTTTGTGCAGCCTTCAAAAACTTAAAAATTCTTAAAAAAAAATTCAATGCGTGGATCGTAATTTTTCTTTTATCTCACCAAGATGCTCCAATCGACAAAAGCTTATGTTATCCGAAAGAAAATTCCATGAGGATTCCAAATCTGCAATCCGTTTTGCGATGCGACGGATGCTTTTTGAGAAAATGATATTTTTTTACAGCCTTCAAAAACTTAAAATTTAAAAAAAAAAAATTCTATTCGTGGATCGTAATTTTTCTTATATGGCGCCAAGATGCTCTAATCAAAAATAGGTAATGCCATCCAAAAGAAAATTCCATGGGGATTCTAAATCTGCAATCCGTTTTGCGATGCGACGGATACTTTTTGAGAAAATGATATTTTTGTGCAGCCTTCAAAAACTTAAAAATTCTTAAAAAAAAATTCAATGCGTGGATCGTAATTTTTCTTTTATCTCACCAAGATGTTCCAATCGACAAAAGCTTATGTTATCCGAAAGAAAATTCCATGAGGATTCCAAATCTGCAATCCGTTTTCCGATGCGACGGATGCTTTTTGAGAAAATGATATTTTTGTGCAGCCTTCAAAAACTTAAAATTTAAAAAAAAAAAAATTCTATTCGTGGATCGTAATTTTTCTTATATGGCGCCAAGATGCTCTAATCAAAAATAGGTAATGCCATCCAAAAGAAAATTCCATGGGGATTCTAAATCTGCAATCCGTTCTGCGATGCGACGGATACTTTTTGAGAAAATGATATTTTTGTGCAGCCTCCAAAAAATTAAAATTTCTTTAAAAAAAATTTCAATGCGTGGATCGTAATTTTTCTTTTATCTCGCCAAGATGCTTCAATCGGTTCAATCGACAAAAGGTAATGTTATCCGAAAGAAAATTCCATGGGGATTCTAAATCTGCAATCAGTTTTGCGATGCGACGGATACTTTTTGAGAAAATGATATTTTTGTGCAGCCTTCAAAAACTTAAAATTTAAAAAAAAAAATTCTATTCGTGGATCGTAATTTTTCTTATATCGCGCCAAGATGTTCCAATCGACAAAAGGTAATGCCATCCAAAAGAAAATTCCATGGGGATTCTAAATCTGCAATCCGTTTTGCGATGCGACGGATACTTTTTGAGAAAATGATATTTTTGTGCAGCCTTCAAAAACTTAATATTTAAAAAAAAAAAATTCTATTCGTGGATCGTAATTTTTCTTATATGGCGCCAAGATGCTCTAATCAAAAATAGGTAATGCCATCCAAAAGAAAATTCCATGGGGATTCTAAATCTGCAATCCGTTCTGCGATGCGACGGATACTTTTTGAGAAAATGATATTTTTGTGCAGCCTCCAAAAAATTAAAATTTCTTTAAAAAAAATTTCAATGCGTGGATCGTAATTTTTCTTTTATCTCGCCAAGATGCTTCAATCGGTTCAATCGACAAAAGGTAATGTTATCCGAAAGAAAATTCCATGGGGATTCTAAATCTGCAATCAGTTTTGCGATGCGACGGATACTTTTTGAGAAAATGATATTTTTGTGCAGCCTTCAAAAACTTAAAATTTAAAAAAAAAAATTCTATTCGTGGATCGTAATTTTTCTTATATCGCGCCAAGATGTTCCAATCGACAAAAGGTAATGCCATCCAAAAGAAAATTCCATGGGGATTCTAAATCAGCAATCCGTTTTGCGATGCGACGGATACTTTTTGAGAAAGTGATATTTTTGTGCAGCCTTCACAAACTTTAAATTTCTTTAAAAAAAATTTCAACGCGTGAATCGTAATTTTTCTTTTAACTCGCCAAGATGCTCCAATCGACAAAAGGCAATGCCATCCAAAAGAAAATTCCATGGGGATTCTAAATCTGCAATCGGTTTTGCGATGCGACGGATGCTTTTTGGGAAAATGATATTTTTGTGCAGCCTTCAAAAACTTTAAATTTCTTTAAAAAAAATTCAATGCGTGGATCGTAATTTCTCTTATATCGCGCCAAGATGTTCCAATCGACAAAAGGTAATGTTATCCGAAAGAAATTTCCATGGGGATTCTAAATCTGCAATCCGTTTTGCGATGCGACGGATACTTTTTGAGAAAATGATATTTTTGTGCAGCCTTCAAAAAATTAAAATTTCTTTAAAAAAAATTTCAATGCGTGGATCGTAATTTTTCTTTTATCTCGCCAAGATGCTTCAATCGCTCCAATCGACAAAAGGTAATGTTATCCGAAAGAAAATTCCATGGGGATTCTAAATCTTCAATCAGTTTTGCGATGCGACGGATACTTTTTGAGAAAATGATATTTTTGTGCAGCCTTCAAAAACTTAAAATTTAAAAAAAAAAAATTCTATTCGTGGATCGTAATTTTTCTTATATCGCGCCAAGATGCTCCAATCGACAAAAGGTAATGCCATCCAAAAGAAAATTCCATGGGGATTCTAAATCTGTAATCAGTTTTGCGATGCGACGGATACTTTTTGAGAAAATGATATTTTTGTGCAGCCTTCAAAAACTTAAAAATTCTTAAAAAAAAAATTCAATGCGTGGATCGTAATTTTTCTTTTATCTCACCAAGATGCTCCAATCGACAAAAGCTTATGTTATCCGAAAGAAAATTCCATGAGGATTCCAAATCTGCAATCCGTTTTGCGATGCGACGGATGCTTTTTGAGAAAATGATATTTTTGTGCAGCCTTCAAAAACTTAAAATTTAAAAAAAAAAATTCTATTCGTGGATCGTAATTTTTCTTATATGGCGCCAAGATGCTCCAATCAAAAATAGGTAATGCCATCCAAAAGAAAATTCCATGGGGATTCTAAATCTGCGATCAGTTTTGCGATACAACGGATACTTTTTGAGAAAATGATATTTTTGTGCAGCCTTCAAAAACTTAAAAATTCTTAAAAAAAAAATTCAATGCGTGGATCGTAATTTTTCTTTTATCTCACCAAGATGCTCCAATCGACAAAAGCTTATGTTATCCGAAAGAAAATTCCATGAGGATTCCAAATCTGCAATCCGTTTTGCGATGCGACGGATGCTTTTTGAGAAAATGATATTTTTGTGCAGCCTTCAAAAACTTAAAATTTAAAAAAAAAAAAATTCTATTCGTGGATCGTAATTTTTCTTATATGGCGCCAAGATGCTTCAATCGACAAAAGGTAATGCCATCCAAAAGAAAATTCCATGGGGACTCTAAATCTGCAATCCGTTTTGCGATGTGACGGATACTTTTTGAGAAAATGATATTTTTGTGCAGCCTTCAAAAACTTAAAAATTCTTAAAAAATAATTCAATGCGTGGATCGTAATTTCTCTTATATCGCGCCAAGATGTTCCAATCGACAAAAGGTAATGCCATCCAAAAGAAAATTCCATGGGGATTCTAAATCTGCAATCCGTTTTGCGATGCGACGGATACTTTTTGAGAAAATGATATTTTTGTGCAGCCTTCACAAACTTTAAATTTCTTTAAAAAAAATTTCAACGCGTGAATCGTAATTTTTCTTTTATCTCGCCAAGATGCGCCAATCGACAAAAGGCAATTCCATCCAAAATTCCATGGGGACTCTAAATCTGCAATCCGTTTTGCGATGTGACGGATACTTTTTGAGAAAATGATATTTTTGTGCAGCCTTCAAAAACTTAAAAATTCTTAAAAAATAATTCAATGCGTGGATCGTAATTTCTCTTATATCGCGCCAAGATGTTCCAATCGACAAAAGGTAATGCCATCCAAAAGAAAATTCCATGGGAATTCTAAATCTGCAATCCGTTTTGCGATGCGACGGATACTTTTTGAGAAAATGATATTTTTGTGCAGCCTTCACAAACTTTAAATTTCTTTAAAAAAAATTTCAACGCGTGAATCGTAATTTTTCTTTTATCTCGCCAAGATGCGCCAATCGACAAAAGGCAATTCCATCCAAAAGAAAATTCCATGAGGATTCCAAATCTGCCATCCGTTTTGCGATGCGACGGATACTTTTTGAGAAAATGATATTTTTGTGCAGCCTTCAAAAACTTAAAAATTCTTAAAAAAAAATTCAATGCGTGGATCGTAATTTTTCTTTTATCTCACCAAGATGCTCCAATCGACAAAAGCTTATGTTATCCGAAAGAAAATTCCATGAGGATTCCAAATCTGCAATCAGTTTTGCGATGCGACGGATGCTTTTTGAGAAAATGATATTTTTGTGCAGCCTTCAAAAACTTAAAATTTAAAAAAAAAAAATTCTATTCGTGGATCGTAATTTTTCTTATATGGCGCCAAGATGCTCCAATCAAAAATAGGTAATGCCATCCAAAAGAAAATTCCATGGGGATTCTAAATCTGCGATCAGTTTTGCGATACAACGGATACTTTTTGAGAAAATGATATTTTTGTGCAGCCTTCAAAAACTTAAAAATTCTTAAAAAAAAATTCAATGCGTGGATCGTAATTTTTCTTTTATCTCACCAAGATGCTCCAATCGACAAAAGCTTATGTTATCCGAAAGAAAATTCCATGAGGATTCCAAATCTGCAATTCGTTTTGCGATGCGACGGATACTTTTTGAGAAAATGATATTTTTGTGCAGCCTTCAAAAACTTAAAATTTCTTTAAAAAAATTTCAATGCGTGGATCGTAATTTTTCTTTTATCTCGCCAAGATGCTTCTATCGCTCCAATCGACAAAA
This sequence comes from Chalcosyrphus nemorum, assembly GCA_949716465.1. Taxonomy (NCBI): domain Eukaryota; kingdom Metazoa; phylum Arthropoda; class Insecta; order Diptera; family Syrphidae; genus Chalcosyrphus; species Chalcosyrphus nemorum. The sequence goes on from CATIXX010000001.1 coordinate 341,346, forward strand.
GGTAATGTTATCCGAAAGAAAATTCCATGGGGATTCTAAATCTGCAATCAGTTTTGCGATGCGACGGATACTTTTTGAGAAAATGATATTTTTGTGCAGCCTTCAAAAACTTAAAATTTAAAAAAAAAAAATTCTATTCGTGGATCGTAATTTTTCTTATATCGCGCCAAGATGCTCCAATCGACAAAAGGTAATGCCATCCAAAAGCAAATTCCATGGGGATTCTAAATCTGTAATCAGTTTTGCGATGCGACGGATACTTTTTGAGAAAATGATATTTTTGTGCAGCCTTCAAAAACTTAAAAATTCTAAAAAAAAAATTCAATGCGTGGATCGTAATTTCTCTTATATCGCGCCAAGATGTTATAATCGACAAAAGGTAATGTTATCCGAAAGAAATTTCCATGAGGATTCCAAATCTGCCATCCGTTTTGCGATGCGACGGATACTTTTTGAGAAAATGATATTTTTGTGCAGCCTTCAAAAACTTAAAAATTCTTAAAAAAAAATTCAATGCGTGGATCGTAATTTTTCTTTTATCTCACCAAGATGCTCCAATCGACAAAAGCTTATGTTATCCGAAAGAAAATTCCATGAGGATTCCAAATCTGCAATTCGTTTTGCGATGCGACGGATGCTTTTTGAGAAAATGATATTTTTGTGCAGCCTTCAAAAACTTAAAATTTAAAAAAAAAAATTCTTTTCGTGGATCGTAATTTTTCTTATATGGCGCCAAGATGCTCCAATCGACAAAAGGTAATGCCATCCAAAAGAAAATTCCATGGGGACTCTAAATCTGCAATCCGTTTTGCGATGTGACGGATACTTTTTGAGAAAATGATATTTTTGTGCAGCCTTCAAAAACTTAAAAATTCTTAAAAAATAATTCAATGCGTGGATCGTAATTTCTCTTATATCGCGCCAAGATGTTCCAATCGACAAAAGGTAATGCCATCCAAAAGAAAATTCCACGGGGATTCTAAATCTGCAATCCGTTTTGCGATGCGACGGATACTTTTTGAGAAAATGATATTTTTGTGCAGCCTTCAAAAAATTAAAATTTCTTTAAAAAAAATTCAATGCGTGGATCGTAACTTTTCTTATATCGCGCCGAGATGATCCAATCGACAAAGGGTAATATTATCCGAAAGAAATTTCCATGAGGATTCCAAATCTGCCATCCGTTTTGCGATGCGACGGATACTTTTTGAGAAAATGATATTTTTGTGCAGCCTTCAAAAACTTAAAAATTCTTAAAAAAAAATTCAATGCGTGGATCGTAATTTTTCTTTTATCTCACCAAGATGCTCCAATCGACAAAAGCTTATGTTATCCGAAAGAAAATTCCATGAGGATTCCAAATCTGCAATTCGTTTTGCGATGCGACGGATACTTTTTGAGAAAATGATATTTTTGTGCAGCCTTCAAAAACTTAAAAATTCTTAAAAAAAAATTCAATGCGTGGATCGTAATTTTTCTTTTATCTCACCAAGATGCTCCAATCGACAAAAGCTTATGTTATCCGAAAGAAAATTCCATGAGGATTCCAAATCTGCAATTCGTTTTGCGATGCGACGGATGCTTTTTGAGAAAATGATATTTTTGTGCAGCCTTCAAAAACTTAAAATTTAAAAAAAAAAATTCTTTTCGTGGATCGTAATTTTTCTTATATGGCGCCAAGATGCTCCAATCGACAAAAGGTAATGCCATCCAAAAGAAAATTCCATGGGGACTCTAAATCTGCAATCCGTTTTGCGATGTGACGGATACTTTTTGAGAAAATGATATTTTTGTGCAGCCTTCAAAAACTTAAAAATTCTTAAAAAATAATTCAATGCGTGGATCGTAATTTCTCTTATATCGCGCCAAGATGTTCCAATCGACAAAAGGTAATGCCATCCAAAAGAAAATTCCACGGGGATTCTAAATCTGCAATCCGTTTTGCGATGCGACGGATACTTTTTGAGAAAATGATATTTTTGTGCAGCCTTCAAAAAATTAAAATTTCTTTAAAAAAAATTCAATGCGTGGATCGTAACTTTTCTTATATCGCGCCGAGATGATCCAATCGACAAAGGGTAATATTATCCGAAAGAAAATTCCATGAGGATTCTAAATCTGCAATCCGTTTTGCGATGCGATTGATACTTTTTGAGAAAATGATTTTTTTGTGCAGCTTTCAAAAACTTAAAATTTCTTTATAAAAAATTCAATGCGTGGATCGTAATTTTTCTTATATCGCGCCAAGATGATCCAATCGACAAAAGGTAATGTTATCCGAAAGAAAATTCCATGAGGATTCCAAATCTGCAATCCGTTTTGCGATGCGACGGATGCTTTTTGAGAAAATGATATTTTTGTGCAGCCTTCAAAAACTTAAAATTTAAAAAAAAAAAATTCTATTCGTGGATCGTAATTTTTCTTATATGGCGCCAAGATGCTCCAATCAAAAATAGGTAATGCCATCCAAAAGAAAATTCCATGGGGATTCTAAATCTGCGACCAGTTTTGCGATACAACGGATACTTTTTGAGAAAATGATATTTTTGTGCAGCCTTCAAAAACTTAAAAATTCTAAAAAAAAAATTCAATGCGTGGATCGTAATTTCTCTTATATGGCGCCAAGATGTTATAATCGACAAAAGGTAATGTTATCCGAAAGAAATTTCCATGAGGATTCCAAATCTGCCATCCGTTTTGCGATGCGACGGATACTTTTTGAGAAAATGATATTTTTGTGCAGCCTTCAAAAACTTAAAATTTCTTAAAAAAAAATTCAATGCGTGGATCGTAATTTTTCTTTTATCTCACCAAGATGCTCCAATCGACAAAAGCTTATGTTATCCGAAAGAAAATTCCATGGGGATTCCAAATCTGCAATTCGTTTTGCGATGCGACGGATACTTTTTGAGAAAATGATATTTTTGTGCAGCCTTCAAAAACTTAAAATTTCTTTAAAAAAATTTCAATGCGTGGATCGTAATTTTTCTTTTATCTCGCCAAGATGCTCCAATCGACAAAAGCTTATGTTATCCGAAAGAAAATTCCATGAGGATTCCAAATCTGCAATCCGTTTTGCGATGCGACGGATGCTTTTTGAGAAAATGATATTTTTGTGCAGCCTTCAAAAACTTAAAATTTAAAAAAAAAAAATTCTATTCGTGGATCGTAATTTTTCTTATATGGCGCCAAGATGCTCCAATCAAAAATAGGTAATGCCATCCAAAAGAAAATTCCATGGGGATTCTAAATCTGCGACCAGTTTTGCGATACAACGGATACTTTTTGAGAAAATGATATTTTTGTGCAGCCTTCAAAAACTTAAAAATTCTTAAAAAAAAATTCAATGCGTGGATCGTAATTTTTCTTTTATCTCACCAAGATGCTCCAATCGACAAAAGCTTATGTTATCCGAAAGAAAATTCCATGAGGATTCCAAATCTGCAATTCGTTTTGCGATGCGACGGATGCTTTTTGAGAAAATGATATTTTTGTGCAGCCTTCAAAAACTTAAAATTTAAAAAAAAAATTCTTTTCGTGGATCGTAATTTTTCTTATATGGCGCCAAGATGCTCCAATCGACAAAAGGTAATGCCATCCAAAAGAAAATTCCATGGGGACTCTAAATCTGCAATCCGTTTTGCGATGTGACGGATACTTTTTGAGAAAATGATATTTTTGTGCAGCCTTCAAAAACTTAAAAATTCTTAAAAAATAATTCAATGCGTGGATCGTAATTTCTCTTATATCGCGCCAAGACGTTCCAATCGACAAAAGGTAATGCCATCCAAAAGAAAATTCCACGGGGATTCTAAATCTGCAATCCGTTTTGCGATGCGACGGATACTTTTTGAGAAAATGATATTTTTGTGCAGCCTTCAAAAAATTAAAATTTCTTTAAAAAAAATTCAATGCGTGGATCGTAACTTTTCTTATATCGCGCCGAGATGATCCAATCGACAAAGGGTAATATTATCCGAAAGAAAATTCCATGAGGATTCTAAATCTGCAATCCGTTTTGCGATGCGATGGATACTTTTTGAGAAAATGATTTTTTTGTGCAGCTTTCAAAAACTTAAAATTTCTTTATAAAAAATTCAATGCGTGGATCGTAATTTTTCTTATATCGCGCCAAGATGATCCAATCGACAAAAGGTAATGTTATCCGAAAGAAAATTCCATGAGGATTCCAAATCTGCAATCCGTTTTGCGATGCGACGGATGCTTTTTGAGAAAATGATATTTTTGTGCAGCCTTCAAAAACTTAAAATTTAAAAAAAAAAAATTCTATTCGTGGATCGTAATTTTTCTTATATGGCGCCAAGATGCTCCAATCAAAAAAAGGTAATGCCATCCAAAAGAAAATTTCATGGGGATTCTAAATCTGCGATCAGTTTTGCGATACAACGGATACTTTTTGAGAAAATGATATTTTTGTGCAGCCTTCAAAAACTTAAAAATTCTTAAAAAAAAATTCAATGCGTGGATCGTAATTTTTCTTTTATCTCACCAAGATGCTCCAATCGACAAAAGCTTATGTTATCCGAAAGAAAATTCCATGGGGATTCTAAATCTGCAATCAGTTTTGCGATGCGACGGATACTTTTTGAGAAAATGATATTTTTGTGCAGCCTTCAAAAACTTAAAATTTAAAAAAAAAAAATTCTATTCGTGGATCGTAATTTTTCTTATATCGCGCCAAGATGCTCCAATCGACAAAAGGTAATGCCATCCAAAAGCAAATTCCATGGGGATTCTAAATCTGTAATCAGTTTTGCGATGCGACGGATACTTTTTGAGAAAATGATATTTTTGAGCAGCCTTCAAAAACTTAAAAATTCTAAAAAAAAAATTCAATGCGTGGATCGTAATTTCTCTTATATCGCGCCAAGATGTGATAATCGACAGAAGGTAATGTTATCCGAAAGAAATTTCCATGAGGATTCCAAATCTGCCATCCGTTTTGCGATGCGACGGATACTTTTTGAGAAAATGATATTTTTGTGCAGCCTTCAAAAACTTAAAAATTCTTAAAAAAAAATTCAATGCGTGGATCGTAATTTTTCTTTTATCTCACCAAGATGCTCCAATCGACAAAAGCTTATGTTATCCGAAAGAAAATTCCATGAGGATTCCAAATCTGCAATCCGTTTTGCGATGCGACGGATGCTTTTTGAGAAAATGATATTTTTGTGCAGCCTTCAAAAACTTAAAATTTAAAAAAAAAAAATTCTATTCGTGGATCGTAATTTTTCTTATATGGCGCCAAGATGCTCCAATCAAAAATAGGTAATGCCATCCAAAAGAAAATTCCATGGGGACTCTAAATCTGCAATCCGTTTTGCGATGCGACGGATACTTTTTGAGAAAATGATATTTTTGTGCAGCCTTCAAAAAATTAAAATTTCTTTAAAAAAATTCAATGCGTGGATCGTAACTTTTCTTATATCGCGCCGAGATGATCCAATCGACAAAGGGTAATATTATCCGAAAGAAAATTCCATGAGGATTCTAAATCTGCAATCCGTTTTGCGATGCGATGGATACTTTTTGAGAAAATGATTTTTTTGTGCAGCTTTCAAAAACTTAAAATTTCTTTATAAAAAATTCAATGCGTGGATCGTAATTTTTCTTATATCGCGCCAAGATGATCCAATCGACAAAAGGTAATGTTATCCGAAAGAAAATTCCATGAGGATTCCAAATCTGCAATCCGTTTTGCGATGCGACGGATGCTATTTGAGAAAATGATATTTTTGTGCAGCCTTCAAAAACTTAAAATTTAAAAAAAAAAAATTCTATTCGTGGATCGTAATTTTTCTTATATGGCGCCAAGATGCTCCAATCAAAAAAAGGTAATGCCATCCAAAAGAAAATTTCATGGGGATTCTAAATCTGCGATCAGTTTTGCGATACAACGGATACTTTTTGAGAAAATGATATTTTTGTGCAGCCTTCAAAAACTTAAAAATTCTTAAAAAAAAATTCAATGCGTGGATCGTAATTTTTCTTTTATCTCACCAAGATGCTCCAATCGACAAAAGCTTATGTTATCCGAAAGAAAATTCCATGGGGACTCTAAATCTGCAATCCGTTTTGCGATGTGACGGATACTTTTTGAGAAAATGATATTTTTGTGCAGCCTTCAAAAACTTAAAAATTCTTAAAAAATAATTCAATGCGTGGATCGTAATTTCTCTTATATCGCGCCAAGATGTTCCAATCGACAAAAGGTAATGCCATCCAAAAGAAAATTCCATGGGGATTCTAAATCTACAATCCGTTTTGCGATGCGACGGATACTTTTTGAGAAAATGATATTTTTGTGCAGCCTTCAAAAACTTAAAAATTCTTAAAAACCAGTGAAAAATGCTACAATCCGCCTGGAGCGAATCGTATGATACCCTATCCCTATCTTATTTGGTCGTGTCAGTGGGCGGTGGAAAATGTATTCACAAAATTTTCTATTTTGCCCTATAAACTAATATTTTTACTCGAAAATTAATTTTTGAAGAAAACGCCCCTAAAAAGTGGGCGTGGCCATATACAATGTATAGACGATTTGTAGATTAAATAGATATCTACATATTTGTTCAAGTAAGTTTTTTCGAGTTTCATATAAAAATAGTGAAAAACGGTGATTTTTTTGAAAAGTGGGCGTGTCAGTGGGCGGATTTAAAAAAATTTTACACTTGTATTGCTTACTTTTCCAAGGACCTCGTATACAAAATTTCATCAACCTAGCTCAAAATTTAAGGCCCAAAAACTGGTGACACACAGACGGACGGACAGACAGACGGACGGACGGACAGACGGACGGACGGACATAGCTCAATCGACTCGGCTAGTGATGCTGATCATTTATATATATACTTTATTGGGTCTATCGGTAATATTTCTCTATGTTACAAACTATGTATCAAACTTAATATACCCTTAGGATAGGGTATAAAAAATTCAATGCGTGGATCGTAATTTTTCTTTTATCTCATCAAGATGCTCCAATCGACAAAAGGTAATGTTATCCGAAAGAAAATTCCATGAGGATTCCAAATCTGCAATCGGTTTTACGATGCGACAGATACTTTTTGAGAAAATGATATTTTTGTGCAGCCTTCAAAAAATTAAAATTTCTTTAAAAAAAATTTCAATGCGTGGATCGTAATTTTTCTTTTATCTCGCCAAGATGCTTCAAACGCTCCAATCGACAAAAGGTAATGCCATCCAAAAGAAAATTCTATGGGGATTCTAAATCTGCAATCGGTTTTGCGATGCGATGGATACTTTTTGAGAAAATGATATTTTTGTGCAGCCTTCAAAAACTCAAAATTTCTCAAAAAAAAATTTCAGTGCGTGGATCATAATTTTTCTTTAATCTCGCCAAGATGCTCCAATCGACAAAAGCTAATGTTATCCGAAAGAAAATTCCATGAGGATTCTAAATCTGCAATCCGTTTTGCGATGCGATGGATACTTTTTGAGAAAATGATTTTTTTGTGCAGCTTTCAAAAACTTAAAATTTCTTTAAAAAAAATTCAATGCGTGGATCGTAATTTTTCTTATATCGCGCCAAGATGATCCAATCGACAAAAGCTTATGTTATCCGAAAGAAAATTCCATGAGGATTCCAAATCTGTAATCAGTTTTGCGATGCGACGGATACTTTTTGAGAAAATGATATTTTTGTGCAGCCTTCAAAAAATTAAAATTTCTTTAAAAAAAATTCAATGCTTGGATCGTAATTTTTCTTATATCGCGCCGAGATGATCCAATCGACAAAAAGTAATATTATCCGAAAGAAAATTCCATGAGGATTCTAAATCTGCAATCCGTTTTGCGATGCGATGGATACTTTTTGAGAAAATGATTTTTTTGTGCAGCTTTCAAAAACTTAAAATTTCTTTAAAAAAAAATTCAATGCGTGGATCGTAATTTTTCTTATATCGCGCCAAGATGATCCAATCGACAAAAGGTAATGTTATCCGAAAGAAAATTCCATGAGGATTCCAAATCTGCAATCGGTTTTGCGATGCGACAGATACTTTTTGAGAAAATGATATTTTTGTGCAGCCTTAAAAAAATTAAAATTTCTTTAAAAAAAAATTCAATGCGTGGATCGTAATTTTTCTTTTATCTCGCCAAGATGCTTCAATCGCTCCAATCGACAAAAGGTAATGTCAGCCGAAAGAAAATTTTATGAGGATTCCAAATCTGCAATCCGTTTTGCGATGCGATGGATACTTTTTGAGAAAATGATATTTTTGTGCAGCCATCAAAAAATTAAAATTTCATAAAAAAAAATTCAATGCGTGGATCGTAATTTTTCTTTTATCTCGCCAAGATGTTCCAATCGACAAAAGGTAATGCCATCCAAAAGAAAATTCTATGGGGATTCTAAATCTGCAATCTGTTTTGCGATGCGATTGATACTTTTTGAGAAAATGATATTTTTGTGCAGCCTTCAAAAACTTTAAATTTCTTTAAAAAAAATTTCAACGCGTGAATCGTAATTTTTCTTTTATCTCGCCAAGATGCTCCAATCGACAAAAGGCAATGCCATCCAAAAGAAAATTCCATGGGGATTCTAAATCTGCAATCAGTTTAGCGATACAACGGATACTTTTTGAGAAAATGATATTTTTGTGCAGCCTTCAAAAACTCAAAATTTCTCAAAAAAAAATTTCAGTGCGTGGATCGTAATTTTTCTTTTATCTCACCAAGATGCTCCAATCAACAAAAGCTAATGTTATCCGAAAGAAAATTCCATGAGAATTCCAAATCTGCAATCCGTTTTGCGATACAACGGATACTTTTTGAGAAAATGATATTTTTGTGCAGCCTTCAAAAACTTAAAATTTAAAAAAAAAAAATTCTATTCGTGGATCGTAATTTTTCTTATATCGCGCCAAGATGCTCCAATCGACAAAAGGTAATGCCATCCAAAAGAAAATTCCATGGGGATTCTAAATCTGCAATCAGTTTTGCGATGCGACGGATACTTTTTGAGAAAATGATATTTTTGTGCAGCCTTCAAGAACTTAAAAATTCTTAAAAAAAAATTCAATGCGTGGATCATAATTTTTCTTTTATCTCGCCAAGATGCTCCAATCGACAAAAGCTAATGTTATCCGAAAGAAAATTCCATGAGGATTCTAAATCTGCAATCCGTTTTGCGATGCGATGGATACTTTTTGAGAAAATGATTTTTTTGTGCAGCTTTCAAAAACTTAAAATTTCTTTTAAAAAAATTCAATGCGTGGATCGTAATTTTTCTTATATCGCGCCAAGATGATCCAATCGACAAAAGCTTATGTTATCCGAAAGAAAATTCCATGAGGATTCCAAATCTGTAATCAGTTTTGCGATGCGACGGATACTTTTTGAGAAAATGATATTTTTGTGCAGCCTTCAAAAAATTAAAATTTCTTTAAAAAAAATTCAATGCGTGGATCGTAATTTTTCTTATATCGCGCCGAGATGATCCAATCGACAAAAGGTAATATTATCCGAAAGAAAATTCCATGAGGATTCTAAATCTGCAATCCGTTTTGCGATGCGATGGATACTTTTTGAGAAAATGATTTTTTTGTGCAGCTTTCAAAAACTTAAAATTTCTTTAAAAAAAAATTCAATGCGTGGATCGTAATTTTTCTTATATCGCGCCAAGATGATCCAATCGACAAAAGGTAATGTTATCCGAAAGAAAATTCCATGAGGATTCCAAATCTGCAATCGGTTTTGCGATGCGACAGATACTTTTTGAGAAAATGATATTTTTGTGCAGCCTTAAAAAAATTAAAATTTCTTTAAAAAAAAATTCAATGCGTGGATCGTAATTTTTCTTTTATCTCGCCAAGATGCTTCAATCGCTCCAATCGACAAAAGGTAATGTCAGCCGAAAGAAAATTTTATGAGGATTCCAAATCTGCAATCCGTTTTGCGATGCGATGGATACTTTTTGAGAAAATGATATTTTTGTGCAGCCATCAAAAAATTAAAATTTCATAAAAAAAAATTCAATGCGTGGATCGTAATTTTTCTTTTATCTCGCCAAGATGTTCCAATCGACAAAAGGTAATGCCATCCAAAAGAAAATTCTATGGGGATTCTAAATCTGCAATCTGTTTTGCGATGCGATTGATACTTTTTGAGAAAATGATATTTTTGTGCAGCCTTCAAAAACTTTAAATTTCTTTAAAAAAAATTTCAACGCGTGAATCGTAATTTTTCTTTTATCTCGCCAAGATGCTCCAATCGACAAAAGGCAATGCCATCCAAAAGAAAATTCCATGGGGATTCTAAATCTGCAATCAGTTTAGCGATACAACGGATACTTTTTGAGAAAATGATATTTTTGTGCAGCCTTCAAAAACTCAAAATTTCTCAAAAAAAAATTTCAGTGCGTGGATCGTAATTTTTCTTTTATCTCACCAAGATGCTCCAATCAACAAAAGCTAATGTTATCCGAAAGAAAATTCCATGAGAATTCCAAATCTGCAATCCGTTTTGCGATGCGATGGATACTTTTTGAGAAAATGATATTTTTGTGCAGCCTTCAAAAACTTAAAATTTAAAAAAAAAAAATTCTATTCGTGGATCGTAATTTTTCTTATATCGCGCCAAGATGCTCCAATCGACAAAAGGTAATGCCATCCAAAAGAAAATTCCATGGGGATTCTAAATCAGCAATCCGTTTTGCGATGCGACGGATACTTTTTGAGAAAATGATATTTTTGTGCAGCCTTCAAGAACTTAAAAATTCTTAAAAAAAAATTCAATGCGTGGATCGTAATTTCTCTTATATCTTGCCAAGATGTCCCAATCGACAAAAGGCAATGCCATCCAAAAGAAAATTCCATGGGGATTCTAAATCTGCAATCGGTTTTGCGATACAACGGATACTTTTTGAGAAAATGATATTTTTGTGCAGAATTCAAAAAATTAAAATTTCTTTAAAAAAAATTTCAATGCGTGGATCGTAATTTTTCTTTTATCTCGCCAAGATGCTTCAATCGCTCCAATCGACAAAAGGTAATGACAGCCGAAAGAAAATTTTATGAGGATTCCAAATCTGCAATCCGTTTTGCGATGCGATGGATGCTTTTTGAGAAAATGATATTTTTGTGCAGCCTTCAAAAACTTAAAATTTAAAAAAAAAATTCTATTCGTGGATCGTAATTTTTCTTATATCGCGCCAAGATGCTCCAATCGACAAAAGGTAATGCCATCCAAAAGAAAATTCCATGGGGATTCTAAATCTGCAATCAGTTTTGCGATGCGACGGATACTTTTTGAGAAAATGATATTTTTGTGCAGCCTTCAAGAACTTAAAAATTCTTAAAAAAAAATTCAATGCGTGGATCGTAATTTCTCTTATATCTTGCCAAGATGTCCCAATCGACAAAAGGTAATGCCATCCAAAAGAAAATTCCATGGGGATTCTAAATCTGCGATCAGTTTTGCGATACAACGGATACTTTTTGAGAAAATGATATTTTTGTGCAGCCTTCAAAAACTTTAAATTTCTTTAAAAAAAATTTCAACGCGTGAATCGTAATTTTCCTTCGCTCCAATCGACAAAAGGTAATGTCAGCCGAAAGAAAATTTTATGGGGATTCCAAATCTGCAATCCGTTTTTCGATGCGATGGATACTTTTTGAGAAAATGATATTTTTGTGCAGCCATCAAAAAATTAAAATTTCATAAAAAAAAATTCAATGCGTGGATCGTAATTTTTCTTTTATCTCGCCAAGATGTTCCAATCGACAAAAGGTAATGCCATCCAAAAGAAAATTCTATGGGGATTCTAAATCTGCAACCTGTTTTGCGATGCGATTGATACTTTTTGAGAAAATGATATTTTTGTGCAGCCTTCAAAAACTTTAAATTTCTTTAAAAAAAATTTCAACGCGTGAATCGTAATTTTTCTTTTATCTCGCCAAGATGCTCCAATCGACAAAAGGCAATGCCATCCAAAAGAAAATTCCATGGGGATTCTAAATCTGCAATCAGTTTAGCGATACAACGGATACTTTTTGAGAAAATGATATTTTTGTGCAGCCTTCAAAAACTCAAAATTTCTCAAAATAAAATTTCAGTGCGTGGATCGTAATTTTTCTTTTATCTCACCAAGATGCTCCAATCAACAAAAGCTAATGTTATCCGAAAGAAAATTCCATGGGAATTCCAAATCTGCAATCCGTTTTGCGATACAACGGATACTTTTTGAGAAAATGATATTTTTGTGCAGCCTTCAAAAACTTAAAATTTAAAAAAAAAAAATTCTATTCGTGGATCGTAATTTTTCTTATATCGCGCCAAGATGATCCAATCGACAAAAGGTAATGCCATCCAAAAGAAAATTCCATGGGGATTCTAAATCTGCAATCAGTTTTGCGATGCGACGGATACTTTTTGAGAAAATGATATTTTTGTGCAGCCTTCAAGAACTTAAAAATTCTTTAAAAAAAATTCAATGCGTGGATCGTAATTTCTCTTATATCTTGCCAAGATGTCCCAATCGACAAAAGGCAATGCCATCCAAAAGAAAATTCCATGGGGATTCTAAATCTGCAATCGGTTTTGCGATACAACGGATACTTTTTGAGAAAATGATATTTTTGTGCAGCCTTCAAAAAATTAAAATTTCTTTAAAAAAAATTTCAATGCGTGGATCGTAATTTTTCTTTTATCTCGCCAAGATGCTTCAATCGCTCCAATCGACAAAAGGTAATGTCAGCCGAAAGAAAATTTTATGAGGATTCCAAATCTGCAATCCGTTTTGCGATGCGATGGATACTTTTTGAGAAAATGATATTTTTGTGCAGCCTTCAAAAACTCAAAATTTCTTAAAAAAAAAATTTCAGTGCGTGGATCGTAATTTTTCTTTTATCTCGCCAAGATGCTCCAATCGACAAAAGCTTATGTTATCCGAAAGAAAATTCCATGAGGATTCCAAATCTGCAATCAGTTTTGCGATGCGACGGATACTTTTTGAGAAAATGATATTTTTGTGCAGCCTTCAAAAACTTAAAATTAAAAAAAAAAAAATTCTATTCGTGGATCGTAATTTTTCTTATATCGCGCCAAGATGCTCCAATCGACAAAAGGTAATGCCATCCAAAAGAAAATTCCATGGGGATTCTAAATCTGCGATCAGTTGTGCGATACAACGGATACTTTTTGAGAAAATGATATTTTTGTGCAGCCTTAAAAAACTTAAAAATTCTTTAAAAAAAATTCAATGCGTGGATCGTAATTTTTCTTTTATCCCGCCAAGATGCTACAATCGACAAAAGCTTATATTATCCGAAAGAAAATTCCATGGGGATTCCAAATCTGCAATCCGTTTTGCGATGCGACGGATGCTTTTTGAGAAAATGATATTTTTGTGCAGCCTTCAAAAACTTAAAATTTAAAAAAAAAAAATTCTATTCGTGGATCGTAATTTTTCTTATATGGCGCCAAGATGCTCCAATCGACAAAAGGTAATGCCATCCAAAAGAAAATTCCATGGGGATTCTAAATCTGCAATCCGTTTTGCGATGCGACGGATACTTTTTGAGAAAATGATATTTTTGTGCAGCCTTCAAAAACTTAAAAATTCTTAAAAAAAAATTCAATGCGTGGATCGTAATTTTTCTTTTATCTCACCAAGATGCTCCAATCGACAAAAGCTTATGTTATCCGAAAGAAAATTCCATGAGGATGCCAAATCTGCAATCCGTTTTGCGATGCGACGGATGCTTTTTGAGAAAATGATATTTTTGTGCAGCCTTCAAAAACTTAAAATTTAAAAAAAAAAATTCTATTCGTGGATCGTAATTTTTCTTATATGGCGCCAAGATGCTCCAATCAAAAAAGGTAATGCCATCCAAAAGAAAATTCCATGGGGACTCTAAATCTGCAATCCGTTTTGCGATGTGACGGATACTTTTTGAGAAAATGATATTTTTGTGCAGCCTTCAAAAACTTTAAATTTCTTTAAAAAAAATTTCAACGCGTGAATCGTAATTTTTCTTTTATCTCGCCAAGATGCTCCAATCGACAAAAGGCAATGCCATCCAAAAGAAAATTCCATGGGGATTCTAAATCTGCAATCAGTTTAGCGATACAACGGATACTTTTTGAGAAAATGATATTTTTGTGCAGCCTTCAAAAACTTAAAATTAAAAAAAAAAAAATTCTATTCGTGGATCGTAATTTCTCTTATATCGCGCCAAGATGTTCCAATCGACAAAAGGTAATGTTATCCGAAAGAAATTTCCATGAGGATTCTAAATCTGCAATCCGTTTTGCGATGCGACGGATACTTTTTGAGAAAATGATATTTTTGTGCAGCCTTCAAAAAATTAAAATTTCTTTAAAAAAAATTTCAATGCGTGGATCGTAATTTTTCTTTTATCTCGCCAAGATGCTTCAATCGCTCCAATCCACAAAAGGTAATGTTATCCGAAAGAAAATTCCATGGGGATTCTAAATCTGCAATCAGTTTTGCGATGCGACGGATACTTTTTGAGAAAATGATATTTTTGTGCAGCCTTCAAAAACTTAAAATTTAAAAAAAAAAAATTCTATTCGTGGATCGTAATTTTTCTTATATCGCGCCAAGATGCTCCAATCGACAAAAGGTAATGCCATCCAAAAGCAAATTCCATGGGGATTCTAAATCTGTAATCAGTTTTGCGATGCGACGGATACTTTTTGAGAAAATGATATTTTTGTGCAGCCTTCAAAAAGTTAAAATTTCTTTAAAAAAAATTTCAATGCGTGGATCGTAATTTTTCTTTTATCTCGCCAAGATGCTCCAATCGACAAAAGGTAATGTTATCCAAAAGAAAATTCCATGGGAATTCTAAATCTGCAATCAGTTTTGCAATGCGACGGATACTTTTTGAGAAAATGATATTTTTGTGCAGCCTTCAAAAACTTAAAAATTCTAAAAAAAAAATTCAATGCGTGGATCGTAATTTCTCTTATATCGCGCCAAGATGTTATAATCGACAAAAGGTAATGTTATCCGAAAGAAATTTCCATGAGGATTCCAAATCTGCCATCCGTTTTGCGATGTGACGGATACTTTTTGAGAAAATGATATTTTTGTGCAGCCTTCAAAAACTTAAAAATTCTTAAAAAAAAATTCAATGCGTGGATCGTAATTTTTCTTTTATCTCACCAAGATGCTCCAATCGACAAAAGCTTATGTTATCCGAAAGAAAATTCCATGAGGATTCCAAATCTGCAATCCGTTTTGCGATGCGACGGATGCTTTTTGAGAAAATGATATTTTTGTGCAGCCTTCAAAAACTTAAAATTTAAAAAAAAAAAATTCTATTCGTGGATCGTAATTTTTCTTATATGGCGCCAAGATGCTCCAAACAAAAATAGGTAATGCCATCCAAAAGAAAATTCCATGGGGATTCTAAATCTGCGATCAGTTTTGCGATACAACGGATACTTTTTGAGAAAATGATATTTTTGTGCAGCCTTCAAAAACTTAAAAATTCTTAAAAAAAAATTCAATGCGTGGATCGTAATTTTTCTTTTATCTCACCAAGATGCTCCAATCGACAAAAGCTTATGTTATCCGAAAGAAAATTCCATGAGGATTCCAAATCTGCAATTCGTTTTGCGATGCGACGGATGCTTTTTGAGAAAATGATATTTTTGTGCAGCCTTCAAAAACTTAAAATTTAAAAAAAAAAAATTCTATTCGTGGATCGTAATTTTTCTTATATGGCGCCAAGATGCTCCAATCGACAAAAGGTAATGCCATCCAAAAGAAAATTCCACGGGGATTCTAAATCTGCAATCCGTTTTGCGATGCGACGGATACTTTTTGAGAAAATGATATTTTTGTGCAGCCTTCACAAACTTTAAATTTCTTTAAAAAAAATTTCAACGCGTGAATCGTAATTTTCCTTCGCTCCAATCGACAAAAGGTAATGTCAGCCGAAAGAAAATTTTATGGGGATTCCAAATCTGCAATCCGTTTTTCGATGCGATGGATACTTTTTGAGAAAATGATATTTTTGTGCAGCCATCAAAAAATTAAAATTTCATAAAAAAAAATTCAATGCGTGGATCGTAATTTTTCTTTTATCTCGCCAAGATGTTCCAATCGACAAAAGGTAATGCCATCCAAAAGAAAATTCTATGGGGATTCTAAATCTGCAATCTGTTTTGCGATGCGATTGATACTTTTTGAGAAAATGATATTTTTGTGCAGCCTTCAAAAACTTTAAATTTCTTTAAAAAAAATTTCAACGCGTGAATCGTAATTTTTCTTTTATCTCGCCAAGATGCTCCAATCGACAAAAGGCAATGCCATCCAAAAGAAAATTCCATGGGGATTCTAAATCTGCAATCAGTTTAGCGATACAACGGATACTTTTTGAGAAAATGATATTTTTGTGCAGCCTTCAAAAACTTAAAATTAAAAAAAAAAAAATTCTATTCGTGGATCGTAATTTTTCTTATATCGCGCCAAGATGCTCCAGTCAACAAAAGGTAATGCCATCCAAAAGAAAATTCCACGGGGATTCTAAATCTGCAATCGGTTTTGCGATACAACGGATACTTTTTGAGAAAATGATATTTTTGTGCAGAATTCAAAAAATTAAAATTTCTTTAAAAAAAATTTCAATGCGTGGATCGTAATTTTTCTTTTATCTCGCCAAGATGCTTCAATCGCTCCAATCGACAAAAGGTAATGTCAGCCGAAAGAAAATTTTATGAGGATTCCAAATCTGCAATCCGTTTTGCGATGCGATGGATGCTTTTTGAGAAAATGATATTTTTGTGCAGCCTTCAAAAACTTAAAATTTAAAAAAAAAAATCTATTCGTGGATCGTAATTTTTCTTATATGGCGCCAAGATGCTCCAATCGACAAAAGGTAATGCCATCCAAAAGAAAATTCCATGGGGATTCTAAATCTGCGATCAGTTTTGCGATACAACGGATACTTTTTGAGAAAATGATATTTTTGTGCAGCCTTCAAAAACTTTAAATTTCTTTAAAAAAAATTTCAACGCGTGAATCGTAATTTTCCTTCGCTCCAATCGACAAAAGGTAATGTCAGCCGAAAGAAAATTTTATGGGGATTCCAAATCTGCAATCCGTTTTTCGATGCGATGGATACTTTTTGAGAAAATGATATTTTTGTGCAGCCATCAAAAAATTAAAATTTCATAAAAAAAAATTCAATGCGTGGATCGTAATTTTTCTTTTATCTCGCCAAGATGTTCCAATCGACAAAAGGTAATGCCATCCAAAAGAAAATTCTATGGGGATTCTAAATCTGTAATCTGTTTTGCGATGCGATTGATACTTTTTGAGAAAATGATATTTTTGTGCAGCCTTCAAAAACTTTAAATTTCTTTAAAAAAAATTTCAACGCGTGAATCGTAATTTTTCTTTTATCTCGCCAAGATGCTCCAATCGACAAAAGGCAATGCCATCCAAAAGAAAATTCCATGGGGATTCTAAATCTGCAATCAGTTTAGCGATACAACGGATACTTTTTGAGAAAATGATATTTTTGTGCAGCCTTCAAAAACTCAAAATTTCTCAAAATAAAATTTCAGTGCGTGGATCGTAATTTTTCTTTTATCTCACCAAGATGCTCCAATCAACAAAAGCTAATGTTATCCGAAAGAAAATTCCATGGGAATTCCAAATCTGCAATCCGTTTTGCGATACAACGGATACTTTTTGAGAAAATGATATTTTTGTGCAGCCTTCAAAAACTTAAAATTTAAAAAAAAAAAATTCTATTCGTGGATCGTAATTTTTCTTATATCGCGCCAAGATGATCCAATCGACAAAAGGTAATGCCATCCAAAAGAAAATTCCATGGGGATTCTAAATCTGCAATCAGTTTTGCGATGCGACGGATACTTTTTGAGAAAATGATATTTTTGTGCAGCCTTCAAGAACTTAAAAATTCTTTAAAAAAAATTCAATGCGTGGATCGTAATTTCTCTTATATCTTGCCAAGATGTCCCAATCGACAAAAGGCAATGCCATCCAAAAGAAAATTCCATGGGGATTCTAAATCTGCAATCGGTTTTGCGATACAACGGATACTTTTTGAGAAAATGATATTTTTGTGCAGCCTTCAAAAAATTAAAATTTCTTTAAAAAAAATTTCAATGCGTGGATCGTAATTTTTCTTTTATCTCGCCAAGATGCTTCAATCGCTCCAATCGACAAAAGGTAATGTCAGCCGAAAGAAAATTTTATGAGGATTCCAAATCTGCAATCCGTTTTGCGATGCGATGGATACTTTTTGAGAAAATGATATTTTTGTGCAGCCTTCAAAAACTCAAAATTTCTTAAAAAAAAAATTTCAGTGCGTGGATCGTAATTTTTCTTTTATCTCGCCAAGATGCTCCAATCGACAAAAGCTTATGTTATCCGAAAGAAAATTCCATGAGGATTCCAAATCTGCAATCAGTTTTGCGATGCGACGGATACTTTTTGAGAAAATGATATTTTTGTGCAGCCTTCAAAAACTTAAAATTAAAAAAAAAAAAATTCTATTCGTGGATCGTAATTTTTCTTATATCGCGCCAAGATGCTCCAATCGACAAAAGGTAATGCCATCCAAAAGAAAATTCCATGGGGATTCTAAATCTGCGATCAGTTGTGCGATACAACGGATACTTTTTGAGAAAATGATATTTTTGTGCAGCCTTAAAAAACTTAAAAATTCTTTAAAAAAAATTCAATGCGTGGATCGTAATTTTTCTTTTATCCCGCCAAGATGCTACAATCGACAAAAGCTTATATTATCCGAAAGAAAATTCCATGGGGATTCCAAATCTGCAATCCGTTTTGCGATGCGACGGATGCTTTTTGAGAAAATGATATTTTTGTGCAGCCTTCAAAAACTTAAAATTTAAAAAAAAAAAATTCTATTCGTGGATCGTAATTTTTCTTATATGGCGCCAAGATGCTCCAATCGACAAAAGGTAATGCCATCCAAAAGAAAATTCCATGGGGATTCTAAATCTGCAATCCGTTTTGCGATGCGACGGATACTTTTTGAGAAAATGATATTTTTGTGCAGCCTTCAAAAACTTTAAATTTCTTTAAAAAAAATTTCAACGCGTGAATCGTAATTTTTCTTTTATCTCGCCAAGATGCTCCAATCGACAAAAGGCAATGCCATCCAAAAGAAAATTCCATGGGGATTCTAAATCTGCAATCAGTTTAGCGATACAACGGATACTTTTTGAGAAAATGATATTTTTGTGCAGCCTTCAAAAACTTAAAATTAAAAAAAAAAAAATTCTATTCGTGGATCGTAATTTTTCTTATATCGCGCCAAGATGCTCCAATCAACAAAAGGTAATGCCATCCAAAAGAAAATTCCATGGGGATTCTAAATCTGCAATCGGTTTTACGATGCGACGGATGCTTTTTGAGAAAATGATATTTTTGTGCAGCGTTCAAAAACTTTAAATTTCTTTAAAAAAAATTCAATGCGTGGATCGTAATTTCTCTTATATCGCGCCAAGATGTTCCAATCGACAAAAGGTAATGTTATCCGAAAGAAATTTCCATGAGGATTCTAAATCTGCAATCCGTTTTGCGATGCGACGGATACTTTTTGAGAAAATGATATTTTTGTGCAGCCTTCAAAAAATTAAAATTTCTTTAAAAAAAATTTCAATGCGTGGATCGTAATTTTTCTTTTATCTCGCCAAGATGCTTCAATCGCTCCAATCCACAAAAGGTAATGTTATCCGAAAGAAAATTCCATGGGGATTCTAAATCTGCAATCAGTTTTGCGATGCGACGGATACTTTTTGAGAAAATGATATTTTTGTGCAGCCTTCAAAAACTTAAAATTTAAAAAAAAAAAATTCTATTCGTGGATCGTAATTTTTCTTATATCGCGCCAAGATGCTCCAATCGACAAAAGGTAATGCCATCCAAAAGCAAATTCCATGGGGATTCTAAATCTGTAATCAGTTTTGCGATGCGACGGATACTTTTTGAGAAAATGATATTTTTGTGCAGCCTTCAAAAAGTTAAAATTTCTTTAAAAAAAATTTCAATGCGTGGATCGTAATTTTTCTTTTATCTCGCCAAGATGCTCCAATCGACAAAAGGTAATGTTATCCAAAAGAAAATTCCATGGGAATTCTAAATCTGCAATCAGTTTTGCAATGCGACGGATACTTTTTGAGAAAATGATATTTTTGTGCAGCCTTCAAAAACTTAAAAATTCTAAAAAAAAAATTCAATGCGTGGATCGTAATTTCTCTTATATCGCGCCAAGATGTTATAATCGACAAAAGGTAATGTTATCCGAAAGAAATTTCCATGAGGATTCCAAATCTGCCATCCGTTTTGCGATGTGACGGATACTTTTTGAGAAAATGATATTTTTGTGCAGCCTTCAAAAACTTAAAAATTCTTAAAAAAAAATTCAATGCGTGGATCGTAATTTTTCTTTTATCTCACCAAGATGCTCCAATCGACAAAAGCTTATGTTATCCGAAAGAAAATTCCATGAGGATTCCAAATCTGCAATCCGTTTTGCGATGCGACGGATGCTTTTTGAGAAAATGATATTTTTGTGCAGCCTTCAAAAACTTAAAATTTAAAAAAAAAAAATTCTATTCGTGGATCGTAATTTTTCTTATATGGCGCCAAGATGCTCCAAACAAAAATAGGTAATGCCATCCAAAAGAAAATTCCATGGGGATTCTAAATCTGCGATCAGTTTTGCGATACAACGGATACTTTTTGAGAAAATGATATTTTTGTGCAGCCTTCAAAAACTTAAAAATTCTTAAAAAAAAATTCAATGCGTGGATCGTAATTTTTCTTTTATCTCACCAAGATGCTCCAATCGACAAAAGCTTATGTTATCCGAAAGAAAATTCCATGAGGATTCCAAATCTGCAATTCGTTTTGCGATGCGACGGATGCTTTTTGAGAAAATGATATTTTTGTGCAGCCTTCAAAAACTTAAAATTTAAAAAAAAAAAATTCTATTCGTGGATCGTAATTTTTCTTATATGGCGCCAAGATGCTCCAATCGACAAAAGGTAATGCCATCCAAAAGAAAATTCCACGGGGATTCTAAATCTGCAATCCGTTTTGCGATGCGACGGATACTTTTTGAGAAAATGATATTTTTGTGCAGCCTTCACAAACTTTAAATTTCTTTAAAAAAAATTTCAACGCGTGAATCGTAATTTTTCTTTTATCTCGCCAAGATGCTCCAATCGACAAAAGGCAATGCCATCCAAACGAAAATTCCATGGGGATTCTAAATCTGCGATCAGTTTTGCGATGCGACGGATACTTTTTGAGAAAATGATATTTTTGTGCAGCCTTCAAAAACTTAAAAATTCTTAAAAAATAATTCAATGCGTGGATCGTAATTTCTCTTATATCGCGCCAAGATGTTCCAATCGACAAAAGGTAATGCCATCCAAAAGAAAATTCCACGGGGATTCTAAATCTGCAATCCGTTTTGCGATGCGACGGATACTTTTTGAGAAAATGATATTTTTGTGCAGCCTTCAAAAACTTTAAATTTCTTTAAAAAAAATTTCAACGCGTGAATCGTAATTTTTCTTTTATCTCGCCAAGATGCTCCAATCGACAAAAGGCAATGCCATCCAAAAGAAAATTCCATGGGGATTCTAAATCAATCCATTTTGCGATGCGATGGATACTTTTAGAGAAAATGATATTTTTGTGCAGCCTTCAAAAACTTAAAAATTCTTAAAAAAAAATTTCAGTGCGTGGATCGTAATTTTTCTTTTATCTCACCAAGATGCTCCAATCAACAAAAGCTAATGTTATCCGAAAGAAAATTCCATGAGGATTCCAAATCTGCAATCAGTTTTGCGATGCGACGGATACTTTTTGAGAAAATGATATTTTTGTGCAGCCTTCAAAAAATTAAAATTTCTTTAAAAAAAATTCAATGCGTGGATCGTAACTTTGCTTATATCGCGCCGAGATGACCCAATCGACAAAGGGTAATATTATCCGAAAGAAAATTCCATGAGGATTCTAAATCTGCAATCCGTTTTGCGATGCGATGGATACTTTTTGAGAAAATGATTTTTTTGTGCAGCTTTCAAAAACTTAAAATTTCTTTATAAAAAATTCAATGCGTGGATCGTAATTTTTCTTATATCGCGCCAAGATGATCCAATCGACAAAAGGTAATGTTATCCGAAAGAAAATTCCATGAGGATTCCAAATCTGCAATCCGTTTTGCGATGCGACGGATGCTTTTTGAGAAAATGATATTTTTGTGCAGCCTTCAAAAACTTAAAATTTAAAAAAAAAAAAATTCTATTCGTGGATCGTAATTTTTCTTATATGGCGCCAAGATGCTCCAATCAAAAAAAGGTAATGCCATCCAAAAGAAAATTTCATGGGGATTCTAAATCTGCGATCAGTTTTGCGATACAACGGATACTTTTTGAGAAAATGATATTTTTGTGCAGCCTTCAAAAACTTAAAAATTCTTAAAAAAAAATTCAATGCGTGGATCGTAATTTTTCTTTTATCTCACCAAGATGCTCCAATCGACAAAAGCTTATGTTATCCGAAAGAAAATTCCATGGGGACTCTAAATCTGCAATCCGTTTTGCGATGTGACGGATACTTTTTGAGAAAATGATATTTTTGTGCAGCCTTCAAAAACTTAAAAATTCTTTAAAAAAAATTCAATGCGTGGAACGTAATTTTTCTTATAGCGCGCCAAGATGATCCAATCGACAAAAGGGAATATTATCCGAAAGAAAATTCCATGAGGATTCTAAATCTGCAATCTGTTTTGCGATGCGATGGATACTTTTTGAGAAAATGATTTTTTTGTGCAGCTTTCAAAAACTTAAAATTTCTTTAAAAAAAATTCAATGCGTGGATCGTAATTTTTCTTATATAGCGCCAAGATGATCCAATCGACAAAAGGTAATGTTATCCGAAAGAAAATTCCATGAGGATTCTAAATCTGCAATCGGTTTTGCGATGCGACAGATACTTTTTGAGAAAATGATATTTTTGTGCAGCCTTCAAAAAATTAAAATTTCTTTAAAAAAAATTTCAATGCGTGGATCGTAATTTTTCTTTTATCTCGCCAAGATGCTCCAATCGACAAAAGCTTATGTTATCCGAAAGAAAATTCCATGAGGATTCCAAATCTGCAATCCGTTTTGCGATGCGACGGATGCTTTTTGAGAAAATGATATTTTTGTGCAGCCTTCAAAAACTTAAAATTTAAAAAAAAAAAATTCTATTCGTGGATCGTAATTTTTCTTATATGGCGCCAAGATGCTCCAATCAAAAATAGGTAATGCCATCCAAAAGAAAATTCCATGGGGATTCTAAATCTGCGACCAGTTTTGCGATACAACGGATACTTTTTGAGAAAATGATATTTTTGTGCAGCCTTCAAAAAATTAAAATTTCTTTAAAAAAAATTCAATGCGTGGATCGTAATTTTTCTTATATAGCGCCAAGATGATCCAATCGACAAAAGGTAATGTTATCCGAAAGAAAATTCCATGAGGATTCTAAATCTGCAATCGGTTTTGCGATGCGACAGATACTTTTTGAGAAAATGATATTTTTGTGCAGCCTTCAAAAAATTAAAATTTCTTTAAAAAAAA